>OZ010572.1:45187853-45197853 GCA_963932145.1 Acanthosepion lycidas | reverse complement strand
CCTAAACTCAACATCAAGTTTTTTTCATACTACAGATAAAACAATAAAAGACTTAGTCAATAGCAAACAAATCAAACTAAAATTTAAATGGGTTATTTACTCGATCGCCTGTAATAATTATCACGAAAAATACATAAGAGAAAACTTAAGGAATGAAAATGAAAAATTATATGAACATAAAGGAAAAATTTTACAAAAAATATATCAAATGCATTACTTGCGGACCGTGAAGAGTTTGACTACAATTTTGGCATAAAAAATTCTACTCAAAGGAGAAAACAATTTACTAAGACGAACATGTTTAGAGAATGCCAAGGTCACTCATAGTAAATTTGTGCCGAGGCTCTTACAACATTTCAGCATTCCTGGCAGATGTTTTATTATTATACAATGGGATACCTACTAACGAAAGTGACGGAAATGAAATTTAAAATGAAATCGGGTAGATTATATATCAAAAAAATAAAAAAAAAGATAAAATAAAAATGTAAAATTCTCTGCATACCTCATTCGTGCGCATGTGTATTTGCGCCAACGTAACAAATTGAGTCCAATAAATATATATATATATATATATATATATATATATATATATATATATATATATATATATATATATATATTGTTTGTTTTCATTGGTCAAGAGAAATTAAGAGACAGACAAATCGTCAAATACCGAAACGTTTTCTTCCATAATTCATTCACCAAAAGATAATGATATATCTATCTATCTATCTATCTATCTATCTATCTATATATATATATATATGCATCAGCTAAGTGACAAATTTTATTAGTATTAATACTATATATATATGTATTAATACTATATCATTGTCTATATCTATCTATGTATCTTTATATGTATATATATATATATATATATATATATATATATATATATATATATATATATATAGTATTAATATTAATAAAATTTGTCACGTAGCTGATTGATATTATATTGAGCAAGTCGATTCCAGAGTTTCGTCGACGAATCATTTGCAATTGTTCGGTCCATTCGTTTGGAGGTTTCATTAATTGCCTACTGTTTTTGTCAATTTTTGGTATCTTTATATTAAATGTCATGCAATTAATTTCTACGCTAGTCGGGATGTTCTTACTATTGGTGTTAGGTGGATTTTTTGTGTGTGCATGCATGTGTGCGTGTTTTTGCACATGTTTGTGTGTGTGTGGGTATGTGTATGCATGCATGTCTGCATGTTTGCATGTGGGTATATATCAACTGTCATGGATTACATCGATTACATCGATCGATGTATTACACGTATCAAGGCGTTATCGAATCATATATTTATACACACACACGCACGTACACACACACACACACACACACATATATATATATACACGTCTACATGTTATGCGGATATATATATATATATATATATATATATATATATATATATATATATATAGTGTATTTAGGCAGCATTTTTTCATTCATTCATACATGTTTCATTAAATAATATAGACAAGTGTTGTCTATTTATTTTATCTAAATTCTTTTCATAACGTCTGATAAGCTTAATAACATTATCATTAAACGAAGAAAGAAAATCACAATATTTATCCATATTTTTTAATCCAATCTAAGCTTTCGGCTTACATAAGCCATTATCAAAGATGTACAATATATTAAGCAATACACGGACAAGACAATGATGATAGTCTGTTATTGTTTACTTGGATGCTTTCCAAGCAACGATAAACATGTGCATATAAGACGCTAGAATCGAAAATCGCACCGCAGGTCATAACGTCACACATGAGCACGTGAGAGTGAATTCGAGAAGTATTAAGTATGAGAATCCGTTGGTATAAGCTTAGTTAAATGACATCCTTAATACCGTAAAATGTTTCAGTGTTGACATCGGTATGGATTTCGGATTAGATATATGTGCAACAGTAACATTCAAGAGAATTACAGAAATACACTCAAGAGATCCAAATTTTGTGACAATATTTAGGGAACTGGAACAAGAAAAAGCCGATAAATACCTAGGATTCAGCGAAAGAGATGGCATACAGTATACCCAAATGAAGGAGAATTAAGAAAAGAATACTACAGAAGGGTACGTCTGATGTTAAATACCGAATTGAATTCACAAAACAGAATATCAGCCATTATTTGGTTGTCTCTCTGGTGCAATACAATTTCAACTTCTTTAATAGCATTAAGCTGGCATTAAGCTAATGGATGTCAAAACGAGAAAGCTTTTCCCTTGCTGCCGCATGCATCATCCTAAGCCTGATGTTGATCATCTGTATGTATCCAGATCCGAAGGAGGCAGAGGATTAGTTCAACTAGAACCGTCTTACAAATGTATAATAATTAGTCTTCAAAGATAACTGGAAACTATAGAAGATTAGATGATGATCTGTGTTAAAGAATATGACAGAAATAAGAAACTTTATTCAGTAATAAAGGAAGCCAACAAATTCAAAAGGGAATTTCAAGTGGATGAAGAAGTGCAAATAAACCATAATGGCACCGACTGCAGCGGCAAAGAACCTAAAAACAAAGCAGAAGCAAATGCAATGTACTACATTCAAAAACGATGGTAAGATAAGCCTCTTTGTGGTCAATACTCTGCCCAAACAAGTCGATGTAGACACACCCTGTACCCATCAGAAGTTACGTAGTTCAGGTTTAAAAGCTGAAGCCAAATGTTTTCTTGTGGCACAGGACCAATGCTTGCTAATTAGAAATTACCAAGCGCACATACTGAAAAATTGTGTTATATCGAAATGCAGATTCTGTGATAAATATCCAGAAATAATTGACTCTTGTATTAAGTTGCAGGGTATTAGCACCTACTGAATATAAAACTCGGCAAATATCTGCCCTGGAAAATATGCAACTTTTACGGGAAGGAAACTGATAGAAACTGATATGAATATCGCCCAGACCCGTTTACAGATATCGGACCTGTAACAATTTTATGGGATTTTATAAAACACGCAGACAGAACAATCAATTCTAATCACCCAGACATCGTAATGAAAGCCCACAAAATCAGAATATGCTTTCTTATTGACATGACAGTCCCTGCAGGTTGTAATGGAAAAGTGAAAATCTTCAAAAAACTCAAAATATAAGGATGTTGTTGTTGAATCCCTTGGATTGATTGGAAAAGGGACTGATAGACTCACTGAATAGATCCCTGGTAGCCCATGCCTTAATGAAATACAAAATATTTTACTCACAAGTACAGCTTACATATTACGAAGAGCTTTATCTATATAAAATGTGTGAGGCCTTAGATACTTACCTTGTTTTCTTTATGTTTTCTTTTTTACGAAATGATCAGTGGAAAATGTCATGATGCCATTTCTGAACTTAGTTGGGACCCGGAAGGAAATGTTTATACAATAGAAATCAATAATAATAATAATAATAATAATAATAATAATAATAAAGAAATACAAAAATCTTCTCACAAATACTGCCCACACTGTACGAAGGGGTTTATCTATGTAAAATATGTTTGATTTTTTTTTTCAAAATTACTTGGTGGAAAATATCATGATGCCATTCCTGATCTTAGGTCTCTGGTCTGGACCCGCAAAGAAATGAGTACAGACCAGAAATGAAGAAAAAAAATGAAACAACAACAACAACAACAGTAATAATAATAATAATAATAATAATAATAATAACAATGCGCATTCCACCTCCATCGCAATGAGAATTGGTGCAAACAGAAGCCACCACAAGTTATGCAGAATGATGTTACCATCCTTTGAAGTTCACACTGATACGAAAACTCAGGCAAATTTTGAAAAATCATCTTGACATTTTTGTCTTGTCATACATGTCTTATGACAGATGTTGCAGTCCCAGCCAACAAAAAACACATCTTCGAAAACGCTTGAAAACCTAAGTTAATGTATGGACCTCGATATAGAAATCCGTAGAATGTGGCGTCTGAAGACAATTTCTGGCGCTCTGGAAATGATATCAAAAGGAGAAAACAAATAGGCGGATCAAATTATTAGTAGATTTGAAAGGGAACTAAAGAGACAGATAGGTTGTTGATAGGATGAATTTTGTATAGATCACCTAGTGGCAATCAAAACCCCTTCGAATAATTAACTAGACTAGGCTGACTAATAACTCATATATAGATACAAATAGATAAACCGGAACAGATTGAGAAGGATATAGAAAGGGATAAATAGGCAGAAATAAATAAATAAACTTAACTATAGGATTATCGAACATAGAATTTAAGCTTCGGTAGAGTAGAAATATTCAGAGGTGGCATTAAATCATTGCAAAAGTTTGTGCACTATTAGAAGATTAAAAAGAAAAATTTACATATCCACAAAAATCATTCAGTAGTCTTCTGGACTAATTTTAACATCTGCTTCTCATCGATTTACAAGATTGCTGATGCCATTTTCGTAGAAACTTCGCGTTTTTGTTAGGAAAATGTTATAAGGTAATTTTCAACTGACTGTATAAATTTTTCAAATATATCCTCTGGATTGATTTTAACGACTGCCTCTCGTCGTTTTTCAAGCTTGTTGATGTCATTTTCGTAGAAAGTTCGCGTTTTTGTTGGGAAAATGTTGTGAGGTAATTTTCAACTGACTGTTTAATTTTTTCAAATATATCTTCTGGATTGATTTTAACAACTGTCTCTCATCGTTTTACAAGCTTGTTGATCCCATTTTCGTTGAAAGTTCGCGTTTTTCTTGGGAAAATTTTGTGAGGTAATTTTCAATATAAATTTTTCGTCAATTGTTCTGTAAAATCCGAAACAAATGAAAATCCGAAGGAGCAATGTTAGGAGAATACAGTGGACGCTGGAGGTTTTTCCATTTCAACTCTAAGCTTTTGCAAGGTCTGTTTTGCCACATGCGGCTTTGCGTTGTCGTGGTAGAACATGGCACCATTTTCTTGAATAGCCGCATTAAGATTGGTGAGCTGGTCGCAATACTCCTTTGTAATTATTGTTTCGCCGGCTGCAAGAAGCTCAAGGTGAATTATTTCCCTGAAACGGACAGCAACATCTTCATTGTAAACAAGCCCGCTTCAGCCACGTTTTTTTCACATTCACAAACTTGTTTCAGGCTCCGTTTGCATCGAAGGTTATAATCAACGATCCATTTTTCATCGGCTGTGACAATTCCATTAAAAAACAACACCTTTTCGTGGCGTAATAGCAAAGAATCGCCGCAAAAAAGGGATCGAGCATGTTCTGCTCCGTTAGAGAATGTGCCACACATGTGTCGAGCTCGAAAATGAATGCATGTCTCTTCAAATGGCGAAAGGCAGTTGAGATTTTAAAACTCTTAGCAAACTCTTTCATTGAAATGTTCAGTTTATTCTCCAGAATGACAAGTAGAGCATCATAAGTGGCGTCGGGAGGCCGCACGGAGCGTGGTTATTCATTTTTGTTAAAATCAACCTGACGAAATCTGCACCCCACCACCAAAAAAAAATAAAAATAAAAAAATCAACCGGCCGAAAAAGTGGAACACAATCCAAATAAAAATGTCAATTTTTTTTTTTTATCGCAGTTCCGATGTTGAGTCCTTTCTGTACTTCGTAGAGAATAATATAGCGAAAGTGCAACTTTTCATCTTCCATCTTTATAGCATTCGTTTGTGGACAAATCTTCAACATTCAACAGCCTGACTCACAACTGAACAATGTAAAGTTTCAAACAAGAACACACCAGAAACCGGCACCAAAAAGTCTCAAGATTTCGTCATTTTATATTAAAAATAAAAATCCGGCACGATCTTTGCAAGAATCTGATATTTTCTTGATAAGAAAAAAAAAATTATCTGCTAATTTCATTGTGTCTTTTTCTAATTTAAACGGATATTTAAAACAATATATGCAGAAGTGATATTATCACTGCTTTTTATCATTAATAATGATAGTGAATAAACCCATTTTTTCTTCAATATCTGTCTATATATTTGAGATGAGACGCCATGATTACATGGTCCAGTGGATAAGGGCGTTGGCTAGATCTCACTAAACCCAAAGAGTTGTGAGTTCAATACCAGACTACAGTAGTGGTGAAGAAAAGATTTGGGGAGCTGGGTTAAAAGGAAATAACTGAGACATTCAGAAGAAGCGGGGAACTAGAAGAATCTAACCCAGTGGACAAAATAAAGGGTTCGGTTCGAAATTCCAATTACCTGGAGAAGGCCGGAGCGTACAACGGCCGAATCGTTGTGAATATGGGAATGAGGATAACTGTCCGAATAAAGTTAGTAACGATTTTTTTCTTTTATCTGTTCTACCTCTTCGTATCTTTGGCGATCATAGTTCTTATTAACTTGCTGCTCGAAGTTGCTTTTGTTCTTTACTATCATATTTGTCTATGTTCTGTTATTTTTCATTATGGCAGAACATACTCGTATCATTCATATGAATTCGTTTAGTTGGATAATCTCTTCTACATAAGATGCCCTGCGAGCGTTACATTTTCCAAGCCTTCTTTCTTCATTATGTACCTGATAAATCCCAACTGACTCTTTCTGATTTTAAGTGTAAGTATCCTTATACGAGGGCAAGTCACTAAAGAAGTCTTAAAGAAAATGGTAACTCTGAGGTTAAGTCAAAAAATTATACGTACTTTCGCCATTACACATATTTATGTTTGCCACATTGTCTTCTGCTTATGGGTGCTTATTACTATTGCAGTCACGTGATCGAAGTTTGAGCTTGATCGCGCCAGTTATCTTGCTGTTATTACAGTGTATACCTGACCGCTCCGCTAGTAGTGTGCACTAAGTAGGAACAAAGAGCAGTGATCTGATTTATGTAGTTGGAATTGGTGTCAAGGTTTGAAATTCATCGGAGGCTTTTAACGCATTACGGCGACAATGCACTACTGCGTAAAAGTGTGTATGAGTGGACCAAGAAATTTAAAAGTGGCCTCACAAGCGTGACGCACGAAGAAGGAGCAGGGCGCCCGTTAACATAGCTCCACTACTGAAGAGAAGATTCAGCAAGCATGAGAGAGTGTAATTGTGAACCGGCGAGTTAGCATCGATGGAGTAGCATATTGTCTGCAGATTACGATCACTGCTCTTTCTTCCGCCTCGGTATCAGACTACTAGCGGAGCGGTCAGGTTTACACTGTAACAGCAGCAAGAAAATTGATATGATCAAGCTCGAACATCGATCACGTGACCACATTAGTACCAACTATAAGCACGCATAAGCAGACAACAGTGTGAAAATCCTAAAGATAACTTACGGCGAAAGTGCGGATAACGTTTGACTTACCTCGTGTAGCCATCTTCTTTGAAACTTCTTTATTGCTCACATGTTCCGTCCATGGAATTCTCACTGTCCGCTTGTAGAACCGTATATGTTTTGAGTCTTTTCCTTTCTGGGGAAATTGTGCCTCATTCGTAGTTATATTGGAGGACAGATATAACATTCCAGTCCATAACTCTTTGTTTCTAAAGAGAGTGTCCCATCTCTTACTCATTTGTGTAGTTTATGAAAGGAACCTTTCGCTATTCTGATGTCCTCTCGGATTTATGACCTACGCTCATCGTCGTCCGTTATTATAAACAACTTGTGTTCAAACTCTGCCCGGAAACAAGGAAAATGGTTCGATGCGAATATAAATTTTAAAAGTCCTAAATACACACACACACACACACACACACACACACACACACACACATATATATATATATATATATATATATATATATATATATATATATATACTTATATGAGTTAAAGATTAAATATGGATCGAAATCCGAGAGGATGATAACAATAAAGAACACATAGGAAAGGTATATCGATCTAACCTGATCTACAAACTGATTTCGTATATATATTCTATTCATACGGACATATTGTCGGTATTAAATAAGCCATTGAGGCAGATAAGCCGTTAAATAAGCTAAACCAAACCAAACCAAACTATAAGCCACAAAGTGTTGATAAGCCCCCAGAAGAAATCAATCAATTAAAAAGCATGTACGATATTTACGATAACTTTTTGCATGAATTCTTGCTGTACACACACACACACACACACACACACACACACACACACACACACACACACACACACACACACACATATATATATATATATATATATAGAGAGAGAGAGAGAGAGCATTCTTTATTACCAGCTTCCTTGTAGTTGTATCAAACGAACTACTATTATTTCGATATATATATATATATATATACTTTTTAATTCTTGTTCTTTTTGCTTTCCTTTTTTAGCGAATATCGTCTCTTTTTGTCTAAGATAGTAGGATATACTGCCCTTAAAACACGTGGCCTTTTAATGATAATATCATGTACGTACATACTTAGAAAAAATGAGTTTAAACACACACACACACAAAAACAAAATCAAAATTATTTAAAATATATTCGGGGTCGTCAGATTATAAGCTTCAAAATATATGATGAGTAAATATAGTTTTACTTAATAACAATATTTCCCAATAGTTACACCGTTGAAATTGAATTTTAAAAGATTTTAAATTTTCAAAAATGCTTCAATATACAATTGTAAAATGAAAACAAATTTTGTAAGAAATCGAATTTTTTTCTTCAGATAAGATTATCATTAATATATATTATTCATAAAACAATTAAAAGCTTCTCTAATTAATTAATGTCTGTTGTATTGCTCTTTTATTTTTCGATTCAGAACAGATTTGCTAAAAAATTCGGTGATCTAAATTCTTTAAAGAATTCTGTTTTAACCAATATAGCCACTAAAAATTATCAAGTTGAATTTCTCGAGTTTTCATTAAATCAAGTAATATTTTCTAATAAAAAAAATCAAAAAATAATTTCTTTCATATGTGAATAAGTCCTAAAAATGTCATTAAAATCCGACATTGATTTTTGCAAAACTTTCCAAATTAATATGTCTGTCACCCTAAAAAAGAGGCTAAAATTTGCTCTGCTAAACCTTAATACATCTGCTGACGCAAGAGAAACAAGTGTTTTTTAACCAAAATTTTAAATGTTCTAAAAAGGAGTAAAAATTTAATTAAATGTTCAAAAATACTTTGATCCTTCCTCTTAATAATTACATAAAAATTTTGGAGATAAAACGGTTTTCTTTCAATTGGAACATGTTTTCATCACGGTATGCTACTTTTTTTTAGCGAATTCGTTGAGGTACCTACTTTTATTTATTTATTTTTTTTCATCTTTCGTATTAAACTACTCTAGTTGTTTTCCCTTTTGCTCCCCTATTTAATTAGGAATACACTTGTTTTCAGACTTTGTTTATGTTTAAAATCCACGCGAAATTCATCCCGGGCAATGCTGGATGTCTAGTCGATTTACATTCAAAATAAGGCAGTTCTTTTGACTGTATTTGGCAAACTTTATAAATTTCTTTTCTCTTTGCATGAAAATTGAATGGTAATCTTATAGTAATATCAATTCTATTATTTTTATTTTATTTTATTATCAAGACTGCGCTACTGTTGTATAATGTAAAAGTGCAGGTCAGACGATTGTAAAAATATTCCATCTATTATTATTGTCGAAATCGTTTTCAGTTATTTCAAGTGATGCTAACAGCATTGCTTTTTTTTAAACAATATATCCAGTAGTTTTTTTTTATCCTTAAAACATGTGTAAATGTAATCCAGCAATTATCTCCCTTTGTTTTTTATTTCATTCTTTTTAATTTAAAAAAATACACACGATCCATTAAAAATTGTTTATTACTGTGTCACTTATTTTTCAATTTTTTTCACTTCATCACATAACCCCCCACCGACCTTTTCATTCAAACACTTTGAGCAAATTAGGTTTAGTATAATAGTTATTCTTTCTTTCTTTCTTTCTTTCTTTCTTTCTTTCTTTCTTTCTTTCTTTCTTTCTTTCTTTCTTTCTTTCCCCTAAATTTTTATCGTTTTCTTTATCATTATTTCTTTTATATATTATTTTATTTTTTTATTTTCTAAGTTCTCTTCACTTTGATTTCCCTTTTTTTAT
>OZ010572.1:45160353-45185353 GCA_963932145.1 Acanthosepion lycidas | reverse complement strand
ACCTATTGTGATGAAGGTCCAATCAAGAGTCGCACGTAGGCGCTAGCTTAAATGTCGCCCTATAGAGCGGCTTTTAAGCTATAGATATATAGAGTGTAACCCGGATATAAGAGACCCTGATGTAAGAGAAACCCGGATATAAGAGTCTTCTTCTCCGGTCCCGACAACTGTCTTATATCCGGGTTACACTGTATATATATATATATATATATATATATATATATATATATATACACACACTTGTGTGTTGTGTGTGTCTATGCATGTCCGTATGTTTGTGTTTGTGCGCGTGCATTTATGTAAATACAGCGAGAAAGAATTGGACTGTTCAATAAAGCATGTCGGTTAATGCCCACGATCATCAGAGCCACCAGACAGGAACCAATTCTTTCCCGGCTCGTAGTAATCTATTTACTCTTCTTTTTTTGGTAATAACAACTGCCGGTATTCTATTCGCTTCTTTAATCCATCCGGCATAAGATTGATGATGGGGTGCGGACAGCTAGATACATTGGCAGTACACTGAGCAAGGAACAGCTGTATTACTTAATGATGCTCGTAGTGTCTTTTTTTTTCTTTCCTGTTTTTGATTTCGATAACTAATAATCAAGCACGTCATGCTGTTAACATTCACCAGCTGCCGTCAACAGGTAAGCATATATATATATATATATATATATATATATATATAGAGAGAGAGAGAGAGAGAGAGATGGATAGACATACAGACTAATAGAAAGAGAGCCAAAATATTATGACCACCTGCCTAATAAGGCGTTTGTCCTTCATGTGCCCACAAAACAGCGTTTACCCAGTCAGGCATGAACTCTACACGACCTTAAATATTTCTCGTACCAGGACGTAACAATAGGGCCTTTAACTGCTGATTTGTGGAACATGCCCTCGATAGCATCTTAACCTCTTCAAATCTAGAGTTAAACGTTATCTTTCCTTCATAAACTACACTTGTTGCCTTCTCTTGCATTCAGCTCGTACAACACGCTACATTAACCCACAACTTTGAGTGGCTCCTGGGCCTTGTATTGGGTAAAATAAAACTTGCCATGGAGCTTCGGAAAGAGCGAATTGGTTGATTCAATACACAATCTCAATGGGATTGAGATCAGGATTCGGTGATCAGAGCAACGCGGGGAAGATATCTCTTTGTTTCCGCAACCATTCCTGTACAGATTGTGAAGTGTGACAAGACATATTGATATACTGAAGCATACAACTGTCATCATAGATGTGAATAGTACATAGCAAATTATCTTATGAAGAATAAAACACACTGCCTTCTAGTTAAACGTTGCCCAAATTATTACACTGCCTCCAGCAGATTGTTTTACCCTATCGTCTTGTTGCTATCGCTTACTAATGATAACGACGCGGAAATAACCTTTCATTCACTTTCTGGATAAAGCAAGATATATTGGTTTGGGTAGTCTGTCGATTGATACACGGTCCTGTTTTAATGTTCGTGTGAAGATATATATTAGCATAGTTATTCTGCATGAACTGGTTACGCATCCTATACACAACAAGATCAATATACTGTGTGTTGTAACACATTCCTTTCTTTACTTTGATTAAATCCCTACAGTTTACGCCATAGTATATCTTCTTTTATCTCCTTCGTAGCCGGAATACCTCCATTTACTCCGCGCATCGATAAATCTTAGCCGACTTTGTGTTTTGTCGATTGTAGGTAATTTTTCCATGGCATTTTCAAAATGATCTGACGTACTATAGTTGCCATACGAATTTAGCCTTCATCAAAATTACTAAAATATTTCTACTCATTCATAACTGTAGCATTCAACACATACAAATGGAGGCCACCTTCTTTAATTATATGTTTCTAATACTGTCATAGAAGTTGTCATTCTAAGCATATATGGCTGGTCATAATTTTTTTCGGTCATCAGTATATATCCTATTAAAGTCTGAAATCTATCTATCTATCTATCTATCTATCTATCTATCTATCTATCTATATATCTATCTATTATAACCCAGGGAAGGTTACTGAATAGAATAATCACACGAAGGTTGGTAATGAACGATAATACTTAGGACAATCTTGCATGTGCGTGTGGAATGGGAAATCGGAGAACCGAGTTCCAATGCTAGTTGAATTCGTTACATTAATTAACGCACAAATTTATCTCCTCCCCCAGCTATGGGTTAAATAACAGGATAGGATATTCTATAGCCTTGGTTGGCAACCAGTCTATAGTGGTAAGTAACGGCAGTATACTTATGGAATTTATCTGCAAAGTCAATCATGAATTGAAAAGAAGCATCACCCCCAGGTTGCATCACGGATCGCTTCTAAGTAAAGAGCGAAGGATATAGTCATTTAATAAATGTTCAAACGACATGTTTCTTGACCAGCCTCAGAGTTTTATCTGGGTTAGAAGGTCTGATGAGTCGATTCAATTTCCAGATATCATATTTACATTATACAAATGCTAGCATAGGCCGTAAATATCAAATTTTAAATTTGGAATATCCGATTGCGTATAGTTTCCATCCCGTGAGCAACAAGTTCCGTTATCGACGATATTCTTCTCATGGATTTCTCAGCAACATCTCTTAGCTGCTCCTGTAATTAGTACGTAGGTCAGTGCTTTGCAGAACTAACGCCGTGCAGACACCGGAGAACCGACATTCACCGGCTCATAACGAGCTTTCCAGCCCTGGTCCCGCATTACTCAACTTGCGCCGTGTATTTACTAAGTTTTCTTTTCGTTCGTCTCCTCCAGGTGTCCCTTCCTGGGTACTGTCAGTTCCAACGTGCTCACCTGCTTGGTGAAATTTGAGAAGATCAGTTTGTCTGGCAAATTATTGTTTGATTAATGTGGTCTGGACACTTTAATAGCTTTCCGAGATCATATGTCAGTTGCTAATCTTAGGCTGTTGAAAGCAAATATGATTTTATCAGTAAGGCTTAGGCTCTATATCGTTCAAAAATGGTATATTTTTCTTCTTTGGGTTGTATTTATTGGTTTACATTGCCGCAGTGACCACTTCAGCGGCCAATGCCATTCAACAACTACGAAGATGTTGAAATGTCCCTTCCCAGCACATAGATGGCTCGCAGATGTTTCCCTGTAAGTCCATATTTAAAGATTTAGAAGACATCATAAGGTATTACAGACCACCTGGATCCGGAATATCCCATGTTAAGAAGCCATCCACCAGAAATCTGTCTGGAAAATACTACAACGCGGTGTGTTTTCTCACCTTTTTCCGGGTTTCTTGCTGACACTATTTCATTGTCACTATAGTATTGGTCGTTACCCTCTATACAAGCATAAGGACTTTGTTTTGTACTAGACTATCCGTGACCCGTTGGGTCTACCTTGTGATACTGTTTACATTTAGTTTCATGAAGAGTTTGTGAAAGTAGAGATATTTTTAAAATACATTTATTTGCAATTACTGAAGTAGCTTTCAATATTAAATAATTGTCTCTTTGAAGAAAGTTGAAATAAAAAAATACTTACTGTATAAACAAATCATATTTTCAAATCATATATATATATATATATATATATATATATACATTACCCACTGAATGTTCAGATTATAAAACATTGAAGTTGCTTTTAACGTTAAAAAATAATCTGTTTGAAGAATGCCTAAATAAAAATACTTACTGTATAAACAAATTGTATTTTTAAATCATATATATATATATATATATATATACATACATACATACACACACACATATATATATATATATATATATATATATATATATATATATATATATATATATATATGTATGTATATATATATGTATGTTTTATATCTGAATGTTCAGATTATAAAACATTGAAGTTGCTTTCAACGTAAAAAAATAATCTGTTTGAAGAATGTTGAAATAAAAATATTTAAATTACTGTTTGTTTAAATAAAGCTAAAATATAAATAAGTACGCACACATTCACCGGAAGGTGGAAAGAGAGAGAGAGGTGAGTGGAAAAAGAGAGCGGTTTTTTTTTTTCGCTATTTCCTTTCCTTTCCACCCTGCTTCCTACATGTTAATAAATTCATACCTTTCTTTCGCCACTCTCTATATATGACTTCTGGCAAACACACAAGCAACGTTCACATACTTTTATAGTAATACGAATGATATGTTGAAACTCCATTTTTCTTATGCGGTTCATACTACACGGAAATTACCCCGGAATCGATCGTCCCTCTGTCAGCACCCCATCAAGTGTCCTCTGCCTTAAACCTTGATCTGCGATTCACAACTCTTTCACAGAGCTCCTTAATCTACCATGACGTATTTCGATACCATCAGCCATCATTCTAGAATACCTGGAATTGCTATACTGAATTACATCTCTTGCACGTGCTACAATGAATTCGTACATGTATTTAAATATTAATATAAATACAGTATGTTTTTAAATTATTTCACCCCAAGCAAGGCGATAACGACACTAAGAAGCAAGGAGTTACTGGAAATGAAAGAAAATGAGAAGCTTTTAGAGAGGAGAAAGGACAATAAAAGAACAGATTCAAGGAAGGCAGAAGATGGCGATAGAAGTTGCATTTAAATCTTTGAAGAATATAGATGGCAGGGGAGCAAGAAATCGGTAGTGAGTTCCACAAGCAAGCAAACGAACTATTAAAATATAATATGCTTGCATCTGACTAGTCCAACAGTAAAACGGTGAGACCTAGTCGCTAATCTAGTAGCACGCTTAAATTCATGAAATCGAAAAACCAAGGAAGAAAATTCATCAGAAAAATTAAGGTGGCAAGAGTTTATACACCCCCCTCTAGCATAAACTCTTTAAGAGTGTAATGCCCAGTTAGATATAAAATAATAATTATAAAAAAATTCCTAAAGAGAGCACACGAGAATTCATCCTGTTGTCCTCTTTTCCTTAAAGAACTCAATAATGTAAAACAGACGCTAGCTAACGATGGTTTTACTAACGACCTCGTCAACCACCATATAAGACGATTTCTTTCAAAAGTAACTAATAGCGATAATGAACATAGAGATAAAAACAATAACATTAACATCTACAAGAGCCAAATACATGTCAAATATAATCAAGAGGAATTTTCTATTAGAAATCTCAGAAAGAAATACACAACCTCAATCAACCTGAACAAGAAAAGTAAATTATCTATTACAAAAAAAATTAAAACAGCTAAAATTCTCATTAGAAATAACAAGACACCCGCAAAATCAAAGCTACAAAGAACCAACATTAATTACGAGATCAAATCGCCCTTAAAGAACTGTATTCCTGATAAAACCAAACTCATAAATAATTACATTGGTCATACTACTCCATACCTATCGAGACGACTTACGTTACATCTACCCGACCATAGATCAATTAGGACTCCTTTAAACACACACAAAATCCTACTAAATTCCATCCGAAAAATACTAGTAGAAAATACAAGTATAATAGCTTCATCCACAGGTAAAAAATATTAAAAATAATGGAAGCCTTAATAATAATGAAAAAACAACACTCAATAACATTAACTACGATACGGCCACACCGTGCTGACACTGTTTGGAAAATAAAACATTCCTATAACGTCACATGCATAAAAAAACCTACACGGGAGTCTGTTCCACATTGCAACAGTTTTGATAAAGAACTTACTCCTTACTAATGGAATATGACGAGAATGAGAAGGGAATTAAATGTAGTATGGAATGTCCTAAATGTATGTTCAGGTTCTTGTAACCAAGGTATGTAGTTCTCCCAGACATCTGCCTTGATAATAGCGGTAGAGTAGCGAGACGCTAATAACGTTTGTTTTCTGGTAAATAGGTTGAAGTGTGGAAAACAATTCATTTCAATACAAGGCCGCGCAGAGGTTTTTGAACTCGGTTAAGAAACATTGATAACATGTTATTAAATTATGAGGTGTGAATATTTTCGATTTTTGTCTAATACTGCAATTTTCTTTTCTTTCATTAGCAAATGATATATTTTCTTACCAATTATTTGTAAAAGTCTCTCAGCTACCAGAGGAGTAATTACACTGTATTAGCATTTTGCCTATAATGATCATAACATGAAAAAAGATTTTAAGAACGCATGCATTGAGGTACAAAACCCGTGTTTTGCGTAATCCTCAATCGTTTCGTTAGCTTTTTTTTTATGACGACAGGTTATGTTACAGTTTACGACCAAATGACAATTGTCTCGAGCAGCGTCTCATTTTATCCAAACCTTTACAAATAATCAGATCTGGCAACAGATATAAAAGGCTGAAGGGGAGGGGTACAATTTTGGCATTTGTCATTATTTAACGTCCAGACGAGCATATAATCTTCTCGTTGTTTGGTTTTACGACATTTAAACTCTTGTTAGACTTTTTAATGTCGAGTCTTGTATGCGGCACCCAGTAAAGATCAAACTAAACTCTCTATTTAATAGTTAAAGCCAACCAGACTAGCTTAACACACAAATATATCCACGATGGTAAATATAAGCAATTTGAATGTAATGAATGTCTTCTGATATATGAAGACCTGTGTCAAGGTTGACAAGAGAGGTAGCAACATTTTACACTTATTACCACTACTTATGAAAGTATAAATTGCCCTCCTTCTTATTTACATGTATTCTTTCTGAGAACCAATATACTGCGCCAGAGTTGACATCTTTTTTCGTTCACTCACTCATCAATTCCTCCGTAAACTATTGTGCCATACCAGTGACAAAACATTCTTTTCGCTCAATCATCCATGTAAATTTGTTTATCCAATGAATAAAAATATGTTTTCATTTCTATTATCTAAATTTTTTGTATTATCTTCATTATTCAGAACGTGTACAAAGATGCCTTACAAAAAGCTAAGCAAAGTATTAAGGAACAGGAACATTTCGTTGGAAATAAAGTGGAGTGTACTGAATTGTTATGTAATACCAATCCACTTATATGGCAGTGAATGATAGACAATTCCCTCATAGATCAGACTTGATGCAACAGAAGTATAGTTCTACGGAAGAATGCTATGAATATCATGGACTGAATATGTTATTAAAGAGGAAATCTTATGGAAGCTAAATGGACACTTACACTTAGATTTACACATATATTCTTTTCACTTTTCATTTCAGTTACTTTTCATTACAACTACTCAGAGCATTACTACTCATTTTTTCCTTTCATCTTCATTTCAATTATTTTTCATCAAAAATACCCAGACCGTTAATAAACGACTATTTCTTTCATCTTCACTTCAGCTACTTTTCGTTACAACTACACATTTCTTTCTTTCACTTCAGCTTCTTATTGCAGCTACTCAGTCCGTCATTCCATGTTAGTAGCATTAATAATGTTTGACAATGCTTCATCTAAGATTATTCAAGATATTATTTGGTTAATTTTAGACTATTCCCTATCAGCATATATTCAAAGAAGGGTAAATAGCGGCTGAAGTCGTCATCACCAAAAGCAGGAAGCCAGGTTTTGAGAATTATAACCAAACTTCTGGTCACGTTTAATCTCCTTTTCCGAAACACAAGATTAAAAACACTATCTTACTGCTATACTTACTGTTTCAGGAATTTCAGCACATATTCAGTATTAGCGCATTGGGATAGCAGAAAATGACTACCAAATGTTAAGCAAAATATTAAGCATCAACGTTTAGAGTTCCAATCTCCGCCGAATGTATTGCTTCCACTTTCGAACAAATGCCTATTGGAAAAGACTTTATTCCGTCTCCTCTACCCCACTCCAAGTAAAAGTTAAATATCAGATTGGGCTTTCTAGAGTTGGCAGTCGGTCAAGGACAACTGTGAATTCAAAACCAAGAAGAAAACCGGAACACGTTCACACACACTCAAGTCCCGTAGAGGAATACAGAGGCCACAGCTCTCAAGTTCCGTAAACTTGTTGTGAAGTATTGTGGCTACAGGTGTCATGTCCCAGAGACTTAGCTGAAGGTTATGGTCACCACAGTTCTCAAGTCTCGTAAACTTCTTGAGGAGCATTGGGCCAGAACTCCCAAGTCCCGTAGAACCATTGAGAGGTATTGTGGCCACAGCCCTCAAGTATCGTAGACTTCCCGAGGAGTAATGGGCCACAATTCTCAAGTCCCGTAGACTCACTGAGCAGTATGGTGGCTACAACTCTCAAATCTTGTAGACTTCCTGAGGAGTATGGGGACCACGGCTCTCAAATCACGTAGACTCATTGAGGAGTATGGGGACCACAAATCTCAAGTCCCATAGACTCACTGAGGAGTATTGGGGGTCACAGCTCTCATGTCATGTAGACTCACTGAGGAGTATGTGGCCACAGATCTCAGCACTGCTGCTGTGGTTACCATAGCAAATAGTAGTTTGCTTGCCGGATGCTCAACTGTTTTTTTAATTGTTTTCCTTCTACTACACTGGCTAAGGAACCCATTCTGAATGAATATTTAAGATATGGATTCATACCTTTCTCAAGGGTAGTTTCACGAATGTGAATGTAATTAATTCATCTGGAATTCGAACTCGTCTCTTCGATTTCTCCTTCCGAGCCGCTATCCATTACACCATCCAAACAACCTCGACGGGAAGCTACTCCAGTGTTTTTCCAAGAATTCATGGCAATTCACAGATAACACAAGAAAACGAATTTGTAGAGATGTGTAATCACCTACGCCTGAAGTGATATAGCATTCTAAGAAAATGCATCCCATCTAGCGAATTACGAATGTTAGATTCAGATTCATTTGCCTCATTCACACGCCGCTAATTTATCTCTTATCCGTCTTCCCATATTTTGGATGGGAGTACCGTATTTTTTAAAGTGATATGCTCCGGAAAGGGATATATTTGATCGAAGTAGCTAAGTGGTTTTAGGCTACAGTAACCAAGAAGTACACGGTAGCAGAAATCGACCGGTACTCGTCGTAGTCACAGGTAATAAGTGTAGACCAATAGAATAGCCAATCGCGTAAGCTGATGGACGTCGTCATAGACTTAAACTCTGCCGTACCTACACATCCGTCTGTATTTATGACGGACACCAGCCAATCATATTCCAGTGAGGGGGAACTCAGGTGCATGCATATTCCATTATATCACAAATATACAACTTAGATCGGCTGGTCATGTTGTGAGAATGGATAAGCATAAGCTTCTAAAGAAGGACAACTACCAAACTCCAAGCGTTCAGTTCGACATCCACTGTTGTGCTACAAAGAGAAACTGAAAAACGACTTGAAACGTCTCAACTATGATCTGAAAACCTGGGAAACCCAAGCATCAAACCGAAAGGAGTGGTGTAAGACATGTTTCATTAAGTTTTAAATTCAGTAGACTGAAACACCGTGATCAACTTCATCAAGCTCTAAAGCAGAGACGCAATCAAAATTCTGCTTTAACAAATTTCATCTGTCAGTGTGGCTTTGTCGCCCGCAGCCATCCTGCGCTAGTATCAGACTTAAGAAAGCACAAATTAAATATTTCTTTCCCTTACTTGATATTGTTATGGGACCTTACCCATAATAACATAATGGACTAGTCCATACGTAATAAATACTGCGCCTCAAGAGGAAACAGGGAGTTCAGTCTTAAATCGGGCGGCCGGCTGACCGGCTGATCGGTTGAACTGTCTGCCTTCGGGCAAGGAGGAACCCGAACGAGGCTACGCTGAAGGGCAGAGTCTCTTTCAGGGAAATAAACCGACCCTGAACCTGTTTATACGGGTTCAAAGGGCATATTTTTGGCCGAGCCAACAGTCTCGGATATCCCACGTTAAACCGGCCTTGTGTCACATGGTGGGGGTGACTAAATACCGTTCAGTCTGAAATCGGGAGACCGACTGACCGGCTGATCGGTTGAACTCTCTGCCTTCGGGCGGGGAGGAACCCGAACGAGGCTACGCCGAAGGGCGGAGTCTCTTTCGGGGAGGTAAACCGATTCTGAACCCGTTTATACGGGTTCAAAGGGCATATTTTTGGCCGAGCCCACGGGCTCGGCGATCTCACGGGCTCGGCGAGCTCACGGGCTCGGCGATCTCACGTTAGACCGGCCTTGTGCTACATGATGCCCTCGTGGTGGTGGGTGACTAAATACTGTTCAGTCTGAAGTCTGGAGTGAGGTCCTTCAGAAATCCGTCAGGTGTCTGTCACTCAGAGCGAGCGAGTCAGTCAGTCCACTTTCTACTTCTCTGTATATATTCCTGTTTGTAATATATCTGTGTTATTCCATATCCGTGTTCGAGTTCTTCTTTATTGGTTCTACCTTTGACTATCACCGTGGTACAAGGAACCGGACCATAACAGATATATATATATATATATATATATATATATATATATATATGTGTGTGTGTGTGTGTGTGTGTGTGTGTGTGTGTGTATGTGTGTGTATCATTTAAACAAATCAAAGGAATGCATAATGGCGACATGATCAGCTCATCCGGGTAATTTTATTTTTATTAGCCTCAAAACTTCTAAGACAAGCTTTGATTCGTGAATTTAGTGTCATATTGTGAGTTCAATCTCTTGGTTGTGTAGTATTGGCAAACTCACGGCCATATAACGGCGAAAAACCGTACGATACCTAAGTTAAACGACCGAGCTTGATCCATACCTAGATGGGTGATCGCTTGGGAATACTAGGTGCTGTATGCTTGGATGTGTGAAATGGTATAATGGATAATGTCTCGAAATTGTTAATCAGAGAGCCGAGTTCCAGTTTCTGTTGGATTCGTTATATTCACTTACGCTCAAATACCCTCGAGGAAGGTATGAATATCATCTTCTCCCCCAGCTTTAGGTTAATTAGTATAATTTGTATCGCTATACCATTATTACTTCTAAAAATAAAATTGCGTACAAAATTTATAAAAAAATAGATTTTGGCATTAAATAACCCATAGAGGTATTGATATGCCGCTGAATAAAAGCAAGCAACCAACCGACTCATTATAAACAAAAATAGCAATGACTGAACAGTATTAAACAAAATGAACAAAGATATCTCTAGATATGAACAGCGGAACGAGAGCGATTGAAACGCATAGATTAAATAAAGAATTCAGTTCGAAATTCTCTGAATTTTACCCGGGTTGACAAACACCCTAAAAAGGCCGGGGGATATTACAGCTGAAATTTTGTAATAATAGCGACAAGGTTTAGAATATTAGTCCCACTATAAATAATGTAAATAAAAAATAAAGTCTTTCAATTGTATGGTTTTTGTATATTGTTGAAATGGATTTCAATGTATGTTTTTTTTTTTGTTTTTTTTTTTTGTTTTTTTCACTGTTGTTATTTTCTTATTCTGGTGTTGAAAAGCAAATTAAAATACACTGGGACAGATTTTTTTTTTTTCTAAATTTTGTATTAAAAGGACAGAACGCATCAGACGCGCGCTGTGTTCAACCACTGTACATCTGGTTGTTGCAAAAGAACATGGTCCATCTGGGTGGGAAAATATTCTAGACACACCCAATGGAAAACACAGTTGTAGATTGTGAAAAGTTCATTTACACAAAGTTTAGTATGTAAACACACACACACGCGCATATATATATATATATATATATATATATATAGTATTGAATAAAAAGGCAAAGTTATCATGTGCTGCGCTGACACATTACGTTGTAAAATTTTCCAAGTGGCGAATAATTGTGAATTGGGCGTTAAGGGGAATGTAAAAGAGACGCAACCTCATAAAAAACGAGGGAACATTCCCGTCTTTTGCTAATTCTTCCTTTTCTTGTTCACTTTTTCTTTCCCTTTTTAGCCTTTTTGTCTTCGGCGCTTTTCTCTTCCCTTGTATTATAATAAACACACGACAGCGTAACTTGACGTACTCAGATCTTAAATCTTCTCGTGTTTTGATAACTTCTATGGACAGCAGATTTGGTCTAAAGACAGCACTAAATAATGACACAGTAAATTGCGTTAAGAGGGGGGAAGGGCTGTGGCATCGGGTTCCCCTGCCAGGAATATGCAAGGGAATGTGGTACTGAATAAAAGAAAAAAAGTGGGCATGTGGGAGTGAAAAATAGTGGACCGATGTGCGGTAAAAGAAAGAAAGAAAGAAAGAAAGAAAGAGAGACGGTAATAGGAAAAAAAGAAATTGAAAATGAAGTTCAATGAAGAAGAAGAAAGGAAGAAAAAGAAAGAAGGAAGGAATGGAAAAACTGGACTGAAAATAAAGCGTAATGAATAACAAAGAAGGAAAGAAAGAAAGAAAGAAAAAAGGAAAAAGAAAGAAAGAAAGACAGTATTATGAAAAAGAAATTGAAAATGAAGTTCAATGAGAAAGAAAGAAAAGAATGGAAAAGAAATGAATTGAAAATAAAGCACAATGAAGAAGAAAAAGAAAGACGATAAAATAATTAACAAATTGAAAATAAAGTGCAATGAAGAATAAAGAAAAATATAATATGAAAAAAGAACCGAAAAATGCAATGACAAAGAAAGAAAGAAAGAAAGAATAAGAAAAGAATTGAAAATGAGGCGTAATGAAGAAGGGAAAGAAAGTCACATGAAAAGGAAAAGAAAAAAAGAATGAAAGAAACAAAAGAGAAAAAGGAAAGAAAGAAAGAAAGAAAGAATGAAATAAAGAAAAGAGAAAAAAAGGAAAGAAGGAAAGGTGGCCGATGAAAGGAAGAATGAAAGTCAAGAATAAAACCGAATAATAGAAAGAAAGTGATAAATTAACAAAAGAAAAAGTCATGGTAAAGAGATGAAAGTAACCTAAAAAGTTGTTAGAGAGCAAGATTTTGCAAAATGGAAGAAAGAAAATCAGAAAAAAAAAAAAAAAAATGACAATGGAACAAAAGGAAGAAAAGTAAAGGTGTAGAGATCTTTAAGGAAGTTAACTAAAAACACAGTGATTGTAAATTATCAAGTTTAGTATAGTTGGATACAATGCCCTTTTTGTGGAGGACCAAAAGGCATTACAAGAGAAATTCGACATTACTAGGCATAAAGAATTAGGGATGGGGAGAGAAAAAGACATAAGTAAAAAAGAAAAAGATGAAGAGTAGAGCGTAAGGGACAGGATGAAAAAAAAATGCTTTGACCGAAAAGCCCATCCAAAATAAAACCTGATATTTGGTTCTTTGGACAGATTCTAGAAAGTGGAGAGGGCGGAGACATATTCAGAACGCACGTACACACACACACACACACACACACACACACACACATATATTTATATGTATACTTTCATGGCAATTGCTCCGAGGAGCTGCATTCGCTGGTTCCCAGACTTCATGAGTTCAAGCGCCCTACGAAGTTGGCATCCCGCTCTCACCCTTTCACTGTCGAAACTCCTAAATGTACCGTCTCTTCAACTCCAATAGCTTCATGTCTCGCACCTGTCGCCTGTGGAAGTCCCTTTCCTATTCCAGTTTCCCTGAGAGCTATAATCTCCAGCTATTCAAATGTAATGTCAATCGACATCTCCAGTTGCCTTGATGTATCCACTATCCTTCTTCTCATCCTTTCTTCTATCACTCATATCTGATCTTGCTCCAAATCTTCTGTAACACCTTGCGTCCTAGTGGCTTCCCGCCTTGCTTGGGGTGAAACGCTTAAAAAAATTATATATATAGTGCGATGGGTAAATTAACGTTTGTTTTTTATTTTGTCGCCTGCACAGTATAGTAGGGTCATTTGGGCATTGTCTGTTAGAAAAATAGCACCCTGACGCAATTCACCCCAGAAATCTGGAAAAGGCATGGTGTAAAGTTTGGCATTTGCACCGGAAGCTCCAACACGAACATTTCAAGGTGTTTGGGTGTCAATTTGAGGACAGTGAAGAGAATTCGGAAAGAGCTTGATGAGTCTAATGGAGATTACGATGGTGTTTGGAGGGATCACAAGTGATGGCGACGTTATCCCTCCATTCATCTTCCCACGGGGCCTGACTTTTCACGGAGGCCTACATCAAGTGCATTCGGGAGGTAGTGCTGCGCTGGGTCAAGAGGGTGCCTGCTGAAAGACCCTATGTCTGGCAAAAGGGCTCTGCTTCTATTTCTGATTACACAGACAAAAATTCTCACACCCCATTATATATATATATATATATATATATATATATATATATATATATATCCATACACACACAGGTAGTAATCCGTTGGTATAATCCGGGCGAGTCCTATTAACACAACATAGAATTTGAAATATGTTAAAAATGACTCACAAAAGAGCGCTCAATATTTATTTTCATTAAACAGCAAATTTTCTTTACAATTGGAATTAAGATACCATTAGTAAATGACCATTTTCACGTACGCAGGACTTTTCAAACTGTCTATGGCATCAGTTTGTAGTGTACTGTGTGTTTGGGGAAAAGAAAGAGAGAGAAAGGTATGGAGAAATGAAGAAGGCACTGTTACTGGAATCATATTCTCGAGGCAGGAGAGCCTGATTAGGGGAGAGGGGGAGACCGATTAGCTGACATATATCCTAATGGCCATACGGTATCTTAATTCCAATTGTAAAGAAAATCTATCTATCTATCTATCTATCTATCTATCTATCTATCTATCTATCTATCTATCTATCTATCTATTAGGTTGGTGCAAAAATAATGACGTAGTAATGTCGTTTTTTGACGTTAAAAATACGTCAAAAAACGACATTATTACGTCATTTTTGCACCAACCTGATATATATATGCATATATATATATATATATATATATATATATATATATATATATATATATATATATATATTATTATTATTATTATTATTATTATTATTATTATTATTATTATTATTATTAATAATAATAACAACACGTATTGATATACATGACATTATGCAATATAATCTATGTCAAGGTGAGAAGAATTTTGTCAATAAAAGTGCCCAGTACATATCAGGAGTAATAATTATTATCATGAATTAAAAAGTTATACAATCTGATCCCGAGGACTTCATATTATTTAATAATAATAACAACAATAATAATTTGTTTTCAGCATCCGCTCGCATCGGAACATCGGGATCGACATCCTGTCTCCCTGTTCGCTTTCTCTCTCTTTGGTGGAAAACTCTGCGCAAAGAAGACAACTTACTTGGCCAGAAGCGGCGCCTCCCTCGTAGCTCAATAATAATAATAATAATAATAATAATATATATATATATATATATATATATATATATATATATATATATATATATATATATATATATATATATATATATATGTATGTATATATATATATATTAGGTTGGTGCAAAAATAATGACGTAATAATGTTGTTTTTTGACGTTAAAAATTACGTCAAAAAACGACATTATTACGTCATTATTTTTACACCAACCTAATATATATATATATAGTGAATGAGAAAAACGATGGCAAAGAGAGGAATCTTCATTTTCTTTTATTTTCCTCCCTCTGTCTTTTCTCTTACTCATTAACTCTTCCCCTCTTTTCTTGTTTTCCACTTTCTTTTCTTTATTGGTATTACAATAAAAGTGACTGAGTATTAGTTAGGAGGATAGAAAATTTTTTTCGGGAAATTTTCCATAGTTTTAAATTTAATAGAACGAAGTCTCAAATAAATATTTTTTAAAGATACATTTTTGGGATGATTAACCTGACACTCACTGCCAAGATGGGAATTATGCAGGTAACATAGATCAAAATGATAGATTGGTATATTACTAGTACCCAGACATCTAATCGACTTTCCTTTATTTATTTATAACATGAATTTTTGAGTATTTGCGAGTGAACACTGCATTGTTCACTATGAAGAATATAGTTATGGGCTGTATTAATCTTTTAAAAGAATCACACACTTCAAATCACAGCAATGCTTAATTTTTAGATTTGCATGATAATTGATAACAAGACCACACTTCTTTGTTCTTGTATTGTCTGTTTTTTTTTAATCATTTTACACCAAGCAAGGCAATAAAGTCACTAAGACGCAAGAGGTTACTGAGTGTTAAAGAATATGAAAAAATACTACTACTAAAGAGACAGGGCAATAAAAGAATAAGAATAAACAGGATAACGACTGATTAATTATGCCTAGTCCCTATACAACCGTCTCTCAAGGAGTATCTTTCTATTTCGCTAGGACAGAACTGCGATGTGTTTACACCTACCTAAACAATTACAAAAGAAATGAATTTACACATTGAATAAAAAAGCATTGTGATATATTCCATCACTGTAGTGAGATATATAAATACAGTGTAACCCGGATATAAGAGAGTTGTCGGGGCCGGATAAGTCTCTTATATCCGGGTTTCTCTTATATCTGTGTTTCTCTTATATCCCGGTTTGGTCTATTTTGTTTAGGTACGTGTGGCTCTAATTTGGGACCAGATAAAATCTCTCTTATATCCGGGTCTCTCTTATATCAGGATCTCTCTTATATCCGGGTATATCTTATATCAGGGTCTCTTATATCCGGGTTATTCTGTACTGATATTCAATACTATTTGATTTTTTTAAAAATCCTTATTCATTCCATTGCTTGGTAGAACTATATTTCCAACGTTTCAACTCTCTTTTTTATCTGTGAAGAATATGTTTCCCTTTGCTTCTCTTGTTCTCTTAGTATGAAATACTTCAGACCCTCTTTCCTTATTATATACCCCAGAAATTTCGGTTATTTCTTTCTGATTGTAATGTATCTTTGTAGTTTTGTTTTCCTTAAAACCTTCCTTTTTTTCACATTCTTTCCATTGTTTGGTAGAACCATATTTCTAACGTTTCAATTCTTTTCTTTATCCGTGAAGAATGTGTCTAGCATTCAATGCTATATACGAGATAAATAACATAGAAAGGTAGAATGAAGAAAATAAGAATCGAAATAAAACAGAAGTAGAAAAAGAGAGAAAGAAAATAAAGAAGGACGTCCCCTCCACAAAAAAAAAGAGAATATAACAGCATAAAGTAATAAAAGATAGAAAGAAACAAGTAAAACGAATAAAAAGAAAGAAAGAAGATAGTAAAAGTAAAAGGAAAAAACCAAGTCGCAAATGAAGAGAAAAGATTGCAGTGAAAAATTATTGAATTAAAATGAAAAAAAAGGAAGCTTGACTAATGTAGAAATCTTAGGTTGCCCCGGTTTTCATTTCAAGCGCGACCAAATATAATCATAAACCACGTAAAGGGCTGTTGATCAAAAGTATTGTCCATTGAAATTGACAATGGAAGCCATGTTTATCTACTGACTTGCAATTCTGCTTTCTTTTACATTAAGACCGACGCGCGCACCTTGTCTCTCTTAATCCTGTACCATATTCCCTGCCCCCTGTAAGAGATTTAAAGCATTTGCACAGTAACGTTGTAAATGGATGAAATTGTGGATGCTGAGAATAGAAAAACCCAAATGTCTGATTCAGTTGTTATTTAAGCTTCTTGGAGTTAATCGTCTACGGATTTACGCGGTCTGCGTAAAATCGACTCCACCAAACAAATGAATCTAGGAAAGTGTCAAGTGTATTTCTTCCTCTACAATAAAGTTAATTTTTTTTAAATTGAAGTTAAAAATTCCAGTAATGTCAAATAGTTATCGTTTACATCTGGGTGCGATAAATTTACTAAATAGCTTTTTGACCAAAAGCAGCACACTGACATGCGTAGTGTACTTGGTTAGACAAAGTTAAGAAAATTAGCAGTCCTACCAGAATGTTTTTTTTTTGTTTTTTGGTGGACACAATCTTAACAATATAAGAGACACAGTGTTGATAGTAGACACAGATAGAAAACTGCAGGTGATCCTAGAGAATTTAATAAAGAAAAGCGGGAAGAAAGGACGACTCATCAACTGTAAGAAGACAGAAGGTATGGTCGCTAATAGAAAGATCAACCAACTATGAGACCTACAAATTGCAGTCAATAGAATCATGAAAGTAGAAAACTTAATTATCTGGGAAATGTTTTAAAAGATCACGGAAAATGTGACACCGAAATCCGAAGACGCGTGTTGAGTAAAGAAAGATGCCTTCAAAAAGCTAAGCAAAATATTAAGAGAACGACAGAGAAAAATACATTTTGTTAGAAACAAATAAAGATTGCTGAACTCCTATGTGATATACATCTTCCTATACGGGAATTAATGCGGTATAATTTCCTCTCAGATGAAAATCAACAGAGATACGGATCTACACAAGAATAATGAGAATACCATGAATAAAGCATGTAAACAATTAGGAAGTTTTAAGGAAAATGGCTGTCTTGGGTATGACGATAAACTACATCCGACAGCAAGGCTTCTGATCAGGAGGTTTTGAACCAGCTCTTAATTGCTGTTGTTCCCAGGTCCACCGTGTTAGGGTCTCAGGTATGGGTAAATAGTGAATCCCCAAACTGGGATTTAATCACTATGAAAGTATAAATATTTTTATAGTAAATATACCAGTAATATATTTAAAAAAAAAAAAAAAAATAATAAAAAAAACACCAATACGTTTTGGTAAAATATTTAAAAATAATAAAATTAAAAAAAATCACCAGGAATAAATTTTTGTAAACAAAAATAAATTTTCAGCAATACATTTTTGCAAAAGAAATTTCTAATGCTCCCCCCAAAATTACACTCGGACATTAAATGACCCGCGCTGCTAAACAAACAAATAAACAAATAAATATTTAAGGAAAATGGAAACAAAACGCCTAATTATCAGAAATAGGTGAAATTTATGGGATACAGAGGAAAGAGGGAGCGGGTAATTTGGCACTCACCGGTCATACTCAAGGCAATAGCGTCAGAAGAAAATAGCGAATAACTTATCTAACAAGGCTGTGTAAATGGAGGGTACAAAGAACAGGAAATTATGGAGTGCCATAACCCACCAGTTCTGAAGAGACATGACATAGAAAAGAAAAAAGAGTTTAATCAGTAAGTGGTTATCTATGTTATGCAGTCTCTCAAGGATAAGAAATGCAAGTTCAAATCGATTTCACATCTGTACCACGTGTTTTACCTTCGCATGTTGTAAAAATGTGATGAGCGTTGAGCTAAAAGGCTACAAAAACAAGAAAAACTAATATCTATCTATATTTCTGAGATGAGGTATTGTAATTATTTACATTATTTTCATTGTTCACAGTGTTGTCCCCATTTTTATTGCCATGTTCGCGAACACGAGAATAAAGGACACATATCACAGTAGATGAAAGCACTGGTTGGATCCAGTGACTTCACCCAAAGATTTGTGAGTTCAATACCTGAATACGGCAGTGATAAATAAAAACTTGGTGAGTTAAGTTAAAGGGAGATAACTGAGGTATCCGGAAGAGGCATGGTACGTGGAACTAGAATAATCTAATCCGGAGGGCGAAATAAAGTACTCAGTTCGAAATTCCAATCACCTGAAGAAAGTTGGAGCGTTCAACGGCCGAAACGTCGTGAACATGACAATAAAGATGAAGACAGCAGTCCGAAAAATGTAAATAAATAAAAACTAGTAAAAAGAATAATGTTTTTTTTTAAATTATGTCAACCAAAGAAAGGCGATAAATCCACTAAGACGCAAGGAGTTACTAAGAGTGAAAGAAAAATGAGAACACATTAGTGAGAAGAAAGGACAAATGCCGATTTTTGATGATCATAGTTGACAGCAAAGCAAAAAGGCGGAAGAGAGCACCACAGGTGCGAAGTAAGTAATTATTAGTATAGAACTTATGGTTACATCTAGCTATTTCAAAAGTAAACTGGTAAGATCTAGTTACCAATTTAGTACTAGGAAAATTTAAGATACGTATCCAGGTAGTGTAACGGATGTCGGCATGGAAAAATTGGAATATGCGAACCGAGTTCAAATCTGGAGCTAGTCACTTGCGTTCACTTTCAAACAATGGCCCTTGGGAAAGTCATGAATCCATTTTGTTGTCTCATCTGCCCAGCTATGGATTAAGTACACAGGGTAGACAGTACTCTCTAGCCTTGGATGACAAACTCTCAGAAAAGAAAAACTTTGAATTCCAAACCTTACAAAAGGTATTGAGTAATCACTCCACTACCTTTCTTAAGAATACATGTAATAATACTCATAATAAAGAGAAATCTATAGTGATTTGATCACCTGTCCTGAAGGGATTTTTAAGGATGTGAGTGTTCATGACTCTTTACATATTTCCTTTATTTATTATCTGTGTTTCTTGACAGAGCTAGTGGGGTGATCTGACGTTGCTTTCTGCACAGTTTGGAATGGGCTTAGACTGGCTGCTACCCAAGGCTAGAAAGCACAGGTTATTGCGTTAAGCTATAGCTGTGAGGAGAAGAGTCAGAGTAGTGCCTTTTGTGCAAAAATGAACGCAACAGAATAGCCCAGAATTAGAATACGGCCCTCCCTTATGCCTTACAATACCGCAACTGAATGGAACATGACATGCAAAAAATTTCGGAGGTAAATGTTTATTGATTTTAAAACCTAAAATCGCTATATGAATTTTTGAAAGCTGGGCTATATAAAGCGTACATGTAGCTAATTCGACATGGATATTAACAGATGATCAGAAATGTCTCGACTATATCAAGTGTGTTTTGTTGTCATTAGCTGTATCAATGTGATCATTGATTCAGGCCAGCGTTCTTTAACTTTCTCTGTTGCTTATATCCATCGGCTCAGGTCAGCGTTCGTTACCTTTCACGAGATATGAGAGCAGAAACCTAAATAAGGTGCACTGTTAACAGTACGGTGCTGGAGAACAGCGCTTAACCTTAATGTGTGGGTGGTTAGATAAGTCACGGTTCCAGTTGTCTCAGGGTAATGATAGGGCTCGGATATCGTGGACACCCAATGAGCTCGTGGATCCCAGTTATCAACAAGTCACCATGCAGGCTCGTGATAGTTCCATAATGATAGGGAGTGTGTTCATATGTTTGGGTTCACTACACTGTCTATATCACTGACCGGTGACCACGACGCTGCACCGCAACTTAACCATTTGCACCATTCTTCGACCGCCATGTACCCCAACAAGGAGAGATTATTCCAGAATGATAATGCACATCGTCATTTGACCCAAGGTGTTCAGAACTGATTGTAGATGAATTCTGGAAATTTCCAACGAATGATGTGCTCATTACATTAGCCTAACATGAAACCAATCGAAAATTTATGAGACGTGGGGGGTGATCTAATTGCACGCAAGATCCGTCACTTAACTATATCAGGAAGCTGTGGAGAACTATCTAGATGTCATATCCCAAGAGCTCTCCAGATGCTGTTCAACCACTTGCGGGATAGATGGCACGTTGTGTTGCTGCGCTTAGGCTAGAGGGCGACCTACACGACACTATACATTTCTCCTATCATTTGTGGGACATTTTAATGTACCAAATATATTCGTTAGTTTTAAGTATCAGTAAAAGACATTTTTGGGTGATATTATCTTACTGGAAGAATATATTTACCATTTCTTCCGAAAGAGTATGAAGCTTTGATGATTCATTATTTTTCCATCGCAGGATGGAAAAATAATGATAGCATCAAATTTCCTTTTTTGATAAAAAGAATATCTGCAGTCTTCTGCAATCTTCTGCAATTTTCCAGGAACTGAATTTTTTCATTGAGAAAATTCTGTAAAGACGAGAATAATTTTTAATTCGAATGTTTAATATTTGCTGAATACAAGGGATTTGTGGATCCGAAAAGCAAAGCTGTAACAATATTTTGCCTGATCACTAAAAAAAAAAAAAAACATGCGTTCAGTCTTGTGTTATCTTAATATAACATTACAGATTTTATCTTATATAATTTCAGACGTTGTCTTTCGATACTATAATTGGGAGCAGTACTTATTCGAATCAATTGTTTGTTTCTCAGAAAAGGACTCATAGTAGAAAGCATCTTTCCAATTCCAAAATATATATATGGCCGTTTCGCATCGCATTCAAAAAACTTTTCAACACGTGTTAAGTTGGATTTGGTCGAGATCAAAACAAGCAAATAAAATGCGCGCAACATCACGACCTAAGATGCGCAAGTGAAAGTGAAATATTTGCGTGGTCGTCGAAAACGATTTTTACGAGCGCGTCAATAACAACAAACGTGTTCGGGAAACTTTCATTACTGATAGAATTTACTTAAAGGAACAATCAATTAGCTTATCTTCATACCCTGCCTGGTGACAAACGCTGCTGGTGGCGCCAGGGGTGGCGGTCCCGCCATAGCCACCGAAACCATGATATCACCTCTGGTCGGCGGCTGATGAAGACAGGGTATCGCGCGTGCTAACACACGTTGTATGTTAAAAAAATAAAATAAAATTGAGTATCGTCTTACAGGAAAACTGAACGTTAATATGGTTAGTAAAAGTTAATCTCCTACGCTTCATATTATTATAAATTATTTTAAAGCTTTGCCATAATTTTTGTTAAAAATGGTCATGTCATAGTAGTGCTCCGGACAGTGTCTGACTTCATCTGTCATGCACTATTTTTACAAGAGTCAGATCAGACCAAAATTAGAATAAGCTAAGTGAAAAATAAATAGACTTTTCGACAGTATTTCTGAATGCAATTTCCTATTTAAACGTAAGAAAAGTTCGATTTTTATCAAATTATAAAATTAATTATTTAGAGTAACGAGATACTAGAAACGTTTTGTCTGTGGAAATATGGTCGTCGGGTTAAAAACAATTTATCACCCACAAGGCTGCGTAATTTCTTTTGAACTTTACCAAGGCCTGACAATGAGTATATGGGAAGCTCCAGCCGAGTTATGGCAGCAATACTCCATTTTTGGTCTGATGTAGCTCTTGCAAAGATAAAGCATGGTAGAAGAGAGGTATAAGTAACCGGCCATTTTCCAGAATCTATAGTTATGGATCGTATATAAGTATATCGAGTAAGTTTGACTACCAGTATACGTTGCAAGGAAGGAGATCCATAGAGAAAGCAACCATTTATCTAACTGGTAAAAATCTCGGGGTTTGCTCTGTGATGGCGAAATGTAAATAACTTGTTTCTGGAGGTATAGAATGCTACAAAATAGTTCTCCTCTCCTACAGAGATGGGCAAGCAAGGCCAGAGGATAGATCATCTGCCAGGTTTGGGACATCTAGATTTTGGAAGTGCACCGATAAACTGTAGTATTTTCTGGATATATATTTACTAATTATCTGATAATGTTCTTAGGGAGATCGTTAATATAAAGCCCCCAAAAGAACCGGTGGGGGCGGGAGAAGGTTTCTTTATGAAATTGAATTTATACATTTTTTCTTTTTAAGAAGATACAGCAAAAATATTAAATACAATTTATTTCTTAGATTTTCTATTTACAAGAATAATTTTCAATTTACAACGTTCTAAAAACTAATAGACTTGTATTAAAACTAATGCAACGAAATATTTATCATTTACCAATTTATAAATAAATATATTTTTAATATGAAAGCATTTTTTTTCATAAAGTTATATACATATAATAAATTATTAAAATATGCGAAGCAAGTATTAAAAAATCATTATTATTTACCATTTTATAAAGTTCAAATCGATTGCCAATGTTGGAAGTTTGTTTATAATAATATAAAGATTATTTTATATATATATATATATATATATATATATATATATATATATATATATATATATATATATATATAATATATATATATATATATATATATATATATATATATAATAAAAACGTATATATATATATATATATTATATCTATTATATATATATATAATAATGCAAACCTATATATATTATATATAATATATAAATATATATATAATAATAAACAAAACATATATATATTATATATATAATAATAATACAAGCATATATATATATATATAATAATACAAACATATATATATATATATATATATATATATATGTATGCATGAGATTGTTTTATAATAATACAAAGTCATATGCATACAACTGAATATATATAGATACATATCTATATAATTATATATATTTATATATATATATATATGTATGTATATATATATATATATATATACATGTGCATATAATTATATATATATATATATATATATATATATATATATATATATATGGATGTATATAATTACATATATTATGTTGGTGCAAAAATAATGTCGTTTTCTCACATAGTAACATATGTGAGAAAACGTCATTATTTTTGCACCAACCTAATATATATATATATATATATATATATATATATATATATATATATATATATATATTAACAATAATTTGATACTACAAAATTTTCATGAAGCTTTAAATAATACTAATGAAAATATTATAATACTAATAATACTTTCGGCCACCCTGTCTCTTTTAGTGTTTATAAATATGTATATTACTTGGACGAATACAGACATTTAAAAAAAAATCCGGAACATAGTATACGAAACCTACGTCTAAATATACTCATATTAAGACAAATGGTATGAAAAAAAAATAAAATAAAAACTTGACAACTGTTTACCGGGCGCATATTCCTGGGGGAATATAACGAACTGATTTAATGAAATTAATACACACGCACAATACTGATAATTACGTTGGTGAAGAATGAAATCAAAGAAAACCTAAGAATAACAACTTATAATAATATCTTCTTTAAATAATAGATGATAATATAATTAATAATAATATATTTAAAGATAACCTAGCCTATTATTGTACCTGATCTACCTTTAATAAGCAATCTAATTACAATTAACGGTAGATAAAATAGTAACACTTTAATTAAGCGGTTGATTCGATTATTCAGTTTAGGCTTGAGGTGAAGTTTTCAAAATATTGCTATGAGATTGCATCCATTATTTTAGTCAATTAGGCATATTTCGATTCTTCAAAAGAGTTTTTGTTTCTAAAGTTTTTGTTTACCTCCATAACTGTTTACCCCGTATACGGTTGTCAAGGCAGAAAACGTTATTTTTATGCTTATACAAATAATTTTCTTTTGCGATCTGTAAAAACTTAGTCCAGCCAAAAATATCTGTTGAGGACTTGATGGAAAAAAAACCCTGTGAAACTGACTAAAGATAAGTGAGCTATTTCATTTTATTACAAAGAA
>OZ010572.1:45150353-45157853 GCA_963932145.1 Acanthosepion lycidas | reverse complement strand
ATTACTAAATACTTAGTCTCTGGAGTCTATAAATTTATCTAAATAACCAAATCAGTAGAAAGATAAAGAAATTGAGGAAAGAAGCAGAAAGAGAGACAAAGGGTCGCCGCCATTATTTATGTTTTTTATTTTTAAAAAAGCTATAATTCAGAGAAATTACAAGAATTAATAAGTATCATATATAATAATAGGTGTCATATATGTGTCACTCTTGCATATATCATATATCAGACAATATCATATATCATATAATAAGTATCATATATAATAATAGGTATCACATATGTGTCATTCTTGCATAGTGGATGTTAAAATTACGGTTTATGGCAACTGTACAATTTATTTCTTTATTAAAGTTTATAGAGGTTTGAAGGGTTTTGTGTGTAAAAACACCTTTAATCATAATACATTAATATTAAATACTGTTACAAGTGGATTCAGTACTTTGATATGATTTTTAATGGAATTGTGGAAACAATCGACATTCACATTCTTTTTCAGGTCAGTCCAGATATTGTATCACGAAGAACATTAAAGCAAAGAAGTTGCCAAAGATCATTGAAAAATAGTGTTAATAATACAGAGAACGATGAAAAACAGTAAGGGAAAGCTATCCATTAAAGACATGCAATATATAGAGAAATAAAGACAGTCTAAACGAAAGGAGTAAAGTGAAGAAGAAGGAAAAAACAAAAAAAAATAGCAAAATAAATAAATAAATAAATAAAGAAAGAAAGAAAGAAAGAAAGAAAGAAGGAAAAAAGAAGGAAAAAAAGAAACCGAATTACATGTAAAAATGGAAATAAATAAATAAGAAATATATAAAAAAACGAAGTAAATCTAAATTCACGGGTAAATATTGCATTAAATGAAAAAGGAGGAAGAAAACATACACTTTTCCTTCTTAATCTATTGGCAGCCTAACATTAAGACATTTTGATGACGTGTTAAAAAAAAAAACAAAAAAACGAGTGACTGTCCGTACTGTCATTCCTGTAATAGCATTTGATTCTATTGTCTGACAATTACTAATTTTTGCTCGCCCGGTAATCCAACTGAGACGTCTTATGGCATATGTAAGAAGACCGCTTCAGGACTACCTCGGAGCTTTTTGCGTTCAGAGAATTTCAAGATTGATTCATACTGAGCAAATGTCTTGACTGAAGAAAAACAAACAAAAGAAACAAAGCAAAAAAAAAAAAAACGAAAATAAAAATCATGAAATCAGAAAAAGGAAGGAATTACAAAATAAAATGAATGAAAAAAAAGTGAAGAATAAAGAAAGAGGTCTCGGGGTAAAAGGTAAAATCATTATGCAGATCGATCAAATTCCACCAGATCATCTTGAAATCTGGTTCCTGTGGCGTTCAGAGAATGGCCTTTTTAGACATATACGGAGGTTGAACAAGGCAGAAATAGGACTGCCATCAAATGATTCCTTTCGCCCCTGCCCGCCATTTAAAGAATCGTTCTGGCTGGAGGGAATGTGCATGACCATCTTGCAAGACAAGCTGGATGGTGGTCTACATGAACCAAAATGTTTTGTTCATTTTCATTGGCCTTAATTCTTTTATTTATTTATTTTGTAATTTTTCTGTCTTATCTTTCATGTTCCTACCCAGTTTTTGTTTGCTTGTCTTTTGCATTTTTTTAGGCATTTGTATCTTTCTTTTACAACATCTTTCCAAAATTTCGTCTTTGTTTTTACCTTTCGTTCTTAATGCTCTGTTTGTTCTTTCTTTCCTTCTGAATTTTATTCATTATGTTTTAAATTGAATTCTCTATTCTTTTATTCCTATATGTTCGAATTCATTCTTATTTCTCTTTTTTCCCCTTTCTCTGTTTTATTAGATTTTCTTTCTGTTTCGCTTTCTCAAGCTTTTCATAATTTAATTCTTTTCTTTTCTCTTTTTCCATTGTAAGTTACATTCATTCTCTTTTTCTTGCTCTTTATTTTCCCCGATATTTCTTTTTTCTTTTTTTTTTTTATTTCTTTTACTTTTTTTTATTTCTTTTACTTTTTTTTTATTTCTTTTTTCTTTTTTTATTTCTTTTACTTTTTTTATTTTTCTTTCTTCATTTTTCATTTCCTCTACTTTATTATTCATTTTACGTATTACTGTCTAGATTTTTCTCTTCTAATACATTTTCTTTCTCTACGCTTTTTTGTTATCTTCTCTTCTCTTCTTTCTTTTTTTCTTTCTTTCTTTCTTTACTTACTTACTTATTTTGTTCTTTACTCTTTCTTTTCTCTTCCTTATTATATTCTTTCTTTCTTTTTTATCATCCCTTCTACTTATTTCGTTCTTTACTCTTTCCTTTCTTTTTCTTGTTGTATTCTTTCTTTCTTTTTATCATCCTTTTTATTTATTTCGTTCTTTAATCGTTTTATTCTTTCTTTCTTTCTTTCATTTTATCTATTTCGTTTTGAATAATTTTACTTATTTATTTTTTTAATTATTTTTCTTCCTTGTTAGATTATTTCTTTCTTTCTGCTCCACTGTCTCTGTTTCCTTCATTTTTTCTTCATCCTATTCTCTTTCTTGTTCACTTTCACTCTATCTCATTTAATTCTGGTGTTAATATGACCTTTATTCAACACCCCAATATCCCATAGTTCTTCACCTTTAAGGTATATTTCAACTAATTAAGTTGCATATAAAATAGCTTCTGCAAAATGCATCAGCGGACTTGATGCTATTTTCAACTAAATTCTGCCTTTTTCATGTCACTTCCAGCGTAGCTTAAACGCCAATGCCATTGACTAGTCAATATCAATTATCACCCTAGCCTCACCTTCACGCCATTGGTCAGTTTCATAACTAGATTGGCTAAAACATTCAATCAAAAATTTCCCAAGCTTCTGGGGGGTATGGCTATTTTGGCCAAAATGTGATAAGAAAAAATTATAAGAAAGAAAGAAAAAACAAATCATGTTCACTCATCAATGTAATTATTTCTGGAGATTATTAAATATTTACTCATATGTCTGCCTATATGAGTTCATCGCCCCCTGAAAGAGATATCTAGCAGAAAGAAGGTAATGTCTTTCGCTTACAAAGACGAGATTATCTTTTTTTTTTTAGGCGTATGTTTGACAAAAATAAAATTCTTTTCAACTTAAGAATGCAGAATCGAAATAATTGGTTCTGGTTATTTTTAAAAATACTTTGCCATAGATGTCCCGTTAAATTGACTTTAGCATTTCTAACAATAATGTGTAAAATTATATGGAGACAAGATGCGGACAGTCGTGAAAGTAACTTATTGCTTGCTAACATCCCTACATAATTTGATGTAAATGTCTCTTTTCTTAGCCTAGCTTTTCCATTTGTCTTTTCTAAAAAGTACTTCTTTTCACAATATCTTATTTCTGAACTCCTTCGATATATTTAATAATTTTATCTTAGTTTTACACAAGAGCACAATTTTGGAACTCCCAGTGAAGCTCTAACTTACTAAACAGGTAGGAGAATCAGTTAGACTAGTTAGTTATCAGTTAACCCACGCGGTGGCGCCCTTGATGAATTCTTTGATGCCTTCCGCTGTTTTGACCATTCGTAACGAAGTGTGTAGAATCAAGCAAAGAGGAAACAGAAAACGATGAATAAATTGTACAAGTGAAACATCTTAGCGAATTATCGTTAATAAATCCTTCTGAAGAACAGGACGCCATCATCAGAGCTGATTCGGCTAGAAGACACTCCTGAAAATCAGTGTTATTTCTCATCTCTAACGTGCCCATCAGTTCAGACCCATTTGTGTTTCTTCAATGTCCGTAACGCCAAACGGCGGTTTATACAGCAAGTATATTGGGCGAATATTAATTACGGTTCAAGTATGTGCCCCCATGTTAAAATCAATATTTCTTCTATACCACGGCTAGAGTTCCTGTATACCTTACTATTTGACCCAACGATGGCATTTGTGCGAAAGTGAATGCATGATCTCGGCATAAATTCGAACTCGGTTTTTCAATTTCACAACCTATACACCCACCCCATCCACAAATGAGATTCTTTAGATAGCTTTAAATTATTTTTCCTGACCAGTTCACACACCCTGATACTAAATCCAATTCTAGGATGGATTAAGCAGTCTTTTGGCGCTCTTGTTGGAACATGATTTTAATAAATATGCTACTGGGGATAGGTGGAAATTTAATGCTTGAATATAAAATGTTTTATGTCACTGATTGAACACAGGACATCAGGATGACTGATAATGATACAAGTGGCTTTGAGCCTTTCCAAATGACACTAATGTCGTAAAACAAGCAATAAAACAATATTTTATTTTTCATTGTCTGGTTTACATGAAGTTTTATTTAATTCAAGGCACTTATTAGTTGTGGATGACATTTTCTCCAGGTTAATATTTGAAAATACTAATATTCTTCTTCTATGATCCGTGCCTCTTCCGGGTGTGGGCGATCATAGCTCTCCACATTTCTGTCATTTCTAGTTCTTGGTAAATTGTGTCTTTTCGCAGTCCCTACTAATCTCTGTTCTATCAATCATTTGCACAAGCTCATTAGGCAAGTTATGCGATGCTTTACTCTGTACCTCTTGCCTTTAATATGTCCTGTCAGTGTTAAATTTTCTAAGTCCTCTTTTCTCATTATGTGGCCTAGAAATTTCAAGTGTCTCTTTCTGATGTTAAGTATAAGTGTCCTTTTTGATTAAATTTTCTGTAAAAACGACAGTTTGCTTGTTAAGTACATGGCATACACAAAAAACTTCTGCAGAAACACATTTCTGTAGTCTCAAGTCTTTCTCACCTATGAGGAAATTTTCCAGTATTCACTGCAATATAAGTAGATTGATATTACATGACAGTCCAGTACTCTTTCTTTGTGTCTAACTCTTGTAGCATACCTACGGACGATAATGAGTATGTCCCCATTAACATAAATATAGCAGTAAATACTATATGTTGGTCTGCAGTTGAAGATTCGTCCCCAGCTGTGCTGGTCAAACTGTCTGCCTCCGGGCGGAGAGGATCCCCAGACGAGGCTATGTCGAAGGGCAGAGTCTCGTCTCGGAAAACAGCTACCCGACCCCGTTTTGTACGGGATCTACGAGGAATTTTTAGCTGAGCCTACCGGCTTTGATACCAGGCATTAAATTCAGCCTTGTGCCACATCTGACTGCATGGGGCGGTTGGTAGATATCCTACAGTTGGAGATTCGTCTGCTGGTTAAACTCTCTGCCTCCGGGCAGAGAGGATCCCCAGACGAGGCTATGTCGAAGGGCAGAGTCTCGTCTCGGGAAACAGCTACCCGATCCCATTTTACACGGGGTCTGTAGGGAATTTTTGGCCGAGCCTACGGGCTCGGATACCCCACATTAAATTTGGCCTTGTGCTACATCTGACGGTATGGGGCGGTGGTAGATATCCTGAGGTTGGAGCTTCATTGTGGAATGCACTTGATTCACTTCTAGTTGTGGACGAATCTTATATGTGTTGTTCTTGTCCTAAGTATTATCGTTTATTACCAACCTTTGTTCGATTATTCTATTCAGTAACCTTCTTAGGTTACAACACTAACGAAATTGTCCTGTTTCTTAATACGTTGCCTAGCATTTTATAAGTTATATTTATACTCGTTTGGGATAATAGCTTGTACATTAATATTTACAATTAATGTTGGATTCTACAGCGGGCGATAATGAGTTAACTGCAGACACAAAAATTGTTTTAAATGCGCTATGTTAATTATTAAGGTGTCTCAAAAGTATTTTCATTATTTAATCTCCTTAATTTTTATGAAGCTTATGCAATGTCAGAGCGGCAAACGACAGGAAGCTGTGAAGAGGCATAATTATGCAAATCTTTAAGGTATAAGGCACATAAAGGAACAAGAACAATAGAAAAAGAATATATATGGTATTTTTGATGATCCTGGCTTTTCTGGAAGTGTTCGAATGCTGGTGGTCGGATTATGTTGCTCATTGTGTTTCAACATTGCAATCGACAGCTAATAAATATCTACACTGGTTCTCATGCGATCACCGAAGTTAAGCAACATCGAGTATGGTCATTACTTAGATGGGTAACCGCTTATGAATACCAGGTGCTGTAAGTTTGGATGTACGGGGGGTGTAATGGATAATGGCTCGGAATTGGAAATCTGAGAGACGAGTTCCAATTCCAGTCCGGTTCGTTATATTTACTTACGCTCAAATACCATTAGAAAAGGCATGAATCCACCTCTTCTGCCTTAATTAGTGAGACTTAAATCAGCATATCATTATTATTCCTTCAAAACTTCTTATAATCTAATAAAAATATTTTCCTGTTTTAAATAACCTGCAAAAGGTTGATAAGTCGTAAAAAAAATAAATCCATTAATCGATGTCTATTTCTAGACTTTATTTCAAGAAACAGTTCATCAGTCTTAAAAGTTTAAAACCAATTCCAGGTAGTATGTTCGGATATTGGTTTATATTCTTCTATTCGCCAAATTCTGCGTGTAATTTCAGCTGTGTTAAGACCGGGGTTAGAATCATGCCTGAAAATTGTCTGAATCTAAATACTTGTATCCGCCATTCTAACATCTAAAATATTTCATCAGAAATAAAATTAAAAAAAAACAAAAACAAAACATAAAGCTATAAAAATAACTAAATGATCATTTTCATAACGCAACTGCAGCGTTCATGGCAGGTCTTGTTTAAGTCTCTGAGCACAGAGCTATTAATGTAGTGTAGTGTCACGAAAAACTGGAACAATAAACAAAATATTTTGATTTGATAGCGTGATTTATTTAGTTTAGGGTGTTGTATAGCCTCTTGGTGGACGTCTCTTGGGCCAACGGCTATCGCTCAATAATAAACTTGCATTCTTCTCTCGCGACCGGCAACCGCTAGTTGTTTTAGACAGAGATGAAAGAACTTCAACGAAGGGAATTTAAATCTTAACTAGTTTATTAGACACGTCGACGTGCATTTCCAAATATCCAGTGGGGTCGCTTCCTCACTCCCCTGTTGTGCAGATCCAGAGACGAAAGAACTCGTCTACATTGACCAACACCCTGAAAATCCTTTTCTATATCTCTATCATTTCCACGCTCGTTCAGCCAATCAAAATCGAATTCCTTTATTTTGTCTTGTATCTGACCTCAAAGTTCAAACACAGGAAGTCCGAGCAGAGATATACTTCTCTAAAAAATAATAGCCTGTTAACTATTATTTAACAAGCTGACATAATGAGGATCGAACACACTGCATTAATAGTGATAATTTGCTATCACTCTAGACTAGTTACCATAAATAAAATATCATTTACGAAATGACCCATATGACCGTCATCGCAAATCATTTGACGATTATGTGATGATTGCTAATTAAATAAGTATTAAATTAAATATGCCTTGTCTTGTGTGAAAATTAGTTTTTAAAATGTAGGAAAAGTAACGTAGTGAGTTTGTTTTACATGCTTAATTAGAATAAAAATATTCAAGATATACCTTGCTGAAATTGGACTGCGTTTAATACA
>OZ010572.1:44987853-45145353 GCA_963932145.1 Acanthosepion lycidas | reverse complement strand
GGAAAAATTTTTTCACTATTCCAGTGGATCTTCGGATTTCGGCGCCACATTCTCTTCTTACAATTGATAGTTAAACTTTTCTTCACGCTTTACTTTACTCTAGTATCTCGGAGTTGCTGCACTTTTCTTTCCGTATTTTATGTTGTTAAGATTTTATCTCGCCATTGGTAAATCCTGGCAGGACTTCTAGTATGAAGACTAAAATTGAATCACTTATGGGTCGTTTTCCAAGAGGAATCAATTCATTTTGAAAGTCAGTTTCACCACCACCTTGATGTAATTTCACAACCAATCAGAAGTACTGTGATGCGTGAGCAGACACTCTACTGTTGACAAGGCAGGGCCTAGGGTTGTTAGCACCCCGGGCAAGCTGAATTTTGGATACCTTTACAAGTATATTTTTTTTTTAAATCTTACAAGGAGAAAAACAAAAATGTAGAGTACCGAGTTTATATACATCTTAATACAAGCTAAAGAAAACATTTATTATCCTACCTAAAACATCCTCTAGATAAGAAAATCATTTCATGGCACTTTCTACAACTATCTTCTTCACAAGATCATTTTCTATTGACAAAATAGCCAAAGAATTTAATCTGCCTTGTGTCAAAGACGACTGCAAATATGTTTTTATAAGCTTTAGTTTACTAAAGCTTCTTTCTCCTGTGGCCACAATAATGACTATAGTAAGCATTATTCGCAATACAACCCACAGATTTGGCATGAGATCTTGTAACTCAATAGTATTTATGAACTTAACGACTTCTAGTCCTGGGTATGACGATAAACTACATCCGGCAGCAATTCCTCTGATCGGGATATTGAAAGTTTTCAGGAGCGTGGAACCACATCTTAATTGCTGTTGTTCCCAGGTCCATTTTGACCCGGGGTGGTAGCATCTGTTAGGGCCCCAGCCATGAAAAAACAGTGAACCTCCAAACAAAAACAAAACACTGTGAAAGTACATGTATAAAAAAATACTTTTTATAGTAAAAAAAATACCAGCAATACATTTGTATATATAGAAAAATTACCAAAAATACATATTTATTGGAAAATTACCAATAATATATTTCTAAATCAAAATTATCAGCAATTGATTTTATGGTAGAATTACCAATAAAACATTTTATTGCAAAATAACCAAGAATGCAGTTTATCTGTAGTTGTAGGTATACAATTGCGTTCAAAATATATTTAATTGAAGCCATAAAATTGTGTACAGATTATTTCGGCATTAAATAACCCATAGAGATTGATATGCCGCTAAACAAAATCAACCAACCAAAACACAAATATTAAGTTTTTGGCATCAAATAACCCATATAGGTGTTGATATGCCGTTAAACAAAATCAACCAACCAACCTAACGACTGCTATTGGTAGCTTTACTTTCAGGAAATAATTCTTTTGCAATATTCAGTTCAGTAATGAGATCACATTTTTTGGTTGGAAGATCCCCAAAACATGACATGGCAGCATGATGGTACCCTGAGCCTTGATGCTCACCCCCGCCTCGAGTGACTGCCCGAGTTGCCAGTACCTTGAGTCGACCCTCATTATTGGGATAACTCAGTCAATACAGAGACTCTTTTGATTAAAAAGATTATTCTATTAGGTTCGTGCAAAAATAGTGTCGTTTTCTCACATATGTTACTATGTGAGAAAACGACATTATTTTTGCACCAACCTAATATACGATTGTCGCCCTTCACAATGACAAAAACAAATAGATTCCTTATGCCTTTGTGTAGTTTTTTTTTTTATTCACTGAAGTCTCTAAATTCCCACACCGAGTACAGATTTATTTCCCTGTGATTTTTGGCTTTTGCCAACGTTAAGTTTTCCGTAGGAAATCAAGTAGAGTGTACCGAGGCATTTGATGGCGATCCTGAGAAAGAGATTTTGCAGAATATTTTGAAAAGTGGAAGGAAAAGCATTTTATCTTCTGATGGGAGTATTCTGAAGGAATGTCAGTTAGACAATATTTTTGTTGATATTAAGTGTTTGAATGCTTTCCAGACAAGCTTCGTTTGGTTTGGTTCCTTTGGTTTGGTTTGGTTTGGTTTGGTTTGTTTGACGACATATCAACCACAAGATTTTTGTTGCTGGTAATATTTTTTTTTAAAATGTATTGCTGCTAATATCTTTTTCAAAAATATATTTCTGGTAATAATGTATTACTGATAATAATTTTTTCTTCAAAAATTCATTGCTAGTAATAATTTTTTACAGAACTGTATTGCTGGTATTAAAATCTATTTTTATACTTTCATAATGCTTTGACCCAGATTAGGGGTTAACTAATTGATCATAGCTAGGACCCTGACAGGTGCTACCACTACGGTTCAGGTTGAACCTGAGAACACCAGTAATTAAGAGGTGGTTTCACGCATCACAAAAGCTCCTGATCAGAGCCCTTGCTGTTGGACGTAGTTTATCGTCTTACCTAGGACGCGGATATAGTTTATCATCATACTCAGGACGCGACAGGCTTCGTAAATGGAAATCAAATTATAGAAACATTTAGAATGCTGACAGAGAAGAACTAGACTGCGCGTAACATTAATGGGAGTCACCAAAACGTTAATTGTAATCATGACGATGATGATGATAATGATAATCATGCTGATTTGTGGTCACACAAATTTATTACGATCTCCCCATCCCGATCATATATTTTCTTCTTTCTTCCTTTTTAATTCTTTCTTTCATTCATTCACTAATTCTTTCTTTCATTCATTCACTAATTCTTTCTTTTATTTGACATATTTTCATCAATTGTTCCCTCTTTTCTCCATCATCATTATCTTTGACCCGCCTCCTTTTATTTTCATTTCCCTCGGACATTACACGGCACCCCACGTACCTTTAGAAAATGAATCCTTTTGAAGACGGACGGTGTAAACAACGTATCCAGAACCATGAATATCCCCCTGCTGACCCCTGGTCGAAATTCCAAAAGAGATGCGGTCACCTGCTGTCCACGTCAAGCCTTCTGATTCCTTCAGATAGCGCAAGAAGCAACGATATTTACTTTGTGCATGTGTTTGAGTGATAGTGTTTAAATAATTAGTTGTTAAAAGCACACCAGGTGGGACCCCAACTTTCGTCAGTGACCCTTCTTCTAATTTCTGTTCGCGTCTTTTACTGACAGGAAAGAAAGCGCGCCATACCGTAGTGGGGAGAAAAAGATGTACAAATCAATCAACATTTTGGAATGAGAGATTAATTTTGGACTTTACGAGCATAACGAGACGACAGTGTTGAAGCTAAAGTTTTAAATAGTAAATATAATAATGAATAATTATGGAATCTGCCAAGCGGCTGAGAGATTGTTGGGTATTTCATACCAGACATCGTAGGCAGTATTCAGAAGGAAAACAAATTCGTACACTGATTTTCAAAACTGACATACTCTCTCCATAGGGTAAAACGATTTTCTTTTCCTCGGTTTTCTTTTTTTTTCGGTTTAACGTGCTAAGCAATATTTTCTTACAGGGTGAATAAAGGCAAAAGAAAAACTTATCTTAGCCGAGGCGTTTCGTTTGTGAAGGAATTTGTCAGGGCAAATGCAAGGATTTTATTTTATAACAAGTATTTTTATACAAGAGCAAAATTTTTTACTTTTTTCAAATTTTTTATTAAGTGATGTTTATACACACACACACACACACACACATATATATATATATTCAAATATATATTGTTAAATATAACAGTTATATGTATCTTCATGAGATCGCTAAAAAAAGAGCATTGCATGATGAAAAAGACGCCAAAGTTAATGAAAACAAAATGTTAGTGTCTAAATGTTTATGTTATTATTGAGATGAAAGATTAAAGTAATTTTAATTATTTTTTAAATTTTTCCTTCTTTTTAGAACATTCTAAATTTTGATTTAAAAAAACCTTCTTTATTTTTGTGTCACCAGAACTTGTAAAATAACATAAAATTTTAGCGCATTTTTTTCTGTATGACAGACATTAATTTTGAAAATATTGCAAAAATAAAAATAATTGTCTGATTTTAATGAAACTTTCAGAAACTATTCAAAAATGATGAAACTTATTATAAATGTGCTTTTCTTTTTTTAAAGTCATGGCAAAAATAATTTTTTTCACATGTATTAGCCCCCCTCCCTAACTAATTGTACGAAAACTCTATAATTTCAATTTTTTGAATATTAGTGATTATATTACTTAAAAGCGCAAGTCTTTGAGGAAACCAAACCATGTTTTTGTTTTTTTAGTTGGACCACCTCTAACTGAAAATCATCTCTGAATTGTAACATACAAAACTCAACAAAACAAAAATATTATTTAATTTCAAAAGCTTTTAATTGCTTTTATTTATTTTAATGAACATAGACAATATTGTCTGCAATTAAAAAGATATTTCGATGAAAAATGAATTTTTAAAACAATTATTTGTTATTTCTGAAATATTTTATTTTTTTTACATTGCTAATTCTTCTAAAATTAGGGAAAAGTTTATAGAATTTAACGAATGTTATTATTAAGTAGATATATATTTACAGAATATAATTTCCAAAACTTCTTACAAACTAACGAACGACAGTATATAAAAAAATATTTGTGTCAATAATAACACTGTAAATCAAATCTACGGAACACCGGAAGTATCGTGCGTGCAATAAAAAAACGTCACGTGGATTGAATTTCTGTCTAGTATTAACTTAAATACTGAATTTTTAATACAATGATTTGTTATTTCTTTAATCATAATAGATTTCACATTTAAGTCGTTAAAATATCATAAAATTAGTTTTGTAAATGTCCTTTTGAGATAGAGATTTATTTTTGCGAAACATTTGTGGAGAAGTTAATTTGATTTTTTAATTTCAACTGAGAAGGGTACCAAAAGTATCAGTATCATCTTATGAAATTTAAATTTGTATTTTATGTTTACTTCTGATAAAATTTCATAAGAAAAAGGTACCTATAAATTAATTAGATACCTTTCTTATGAAATTTAATCTCACTCTCAACAGTCTTATTTTAATTTCTTTATAATATATTTTCCATAAAGCATCGTAAACGTAAAGGTGAAAGCTAAATACAAAAAAAAAAAAAAAAATAGAGTGATGAAAGTTTTCCTTAAAAATAACGAGGTAAATAATTTGTTCACTTAAATCTAAATAACTTCACATCTCTCCTTCCGTAGAAGGAATTATCCTTACGTAAGCTATCAAAACGTGATGAATGCCTTTCGTCACCTTACCAAGTGACGCGAAAAGTTATGACCTGCTTTGTTTTATTTTCAAACTACGTCATTTCGGCGTAGAAACTAAGTTAAGCTTACTTCAAAATATTTTAAATAAACATTATAATTTCTGATTTTCTTAAAATAAATTTTGAAAAATTTATAATTGATTTTTAAAAGAATTTCAAACTGAGATTTTCATTTGTTTTTTTATAAATTGAAAAAAATGGCTGACATGATCGATTATCTGTCAAGTTTGCTGACTAAAAAAAACAAGATTGTTAACGAAAATTTTGGACGTGCTAGGAATACTTTGAGGTTTCCTCTTAACAATAACATAAACACTTAGATGATAAAGTTTTGTTTTCGCCAAGTTTGGCGTCTTTTGCGTCATGCTACACTCTTTTTAGCGATCTCATGAAGGTACCTAATATAACAGATATCGAATGTCTATTATGTTTGATCATGATCCGTTCTAAGCTTCGTATAGCTTTAGTTTCGGGAGAAAATAAAGACAAAACCTCTCCAATATTTGGATATTTTTTTATTAGGCTTTCTTTACTAAGCTTTCGGCTCGCATAAGTCATCATCAGAATGGTTGTATGGACATTAAAACAGAGATGCTCCTCATCAAAGATGACATGTTGTCAAGTTTGTTATGCGACCATAACGGTCGCGGAATAGCAGACGCAGTTCGTAAGTTCGTTATGCGGTCCTATGATTCCCGAAACTAAAGCCACTCTACGAAGCTTAGAACGGTTCATAATCAAATATAACACATTCGTTGTTTGTTATACTTAATACTTAACAATATATGTTCGAATAATGATCTGCTGTCCCAATACACAAAACATATATATATATATATATATTCATGAATTATTCATACATAAAACAAATACAAAGGTTAATGATTTAAATGGCGAGAAATCCATCTTCGCGAACAATTCAATAATATACAAAAACCCGAATCTGATTATGAATGAAAAAACATTCATAAACAGATTCGGGGTTTTTGTATATTATTGAATTGTTCGCGAAGATGGATTTCTCGCTATTTAATCATTAACGTTTGTATTTGTTTTATGTATGAATAATTCATGAATTTGTAAATTAATTGTACCTTTATTGAAACATATATATATATATATATATATATATATATATATATATATATATATATATATATATATGTACAAATTGGTATTTAAATTGGATATTTTCAATATCTCCATTCCTGAAAGAATTACGACTTTCCCAATCCAAGATACATGACTACAGAAAAGTTTTAAAAAATTCAAAGAAAATTGTTAAATCATGCTATTTAAAATATCATGATCACGAGCCCCGTAACCCGTTAGAGTCGTAGGGGCATCACGCGCACTGTAACCGAAATAGAAGTGGTGTGCTTCGGGTAAGATCGCCAGACGGAGCCCAACTCTCTCTAGGTTGGTTTGAATTCAGAGATGTTCCTTCTCCTAGACTATAGAACCCAGACTGTCTTGTTGTTTACCCATAGCCTTTAAGAGATGGATTCATAGCTTTCTGATAGATATTACCACGTAAATGGATATAATGGACTCGATTCGATCAATAACATTTTTGTTCTTGTATATAAATACTTGTTACAGAATAAAATACTCGCATTTGCTCAGAAGACAAAACGCATCGGCTGAGATAAATTTTCCTTTTTTCTTTACTGACATTGTCCTTTTACATATCTACTCTATCTGAAAATTTGCACTTTCTTACAATCAGTTATAAAGCACGCTAGTATATCTCACACTTACCGAGATAATTCACATTATTTTATATATAGTATCTCTTCAGAAGATGAACAATCATGGTTCTCCACAACTTCATGTTCCTTGTAGCTCTTAGCAATGATTGGATATTTACCACACCTACTAGTCCCCACTTTGTCACCCATATTCACAAACACGTTAGGTAGAATACTCGATGTTTTTTTTACATCTCTTTATCGGTCCAAAGTTCCTATTTAAATTCGAGGAAATTGTCCTGCAATAATTGCCCTAGAGAATAACTAATAAATAATTTTGTTTGTTTCTAACGAAATTTTCAACGTTTCTTTATACCTTGTTTAGTTTTTCGAAAGCATCTTCCTATATTCTCTTAAGGCAGTTAAAATACACAGACGCACACAAATACCCCACACGCACATAACAGGTTTTCGTCCACATCATGTTGAAAACCAGTTCCTGTACGATTGCCGAAGTAAAGCAATGCCAAGCCTAGTCAGTATCTAGATGAGTGATCTCTTAATAAGCTTCGATGTGCAGCTGGTGTAATGGATAATCGCTAATAAATAGAAATCCATTACTTCTTTAGAAAAATATATATATTCTTCATATATATATATATATATATATATATATATATATATATATATTCTTCATATATATATATATATATATATATATATATATATATATATATATAGCATAGCTGGCTACTCGTATTCGAGGATAACGGTCTGCTAGGGCAGTTAGCCACTACCTATTGCAGACGCTTGCTCACGCACAGCGTGTTTATTCAACACCCACCTGTGGTTTATACGGCAACTATGCTGAGCAGACCTTAGTTATAGTTTCTGGGAAAGAGCGTGTTATCTAACGTGATCAACAATTTGAAAAAGGCCAGCACGCTCAAGCTCTCGGGAGCGACGACTTGTTACTTCGTGCTAACAAAGCTATCGACGGTCCCTTCTACCCAATTTCACTCATAAGTCTTGGTCAACCCGTGGTATAGTTTTCAGTCACTTTCCAAAGGTGCCAAACACTGGGATCTCCCTACCCAGTCCGATAACATCAGTAAGTCTCCTTGAAAAATATTATATATATATATATATATATATATATATATATATATATATATATATATATAACTTAAATAAAAACAGACCACTTTAAGGTTCCATGTAATAAATTATTTCACCGCAGCCCTTTTAAAGGACTGCGGGTCATCAGACTTTTCTTCCAAAGGTTGAAACGAAAAATGAAAAGAAAATTTACACATTTTTGACGCGCCGTATTAAACATATGTAAATTAACGAAGTGAGGAAGTGTGGGGGAAGAGAGAAGACATGAGTGAGTTAGCAGACATTGACACATTTAAACGGTTAACTTAACGGAAGTTATATATTGATATTGAAGGGGTAGATGAAAAAAAACCCATAGAGAAAAAAAAGAGAGTCATGAGAGAAGGTGTCACTAATTTTCTTTGTAAAAAAAAAAAAAAAAAAAAAAAAAGGCTAGAAACAGACGCTGTTATTTTGTTTTACTTTGAAAGTGTTATTTTGGGGTTTCTTAAAGATTATAATGTTTGATATAAATTTGAATGTCTCTAAACTTCCTACAAATAATTTAATTTGATTTTTGTTAGTGATGTAATTTTTTTTAAATTTTGGGGATTTTCTATGAAATAGTCGATTAGAAAAATATTCATAGAAAGTACATTAAAAGAATAAAATTTTATTTTAAAATATAAGTTTACTTCTAGTAATCTTTTTTTTAATCTCTTTAAAACATTTTCTTATTGATTATTAAGTTGACATCTCTATCCGTTTGAATTTTGTTCATGAATTTAACTCGTGACTGTTTCTAGATAGGTAATCTCTTTTACTTAAATTTTAGTTAAGTTAATAAGGGGTAATATTTGAAGGTAATATTAAAGATCTTGCTCTATCATATACTGTATACACACCGATGCAAATATCACATATACACACGTTCCTTTACATGTGCAATCTCTCATACAGGTCCCCATGTACCGATATGCATAGGTAACTTCATGTATTAACACCTACCTAAATATCAAAAATTTTTCTAATTTAAATATTTTATCATCAATAATGATTATTAAATGGTAATATATTTCAATTTAAATTGAATTATCAATTTAAAATTTTTTCCTATTTTATCCTCCTTAAGTTTACCCACACGGATTACCTAGTTTTTTTTATAAACTATATATATATATATATATATATATATATATATATATATATATATATATATATGTGTGTGTGTGTGTGTGTGTGTGTGTGTGTGTGTGTAATATTTTTAAACGAAATCCTGACAAGTGAGAGATCATGAAAATCAGAGCGGACATCCGATAAGTGGAGTGATTGACTGATTTGTTTTTTTTTACGGCTTATCAAGTATTTCTAGGTTATTTGAAACCGAAAAATACCTCAAATTGTGGGAGGTTGCTTACAGTAACCAGTGATACCACGTGTTCCCCCCATAAAAATCCCCCAAAATAAAGTGTAGATTTGCGTTGTATTACTTTCCACTTTCCTGTCCTGTAGATAGCTTTTTTTCCTTCGATTGCTCTTTTGAAACTGAAGGAGGCAACACTAACCCTCTATAATGCCAGTTTTATTAGCTTGGTGCAAAAATAATGACGTAATAATGTCGTTTTTTGACGTATTTTTTAACGTCAAAAAACGACATTATTACGTCATTATTTTTGCACCAACCTAATACTTGGCATTGATAATTCGTATTGTACTATGGCTTTCATATCCCAGAAAACTACAATAACTGTTTTGAAAAAGGTTTTGGTTTTGCGCTTGATGCATATGGCTGTCCTAATTCAGCTTTCGATTTTCGATGCTTTGGATTATAGTTGGATTATATATATATTCATGTCCAAAGATAATCTTCTATAAAACAAAAAGAGTTTTCATGTTTGACAAGAAACGATGTGCATTTAGATTTTACACTTTTCAAAGCTTGAATCTAGCAGTTCATATAAAACTCTTTTTTGTGGTTCCCCATATTTTGCGATCTGACTATTCGTTAATTTGCACTACAGACAGGATAACCGCTAGTTTAGAATGACAACTCTGGTTACGAAACCGTGGGAAAACTATTGTACTATATTTCGCAAGAAATCATAACGATTCACGGATAATAAAGCAAAGCATTCTGTTGAGAATCATAATTGGCTACGTCCCGAACGGACATGGTCAAGTTCCAAAGCCGTTGAGTGATTGACAAGAAGTATTTCGTCCTATTCTAACGTTGACGGAATGGAGACGTTATCCAAAAGTTATCACTTCAAAATTCTCGTGGTCTAGCAACGTGTGGTTTGTCCTCGAAATCAAAATCACCATTCTTAAACTTCGCAAGCAACTCAAAAAAAAAAACAAAAAAAAAAAAAAACAAAAAAAAAAAAAAACATTGTTTTCGGCCGACCTATCGAGGCTTCAAGAATCATCTTCTTTGCTTCTGCTATTATCTTGCCCAACTTGAGAAGAGCATTTAATCTTAAATATAATTAACAATATTTCCTATAATATAAAAAAAAAAATGTGATTTTATACATTCATCGGTCACGTAGCCTAATAATGCCTACTTAATCATAACATATTCCATTAACGCCAATACGGGAACACACCTCGACTCAAGTAACAACATAATTTCTTTAAACGTTTTTCATACTTTTGATGATTTAAACAGCAGAATATTTTTCAAGAAGTGGATGCTGGGAATTTTTTGCAAATGAACATAATAACTGGTAAGAGAAAAGAGCAGTAAAATACATTTATTTCAAATGACTGTGTTCCACCAGTTTTTCAAGTAAAAATGGACTGACTTAAAAATTAGCAACTTATATTTTCGATTCTACCTATTCCCAGGAATCAATCACTAGCGCCGGTAGCAATCAAATAATCATCAAAGACAACCACTTCACCATGCTTATACATGTATACACATCGTAGGTCAACTTGTTCACTTTCTTCCCCGGTCTGTTGGACAGGAGTAGAGAGTTGAATTCCTTGTTTCCTATATACTTCTGACGTCTCCGCCTAAACTCTAAAATTTTATTTTATTTTACTAATTTCAACCAATAGAAGGCCTAAAGGCCACTCAAAATATAGCCTTACTGTTACTATTTATTTTATCTTTTACTCAATAGGTTCGCCTACGGTCCGGTTCACACTCCTTTCCGGTCTTTTGAACAGGAATAGAGATTTATCCCTTGTTTCTTGTTTAGGATTGTGTTTCCGGTTCCTTCTAAAATCTACTCCAACACTATCGTTATAACGTTTCCGCACAAACACTAAAATTTTATTTACTATTTATTTTTATCGTTATTTTGTTATCAGTAGAAGTAAATAAACCCGCATATGATCCGCTTTATATTTCTCCACTGTCTTTAGAAAAGGAGTAGAGTTTAGTTCCTTGTTTCCTGTTTCAAATTGGGTTTTCTGTTTCTTCTAAAGTCTTCTCATTCTTTTTTACTTCCGGTAGCCTCGTTTTAGTGGCATCACCGCCTTGCTTGAGGTGAATTGATTAAAAAATATATCGATACGTATAGCGCAAGTCGTACATATATCGATCAGCAGATCAAGAACAATCTAAACAAGTCTAAACTATTTGTTAGCCTAAAAAAATATTTGTATATAACAACAATAATACTATACTTCACTTATTGTAAGGTAAAAAATCAGAATCGTTGAAACTATTATATTGCAAAAGAAACCATTTGCATTAAGCAAAATATATTTCATGACAAGTGACGGTATTTTAAAATGTGTATAAAACATTTAAATTTGTATGAAATATTCGAAAATGTAGTCGACTTTTATTTGAGGTAGTGTAAAACCTCAGCATTATAATTATGTCATTATTTTTTCTTTGATTTACATGTGCTATCGATTTTAGTTGTTACCGATGCTGGTCGTAGTACAACTCTCTGTTTGTGATTCCGCAGCGACAGTCCACAATGTACAAAGAAGAATTTTTTTGTTCACCAAGACCTCCACGCTTCTCTCGTTATATACAGCACATAGATAGATAGATAGATAGATAGATAGATAGATAGGATCAGACTGAAATAGATAGATAGATAGGATCAGACTGAAATAGATAGATAGATATGATCAGACTGGGATAGATAGATAGATAGATAGATAGATAGATAGATAGATAGATAGATAGATAGATAGATAGATATGATCAGACTGGGATAGATAGATAGATATGATCAGACAGAGATAGACAGATAGATGTAATTAGACTGCGATAGATAGATAGATAGATAGATAGATAGAGAGAGAGAGAGAGACAGAGAGAGACAGAGAGAGACAGAGAGAGATACGATCAGACTGAAATAAATAGATAGATATGATCAGACTGGGATAAATAGATAGATAGATAGATAGATAGATAGATAGATAGATAGATAGATAGATAGATATGATCAGACAGAGATAGACAGATAGATGTAATTAGACTGCGATAGATAGATAGAGAGATAGAGAGATAGATAGATAGATCCAGACTGAGATAGATATTGAAGAAAATTAGATAGATAGATAGATAGATGCGATCAAACTGCGATAGATAGATAGATAGATAGATGCGATCAAACTGCGATAGATAGATAGATAGATAGATAGATAGATAGATAGATAGATAGTGTTTCTTTTTATAATAATAGTTATTGTATCCCCATCAATTTGTTGTTTTGTTTTCATTTCCCTTGATTTTTATGATCATCGTTCCTTTTTATTTTAATGACATAAATCTCTTCATTCGTGCTTTCTTTTGTAATCGCTCAAGTCTTTTTCTGTATACACATATCTTTCATTATGCATTTATTTATTACGCCATCTTTATTGTCTTCTAATTCCTTTTTCTTTCTCAGTGTCTTTACAAAATGTTTGCCCACCCGTCGTTATCATCTGCGTTGAACAATAATCACGACATTATTTCCCTAAAAGGTCTGACTGCTGTAAAATTAAACAAATAATTAAATAAACTAATGAAAAGGTAATAACGCATAACGAATCAACTAAACAATAATGAAGGTAAAAATGAAATTAAAAATAAAAGTCGACACCAGTGAAGCATGAATCGAGCTACGGGTGGTGACCCTCCATCTTTATTTACCATCCTACCATTTTTATTGTCGAGTACCAGTTGTCATCTAATATTCAAATGGATGAGATTAAAAATCTAAACACTATTCTCTGCTCAGACATACACAGAGCACCGAATACTTTTTTTTTTAAATATTTTTCTTATCGTAAAAGTTGATTAATATTGTATTCTTATTATCTTTACTATTTAAAGTTGTTGCTTTGCAGGAAAATTATTTATCCCCTAAATGGGCTAAAGTAGTGATTGAATAATTTAAGATGGTGATTGAAGATGCCTAGCATGGAAAGTTAGAAGGAAAAGGATGCACAAAAAAAAAAAAAAAAAAGAAAAAATGGTGTAGCAAAAGAAGAAATAAATTGGTAAGTATTTACTTTTATGTCCCGTTTTCCATTCAGAAGGTGGACAAATACGCTGCTTTTATCAAAATTTGTTACGAAATTGCGCGTATTTGGCTGTGATGCATGTGCATGGTACACCCTTATCAGGCTAGGCGTCATGGCAGGTATATTGCATTTTATATATCTGTACACCAGCATTTTGTTGTTGGCATATCTAACTCAATACTACTACTACTACTATTAATACTACTGCTACTTCTATTACTACTACTACTAATAATAATAAATATAAAAAATAGTTCTCATGAGTACAGCCCACACCTTAAGCTTTATCTATGTAAAATATGTTTTTTTTTTTTACAAAATTGTCCAGTATAAAATGTCATGATGCTATTTCTGACTTTAGGTCGGAAACCGGAAAGAAAGGAGTACACACCAGAAATCAAAGGAAATAATAATAATAATAATAATAATAATAATTATAATAATAATAATAATAATAATAATAATAATAATAACTCGCAGACTTCTTTCTATATATTGACCAAAATTACATGATTTTTTTCTTTCTGATTGTGTGGAACTTCATCTTGCGTCTTTGCTTTTCTCTTGAAGTATCTTGACGAGTTTTGGAGGGCAACTCATACTACACAAAGCAAAGATAAAAAAAAAAAAAATCAATAATAATAATAATAATAATAATAATAATAATAATAATACTGTACATGAAGACAAATGGCAGGAACATCAACCTGACCTAGTCATAGATTGTATTGAAGTCATAACTTATTGGGACTTTATCGTTTATAGCCACAAACATATAAAAGCTCACTGATCAGATATAGTGATTAAAGACTACAAAAAATTGCCTTTTTATAGATTTGACATTGTCATCAAATAAAAAATATATCTGTTAAAGAATATGACAAATTAAATACATTTAAGGATCTTAAAGGAAATGTGACACGTAAAAACAATAAACTCATTAAAGCTGTACGTATGATATCAGGGGAGAATATTAATAAGATACCTGTTATCCTTTGTTTATAAGTAATTTAAAACATTGCCTTGTGTGGAAGCGCTCATCTACTCAGGAAAGAATTATTCAGGTTAAAGACATAAACGCGGCTCATGTTAACTATCATTTAACATCAGGATTTGCGCAAATAGAATGCGTATAATTACTAACTTGGATTCGATTAATTACCCGGTAAAGGGGTTGCATTAAACTGAAAGCAAGAGATAATAATAATAATAATAATAATAATAATAATAATAATAATAATAATAATAATAATAATAAAATGACAAGGTAGCCATCTTTTGGCTCTGTTATCTGTCATCAATCCATAAAACTCTTCTGCAAACTTTATCAATGCTAATTAATAACCCCAATAAAATTCTAGAATGGATCCTTGAAAGTATTACATATCACTTACCAAAAACGGGTGAATTGGATGATCCTAAAATGTATAGGCCAATGTCATGTCTGTCCACCACATATAAATTGATCACGTCTGTCCTGACAAACTGTACTTATTCTTTTCTCAATGAAAATAACATTCTTCCTTTGAAAGAGAAAAGAATATGGAAAAGGTTCATTTGGTTGCAAAGATTAACGACTATAAATAAAATGATCCTAAAAATTGCAGAAAAAGGTAGAAATCATAGTATAGTCTGGCGAGATTATTGTAAAGCCTATGATACTGTGCAACAGTCTTGGATCCTTAAGGCTTTGGAAATGTACAAAGTCTCCTCTGTGATAGTAAAGGTGCTTAAATATAACATGGGATTGTAGAAAACCACAGTATACCTAAATAACGCCAAAGATACTGCCACTTCCAATTGTTTGAATATTTCCCTGTCGCCTCATCTGTAGAGTATGTTCTTAATCCCCTTTTGCACGAACTGAACAATAATAACTATAGATACAAAGTAAAAAAGAAAGTGTTTAATCACCTATTCCACATGGATAATATCAAACTATTTTCAGAAGACAACAATGAATTGAAGGGTATCATCAATACTGTAAAATGTTTCAGTGATAATATCGGAATGTATTTCGGATTAGATAAATGTGCAAAAGTAACATTCAAGAAAGGGAGAATTACTCAATAGGTCTAGATTTTGTCGCAAATATTAGGGAACTGGAACAAGAAGAAGCCTATCGCTACCTAGGAATTAGCGAAGGAGATGGAATACAGTATACCCAAATGAAGGGGAAACTAAGAAAAGAATACTACATGCGTCTGCATCTAGTGTTAAATACCGAGTTGAATTCACAAAACAGAATATCAGCGGTAAATACTTTGGCTGTGTTGTTCATGATGACAGTCGTCTTCGTGTATAGAATCCAGAGGTTAGCAGTGAATATTTCGAAGACAGTAGGGAAGCGTTGTTCAGGTTAGCAGTGGATATTTTGGTAAAAGGTAGCAGAGCATAGTTCGTCCTTTTGCTTCTCTTCGCCTGACAAGCTGGACTGGACATTCAGGTAGAGTGAACAAAATGGCCGCCTTTATACACGACGGATTGAATATTCTACGTCTTCTGATTGGTTACCCTTCTATTGGTGGACTATAAAGTGAGGCAAGTCATTTTGACTGGCTCACTAGTTTTATATATATATATATATATATATATATGTATTATTGGAGATACGTTCGGTCAAATGGTTATTTGGTAGGAAGATGCGACCAAAAGAATTATTATCAGGGGCTGCTGAAAGTGTACCTTTCACTGATGTAGTTGTAGTGGCCTTCGAGGTATCAATAATTTAAATGCGTTAAAAATTAAAACTACAATATTACCTACTAGAACTATCCGTAGTTTATTAAATAGCACCAGCAAACAACATATTACATCCGATGCTTGCATCTACCAAATCTCATGCAAAAACTGTGACTTAAAATATGTGGGTGAAACAAGTAGGTCCGTAAAATCTCGTGTTTTCGAACATAAACGAGATATTCGCCTCGGAAATTTAAACAATGCTTTAGTTGTACACACAACTAAAGCAGATCATAATTTCGATTTTGATTCCGTGAAGATTTTAAAATATTTTCATAATAAAAATCTTAGGAGGATTTATGAAGCAGGCATAATATCCATCTCACGCACGGTGAATACTAGACCTGGCTTCTTTAGTATTTCCCCTTTTCTAGCGAGATTAATGCTCGACAAGCGTACATATAAATTTTAGATCAAAATAGAATTCTTTTCATTTTTCAATTTTCATTCAAAATACTCAAATTTTAGGAATACGTTTTCACAGCGTCGCCCACGTGACGACAACGTGACCATGTTTAAACGGAACGCTGATCATATAAAACTTTCAGTTATCTGTTTGGATAAGTCTTGTTCTTATGTCCATCGTCTTTGTCATGTTGAATTTATAATGTTAATTATATTTTATGAATATGTCCTGAAGATGGTTTATTAGACCGAAACGTCTGACGTTGACATTATATTAACATTAAAACAACATAATTGCATATAAGGATTTTTGTTTGTTTTTTCCGTATATTTTTCTTCATATATATATATATATATATATATATATATATATATATATATATACAAAAAACTGCAACAGGCTGTCCTTGTGGGGCAATACAGTTGCAACATCCTTAATTGGGCCATAACTGACAGTAAGCTAATGGATGTAAAAACGAAAAAGCTTCCCACTTGCCACTGCATGCATCATCCTAAGGCTGATATTGATCGTTTGTATGAGCCCAGATCCAAAGGAGGTAGAGGGTTAGTTCAACTAGAACTTACAAAATCACAACAATCGATCTTCAAAGATACATGGGAAAACAGAAGACTGAATGATGATATGTGTTAAAGAACATGGTATAATTGGAACTCGGTTCTTCGATTAAAAATTCCGAGCCATCATTCATTACACCATCCGCACATCCAAGTTTACAGCATCTGATCCTCCTAAGCGGTCGCCCATAATGACCAGGGTCGGTGATGGGACGGACAGAAAAAGAAAATGGTAACGATAAGAAGGAAATAAAAAAGAAAAAGAAAGAGCGAGAAAAAGAAAGAACGAAAACATCTATTGTATTTATCAAAAACATGAAAGGAACAGTGTCAGATGGCTAATTACTCAAAGAGTATCATCTCTTTTTCTTCTCCTCCGTCTATGGATTAATTAGTAAAAATTTTATCACTAAGTCATTATTATCTGGAAAAAATTGTACAATCTAAAAATATTTTCTGGATTTAAATATCCTTGGAAAAGGTATGAATTCACCTATTCTTCCCCCAGCTATGGGTTAATTAGTAAAACTTAGATCACTAAATCATTATTATCTCTCGCCTCCCCCCACAATCTTAAAATCTATAAAAAATATTTCTGACTTTAATAAGCCGTAGAAAATGAACGAATCAATCAATCAACAAGGAAGGCCATGATTTTAAAAATTTAAGAAAGTGATATGAACAACAAAAAGTCTTTCTGGGAAAATAAAAATGGGAGATACTCTGGGATTTTGAGATTCAGATCGATTAGCCGAAACATTGAAATAAAATGATTATAGTAGTACCCATAATAACTAGCATACATGGATCAATGTTTAAAATAATAAAAACGAGACTAGGGTAATTGAAACTTCGACTAATGATTGAAACTGTCAAAACCAGGGCAGTTTATGCAGCGGAAAGGAGCTTAAGTCATCTACTGAAGATCTGAGAAGAGGCACTGCCTAATTATCCTCGGTTACAACCACCAGACATCCAGAGTGGACATCTGCATGCACGAAAAAAAAAAAGAAAAGATATACATGAGGATCATTAAGATTTTATTTATAGTGTTTGCTTTCACCTGTACAAAAAATAATTGACAGTTGTCAACGATCAGGCGGTGGTCCTCGAAAACAACTTACATACCTGCCCGAGACATTTTTGACTAAACGTGCGATGTGATTTATTTCGTCTTGTTTATTTAAATATTTGTAAGTAGGTGGATTAGTAAGGGCGTAGCCTGACACATTGCTTAGTTAAATTTGATCCGAATTTGTTGTTGTATAACGTTCGATCACTGTATAATGTATGCCGGTCTCTGCGTATGACTTAAGAAGGAGAAAAATGTTGAAAAAAGCAAATCATTCGTATAAATTAAAAGTTATTTTTATAAATATTACTCATTCATCTGCCTTCGTATATTTGTTTGAAAGCGTGGAAAAAAGTGTACTTTCAATTTTTCTTCCCCCTTTCTCGTTCTCTCTCTTTATCCCATACACACACACACACACACACACACACATATATATATATATATATATATATATATATAAAGGGTGCGATGGCTAAATTGTCGACACATTATATTTTAATTACCCGCATGCGCGTTGTTTGTTTTTGATTTTGTCGACTGGACAATATAGTAGGGTCAGCTGGACACCGTCTGTCAGAATAAGAACATCATGATGCAATCCACACCGCCAGAAATTGCAAACGGTATGCTGTACTGCTTGGCATTCGCACCAGAAGCTCTAATGCGAACATTTCAGAGTGTTTGGATCTCAATCTGAGAACAGTGCAGAGGATTCGGAAGGAGTTGGATGAGTCTAATTGTGATTACTAATGTACGGCAGCTCGGAAACTCCCTATAATCGTTAAACAGTAAAAAGAACTCCCAACTTCGTTGGTGCGGACCTCAGACTCAACAGGGAGGATTCAATCCATTGCCTTGCGATAGTAGTGCTGCCCTGGGTTAAGAGGGTCGCTGCTGGAAAACTCTATGCCTGGTAAGAGAACTCTTCAAAATGCCACACAAGCAGGAGAACCCAGTCCTAGTTGGCAAACAATTTCTACGACCACATCACCCCTTACATCCGGCCACGTAACTCCCCAAACTGCAATCCCCTTGATTATTATGTGTGGTGACCAGTTGAGCGAGAGACCAACAAAACTCCTTGTAACACCAAAGATGAACTGAGGGCAAGGATTGTGGTAGCATTCAGCTGCATAAAAAGAAGACTGTTCAGAATAGATGCAGATTTCGAAGTCGTCTGGAGGCCGTGGTTGAAGCTAATGGCGATTTTATTGAATAAATTTACTGTTTAGTATTTAAAGATATTTTGCGTAATTTTGGTAAATATATCTGTTAAAATGAGATGCCAATGTTATTTTCTTTTTTGCGAAATTTAGGTGACAGTTTATCAGTCGTACCCTATATATATATATATATATATATATATATATATATAGTGCGAGAGAGAAAGAGATAGAGACGAACAAAGTGATATATATGAACAGATTGATAGATATACGAACGGACTAAGATAGATAGATAGATAGATAGATAGATAGATAGATAGATAGATAGAAAACTGACTGAGATAGATAGATAGATAGATAGATAGATAGATAGAGAGAGAGAGAGAGTGAGAGAGAGAGATACGAAAAGATCAAGACAGGAAGAGATACGAACAGACTAGGATAGACTGGAGCTATATGTCTGGCAACAGGGTTCTGCAAGATGCCATATTAGCAGGAGGACCCAGTTATGGCTGTCGGACAATTTCTTACATCTCCCCAAACAGAAACCCCCTTGATTATTATATGCGGGGGGGCAATTGGGCGACAGAACAAAAAACTCCTTGTAGCACCAAAAATGAATTGAAGGCAAGGAATATGGCAGCATTCACCAACAAAGACGGAGACCATCCAGAAGAGTTGCAAGAGATTCAGAAGTCGCCTGGAGGCAGTGGTTGAAGCCAATGGCGATTTTATTGAATGAATTTACTGTTTAATATTTCAGGATATTTTTGTGTAATTTTAGTGAATATAACTGTTACGTTTAAATGTCAGTGTTATTTTCATTTTTGCGTCATTTAGACGACAATTTATCCCTTGCACCCTCTATAATGGTTTACAAGTTTGCCCATTCACTGGGGTAGCTAGCTAATCCCTAATTGTTCAGGCACATATTGCTTTCTTCAAGATTCACAAAGAAAACTATATTGAAGAGAGCACAGAATCTGGCGTGATCACCATTTTGACAAGGCCAAAACACTCAACCCCTCGGTCACGAAGACATGTGACTTTATTCTAGTACAACAACCGATATCCTCCGAACATAATTTAGGTCAGCTTTCCAAAAGTACCGCATTTTGCGATCAGTGGAGTGAAAACTTCCCAGCCAAGTCATCACCAAAAGAACATGCGGTCAGTCTACCATTATTCTGATGATATATTTTGTTAACGAGCCAATTGCTGTTTTCGGTTGATATAATTTAGAGCGGTAGTTATTTAAATCATTCGTTTGATTTTCCAGAAATAATTCATAGTAGAGGACTATTAGGAACTACTTAAGTAGAGTGGTCCACTCGCAAAAAAACGTGCAAAAGTTTTCTTGGAAATATTTTTTGCAAATTAACATTCATTAGACATTCTTCAAGGCTAGGCATTTGTCAGATTAAAAACATATTGATTATTTTTTTACATTTTATAAAAGTGGGTGCTCTGTTTATAATATCATTACAGTGTCAAATCGATCCCTGACTATTTACGAAATTTTCTGGACTTAGCTATTCTGCGTACGAAAACATGCTTTAAAAAAGACATAAATAATGAATAAGCGGATATATATATATATATATATATATATATATATATATATATATATATATATATATATATATATGTGTGTGTGTGTGTGTGTGTGTGTGTGTGGAAGTTGTGGAAAGCCGTGATCAAAAATAGAAAAATATATGTCGATAGCGATGATATGAGCCAACAACATGTAAGCAACGACGAAGTTTCGGAGAAAATAGAAACAAAAATGGAAACTAATATTTATCATCATGAAGAGGCAGTTGATGTTTCTGGGGCACTTAATGAGGAAGGAGGGCTTGGAAAATCTGATACTCACTGGACAGAGACCAAAAGGGACGGAGGAAAACAACGCATAAGCTAATGAGCTTGAGTAAATGGATGGCGGAACAGGGCTTAGGTGACATAATAGAAATACAAGGAACAGGAAGTTGTGGAAAGCCGTGATCACCTACGTCTTTGGGACGCGGAACATAAAGAAGAAGATATGTACAAATATGTGTAAATTTTGGTTAAAAATTTTAGGCGAACAAAAGATGATTAAAAGGCAAAATAGACATAAAAAATGAATGCACTTAATTAAAATCATTTACAGAATAAAGAAAATAAAATAAGAAAATAATATAAAAAAACTACTCTGTCCTCGTCTGCGCTGGATTCCGTCTGCCTACATCTTAGGCGAAATACTGTTTCGGATTTATGAATATTTGTGGGGTCATCTCTATCTACAAAAGGCAGGATGTGTGTGTGTGTGTGTGTGTGTGTGTGTGTGTGTGTGTGTAACGAATGCATGGTTGTAATTTTCGACGGATTTGCACCAAAATTTACATGCACATGCTCCAAGTTAGTGGAAAGGCCAAGACCGACTTTGCGTTTCCCAATTCCCATCGATAGTGGAAATAATCGATTTTTTCATGCTTCTACGGCAGTTTTCATGTAGTTTGCGGCCATTTTCTACTGGTCAGAGTGAGAGCCTATAGCTGGCTGCCACGAATAGGCAGAAAGATTCTTTTGGCCAGTGTGAGAGCCAACAGCTGACTGACACGAAGATTAACTAGCATGCAAAAAAATCGATAGCTGCATTCGTCACAAGTGGGAAAATTTAAATCTCCATGGGACTTTATTCCACTTGGCTCATTCGCTTGCTTAAACTCAACGTTGATTCTGATTCCGCAGAACTGAGTTGGGTGTGAAAAAGTATTTGTTGTTAACATTCTTTTTTGATTCGCTTTGTCCAGTTACAAGTCCTTTTTTAAAGCTGATCGTTTTGTGTTCATTTTGTTTAGTTCTTTTTTCGTAACAGATTTAATGTTTAGTATAGAGCTTAGAAAAAATTCACAGTGTGAGATAGGCAAGAAGTAAGGCATTTAGCAACATCAGCACGGCAAAGGGCACTCCTTTAAAGCTAAGGAAGGGCAAAAATATTTTAAGTCAAGTGATAGCGATTGCTGTATTTATCGTACGATTTTTGAATCAAGCACGGGAAACGCCGGACCATGCTGCTAGTATGGTAATAATGTCAACTAGTGTCTCATAACGGCAACATATGTCAGTGTCAGAGATATATGTATGAAAGCTAGCTTCGACTACATAATTTGGATTTGTTAAATGCCTCCGTTATATTTTTAAAGTCTTGGATAAAGATCAGACTGTTAAAATCAGATATATATATAGTTAAGAAGATTTCCGAAAAAGAGCGGTTTGTTTGATACTCAAGTTCATTTGTTCAGATTACCTATCGGCAGGAATAACTTACAAGACATTGAGTAGACTTCTCAGTGAGAGACGTGAACAAGTACGAACGAAAAGGCGGGCTACTACTGGATAAATTCCTTGATAAGGGGAAGGACTAGAATCCAACATAGCACACAGATTGTCAATCCGTGTAGCATATAACTAGTAATGTTCTACCATCACCGAGCGGGCCCTGTATTTTCACCTATCGCGATGATTGGGTGTTCTCTCAGGGAGATCCACTGTAATGAGCGCCTATTGGGACTTAAATAGACCCTCAGACCACAAGTGGATCATACAAACGATATATCGCTAAAGATGCTGGAAAAATGGTCGGATCCCTGTACCGCTCAAGTAAGTACCTGACTCTTCGACCTTTACAAGAGCTAGATCAGGCCGAAAATGCCGTACTGTGGCCTTATATGGAGAGGAACCACTCAGTACTTCTCTTTTCAGTCTCGAGCCCAAATGCGTCTCAGCGCCCTTGTGGGTGAGGAATTATTTTCCACTGTACAACTCTTTTCATACAGACGATACGTCGAAAACCTCTCGCTACTCTGTCGCTATTTCTATGGAAACTCTCCACACGAAATACATTCCTTACTTCTTCCAACTCTAACCTTTTCTGCTAAGACCCGTTGTCCTACGAATTTTGTAGCGAACCACACCCATTCCCTACGTTAAATTATTTTCCACTGTATAACCCTACCGCTATTGGGGAAATGTAACTTCCACTCGAGCAGCTTCTTCGCATGAACCGCAGCTTTGTGGAACCGATTCTGAAGAGGGTCCTTCCTCCATCACTACACTTTAACCGGCTCAAGTCTAGGGTTAATCATTGTCTTTCCCACATATTTCCATTAAATGTGCCTCTATTTATGTACCCCTCTAATTAGAGTTGTTTTGGGCTTTTGTTCAAGGTGAACAAGGTAAGATAAAAAAAAATATGGAACCGCATAGCCGTATATCAGAGTACCTATGTCAACCAAGGTCCATCATGGAAAGAGTTATCAATGAGCACCCGAACGTCGAAACGACTCGTACCAATGAAAGAAGGTCACCTGGTCCGATAAATCTCGCTTTATGCCGAATAAGATGGGTGGCAGGGTGTGCGTCGTTAACCTAGAGAAAGATTGACACCAGAATTCACTGTGTAGAAGGGTTTTTGTCGCATAACACCTTCCGCAGTATCACTGAAGACCAAGTACACACGTTCATGTCAAGCCCACAAGGATAGCAGTGTCAGCAGTGTTGGCGTGTGTGCGTGTCGGGATGAGTGAATATATAAATATTTCCAGTTTCTTTGTACGTTTTCGTCTTGTGTGCTCTAATATGTCTCTTAAAATTCCGATAGACATTTTGATCTTAATTCGATATGCTATTAATAAAATTTTGTACCAGATTCCCTATAATCTTTAATCTTTTAAATATTACATCTTATTCATATTTTTAAAAAGTCGTTTCGTCAGCGTCCAATATTCCGTTTTCTAAGTCTTATAAAATTATTCGAGAAACGAGACAATAGAATATTATATTTCTTGGTGAACATTCTTTCTATCTATCTATCTATCTATCTATCTATATATCTATCTATGTCATTTGCTAACTTAATGATGTTGATGATAACGAAGAAAAAGATGGAAAAATAGAAGAAAAATCAAGAAAAGATAAAAGAATAGATATAAAAGAAAAAATGGCAAGAATACAAGTAAGAAAGAAAGAAAAATAAGATATGAAAGAAAGAAAGAAGGAAGGAAGGAAGGAAGGAAGGAAGGAAAGAAGGAAGGAAAGAAGGAAAGAAGGAAAGCATGTAAAGATAAAGAAGGTAAGCAAGCGAGCAGGAAAGAAAGAAAAAAGAAAGTTTGAAAGAAAGAAAAAGGATGGAAGAAGGAAAGCAAGAAAGAAGACGAAAAAGAGTAAGAGCAAATAAAAAGGAAAGCGAGTAAGCAAGTGAGGAAGGAAGACAGAAAAGAAGGAAATGGTGAAAGAAAGAAAGAAAGAAAGAAAGAAAGAAGGAAGGAAGGTAGGAGGGAAGAAAGAAAGGAAGGAAAGAAGGAAGAAAGAAAGGAAGGACGGAAGAAAGGAAGGAAGGAAGGACGGAAGGAAGGAAAGAAGGAAGGGCGTAAGGAAGGAAGGAAGGAAGAAAGGAAGGAAGGAAAGAAGGGTTTTGGTGGTTTTGGTGGTGGTGGTATCAAAAATACATACTGCGGGTTCGTTTTATTCTAAAATGTTAGTGTGCGTTTGCAATAATAATAAAATAAACAAAAAGAAACGAAAAATGAAAGAATTTCTAGCCTCGGGGTAACCACGCGCGCAAAGTATCCCACGCTCGCGCGGGAGACCAACTTACCGGCCCCTAAATCCCTCCCCCAGCCTTCGACTAGTTCCCTAAATCTACATGCCTACTGTCACTTTTGTTTTTATTCGACTACCCGCTTCATTTGTCCCTTCGACGTAACTTTTCACCCTATCAGGCCATAATTTTTTTTTTTTTTAAATATCAGGTGCAAATCTACACAAGAAAAGAAAATGCAAAATTGCAGGAGTTGGTGATATAAGGAATAGACGCAACAGAAATAAGAAAGCATGACTCTTATAAATTAGCGTTTCTTTCGCTAATGCCCAACTCGAAACCGACACGCCTTATCTACTGTTTATTGTCGACCACGACTACACTGTGAATATCATTATTATCCATGTTGTGGTGGTTGTTGTGACCATCATATTTTGACATCTCATCAAGCCGTCAGCAATGTCAACGTGTGCGGTGAAGCTCGTGTGTGTGAAAGTCACTCCTTTTAATTTTGTATTTGATACATTCAAATCTCTGGTTAAATAAAATAATAAAAAGAAATAGAAATCATATATGGGACTTCATGTCATCTAAGCACGTTTATATGCTTTCTGCTTCATGTTTTGTTAATTTTCGACTGTAGTTTTATGTCTTAAAAGTGAAAAAAAAAATTCGTTTTTCCGTAGCATGGGTGATATTTCTTTTCTTTCAAATGAATTATTTTAATTAGGTACCTCCATGAGATCGCTAAAATTAAGCATACCGTGATGAAGACATGCTCCAAATGTTATGAAAAAAGTTGTATCGTCAAAATTTTTGTTATTATCAAGAAGAATCAAAAATGTTTTTTTAATTATTTTATTTAATTTTCTTACTCCTTTTTAGAACATTGGAAATTTTGATTAAAAAACTTGTTTTTCTTGTGTTCGCGGTTGTACTAAGTTTTAGCATAACAAATTTTCGCCTCTTTTTTTTTTTTTTTCGGAGACAGATTAATTTGGAAATTCTTGCAAAAATCAAATAATTCTCGGAGTTTAATAAAATTTTCAGGACTTATTCATAAATGAATGAAATTATTTTTGAAAAATTTTTATTAAAAAATCTTGGTAAATATATTTCTTTTTGCATGTGTTTTGAACCCTTACTTAATTTTATGAAAGCTTCAGAAATTCATTGAGATAATTTGTAGTGACTACATTAGTTAAAAGCAGAATTTTTTTGAATAATTTAAATCACCGATTATCGCAAAATCGAACCTGGTCTTACTGAAAATCTTTTCTGAATTGAAAAAAAATAAAAAATAAAAAAAATAAAAACACAATAAAACTAAGGCATTATTTAATTAGAGAAGAATTTAAATACTTTTATGAATAATATATACGAAAGACAATATTGCCTGAAGAAAAAAAAAATCGATAAAATATGAATTTTGGGAGATTTGTTTTTATTTTTTACAATGTTTTACAATTTAAAATTGAATATTTTATAAAAATTTGAATCTTTTAAAGCTCAATTTCGATTAAATAATTTTTAAGGAATATCGTTATTAAGTAAACTATATTTACTAATGATATATTTTAAAGCTTATTACAATCTGGAGACCCCGACTATTTTTTTGAAAGAATTTCGATTTGTTTACACACACACACACACACACACACACACATATATATATATATATTATATATATATATATCGATGCAAAATTTCTGAAATATTGATGAACAAACCGATAAATCTGTTAATAAAAGGTCATGTGTTTTGAAGGTTGTCCCCACTTACAAGAAAAAAGTAAGAAAGCCCGAATGAAAATTGTCGTCTGCTACATGATAGATAATTATGTTTACGTTCGTCGGCCACCATAAATCGATTAACAGGTCAGAAAAACAAGACTACGTGGTAAGGAAATGTTTGTATACAACATTTTAAGTAAGTAAGTAATATTTGTTTTAAATCAGATTAACTTAACTTTAAATTTGCTTATTTCATCAAATAACGTTTCAGAAATATAGATTTTATTTTTGCAAGATTTTTAAAACTGAAAAATAAATTTTGTTTAGAAATATCTAAAAATGTCTGACGTGATCGATTTTACTGGAAAAAAAATGTAACTCTATTTCAATCAATATAATTTCTGTTTGAAATATAGCAAAGTATTTTGCTTAACGGATATAGTAAAGTTAATCATTTAGCTTTCATTTAAAGCTAAATTGAAACCTTCAGGATAGTTTTTCATGTTTAAAAATTCATTTAAAAATTTTTTTATACCGAATTCATGGAGGTACCTAATTTTAATAATGGAACTAATGTAAAAATTAAAATTATAGCATTCAAATTTCTTATATGTAGCATTGTCAGTTGTCATTTTTTAGTATTTTTTTATCATAATTCTTGTTTATTTTTATCGCAAATTCCAGATCGTTATTCTCCGATCGTTCTAAGCTTATCGATAGATAAATAAACAAAGCACCCGCGATATTCTTTATTATTTCTCTAAGTAAATTAACTTTAAAAAGTCCTAAAAAGGCAAGGGGAACAAAGGGAAATCGTACATAACCTACTTATTGAGTTAGAGTAAGTGGATGTCAGAATAGGGTTTAAGAAAGATAACAAATAGAGAACATTTATTAGAAGCTACGAAGGGCAAGAAATTATGGAGAACCATAATCGTTTAGGTCCTGAAAGGACATGACACGTAGCAGAAGTTCCACACTGCTTAATAACAATTGTAAGTTTGGTTTGGTTTGGTTTGGTTTGGTTTGTTTTACGGTATATCAACCTCAATGGGTCATTTAATGCCGACAACTTTTTTTCCTGGTAATATTTTTGTTTTGTCGAAAATCTATTTCTGTTAATATTTTTTTCCTCAAAAATGTATAGCTGGTAATATTATTTTTTCAAAAACGTACAGCGGGCAACATTATTTTTTCAAAAACGTATTATCAGAGGATTTGCTGTTGGACGTAGTTTATCGTCTTACCCAGGACGCGGATGTAGTTTATCGCCTTACCTAGGACGCGGATGTAGTTTATCGTCATACTCAGGACGCGGATGTAGTTTATCGTCTTACCAAGGACACGGATGTAGTTTATCGTCATACCGAGGACGTGGATGTAGTTTATCGTCTTACCAAGGACGCGGATGTAGTTTATCGTCATAACTAGGATGCAACAGTTGTAAGGTGACGATCTGGAATAGAAATAAAATGAAACATTACTAAAAATGAAAAAAAAACAAAACAAAAAAAAAACATGAATCGAAAGAATTTCTATCTTTCGCTAATAATTTGTTTGATTGATTAATTGATTCGTTTCTTGCGGCTTATTAACCCTTAGCAGGTCATTTAAAGCAAGGCAATATTTTTAGATTGTAGCCATATTTTTTGCGATAATATTAGTTTAGTGATACAAGTCTTATTAATTAACTCACAGCTGGGAGGAGAAGAGGTGCATTTATACCATGCCGAAGGGTACGCGTGCGTAAGTAAATATAATGAAACCAATGGGAATTGGAACTGAGCACTCCGTGAAGTTTTGTACAAATATCGAAAAGCACAAATATCTATTCTTTATACTTTATTTGCTAATTACCTGGCACAGGGATCCGTCCCTTTGATGGTGGTATCATGGCTACGACTAGCTTGGAACAGCTCTGACCAGCTTGGACAAGCCAAGACCAGCTATGACTAGCTTAGACTAGCTCTGACCAACTTGGACAAGCTATGACCAGCTAAGACCAGCTTGGACCAGCGGCCCGAGTGAAAGCATTCGGGTCCTCACGTTAAAAACTGACCTTGTGTCACAACCTAACTCAGTGGTGGGGTGGGGGTTAAGTAAATATCTTCTTTATACTCTGTTTCTTAATCTTTCAATTCTTATTTCTTTCATTCTTTCTTTCTTACACCCAAATCCTTCCTTCCTTCCTTCCTTCCTTCCTTCCACCTTCCTTCCTTCCTTCCTTCCTTCCTTCCTTCCTTATATTTATTTGTTTCTTCTATTTCCTTCCCTCCCACTCTCTACCATTCCACATTCTCCTTTCTCTTCTAAGAAACAACATCTCGAATGAGGGGGTTATCGGCGCCAAAAGCCGAGTTCATTTTAGGTCAGGAATGAACTTCAGTCCTAATAGGCGTTCGAGACGAGGAAAGCTGATCAGACTGGATAAATAGTTACGTAAATACAGCGCCGCTGGTCGTCGGTGATGAACCTATTTGAAGCTAGGATTTTGAACGCCGATTTATCAAGAAAGGAAGCTCTTGGCTTCGGGAAGGAATGATGAAACAAAATCTTCCTACTCTTATTTTCTCTAATTTAGCCTTGTGTCGTATTAAATAAAACTTAACTGAGACGCTCAAACCATGTATAAAATAAGTAGTCTATGATTTTGAGTTAACTGCAAGATTAGGAATTGCAGTAAGGTAATCCTTTGTAAAACAACATTTTTAGTCACGTTAATTACATCTCAATTAAATGAAGATGAATTTTGTCCGCAAAGCAAAAATCTTTGGAATGAGACTTAAGCTCTGATGTACCTGGCCGCATACTCGTCGGACACTGGTTGTCTTAATTTAATGCTATAACTAATATATTCAATATAATATAGGAAGACAGTAATGACAATTCTGAGCAGTCTTCCTTTAATAATCCTCAGATCTTAATAAAAAAAAAACCCTAAAATCTCCGTTATAGATAGTCACAAATCAGAATAGCAGGCGTACGGCCATAATTAGCAGACTGAACTCAAAGACTATTGCAAATAAGATCGATCTGTTGTATGCATATATTGATGCGTTAAGAGTTATTAAGATATGGACCATCTTGAAGAAATAAAAGTTTTCTTCAGCGGTTGTTTATCTTAGGGCTTACATCTTGACCTGCGTGTAGACATACGAAGACACCTAAAAGTTTACTTAATATGGAATATTAAAATATATTCAAGTTTTCATTACTTTTCCTTACTTAGCTTATTTTAGCATAAAATATAAAAATATGAATATTTGAAATTGGCGAAACTTTGGCTACACTCTGTACACCATATCGAAATCTCACAATTCATATTCTTCATCCGATATTGTTAACATTTTCAGGATATATGTATATATACGTCATGGGAATTTCATCTGATAATATCTGTTTATATTAGAAATAGTGAGAGTAACTTATTTTGTGTTTTTAGACTCGATTATGTAATTCTAGAGTTGTTCAACATATTGCAATTAATCACTCGTAACAGCATAGATTTGATATTTATTTTTCAAATTTAGATATGTAAAGATTGGCCTACCCCATAAGAAAAATATGATCTCAGAAGGGAAACAAAATATTGCAAGATCACTGACTGTTGAGAACACATCTTTGCCAAAAATTTGAATAGCAATCAGAGATAAAAAGAAGGAATATCTTGATAAAATAAGAACACGAGAACGATACTAATTTTCAGAATGTCACAAAATGTCAGAAAAACAGAAAAAGTCAGTGTAATAAGAGAAGAAATGGAATAAGCAGCAAGGAAATGTCTGAAGAATGCAAATAAAAAGCAAACGTTGAATATTAAGAATATTGATGTAAAAGCAGTCAAACTACCAATTTTAAGTAAAAAAAAAAAGCACAAAGAGAGACATTTTTATGCGGAAAAGAATATGAAAATTGATTTCGAATGTCTAATGGATATCGGCTCGCAGAGAGAACTCGGACAGCCGGGTAAGAATTGCTGTGGACTTCGTTACTGGACTTCACTTGTGCAAAAAAAAAAAAAAAATTCTTGGGAAAGGTATGAATCCTGTTGCTTTCCTGCATGCTGGAAATCCTCATCTGTTGTTCCAGTTCTTAAGAACTCGAGTGAAGCGTCCGACCCTTTCAACTATCGACTTATTAGCCTTCTGCTTCCTTTGGGGAAACTACTAGAGGTACCAATCAGTGCTGAATTGGTTAAGTTTCTCACTTCGCGGAACCTTCTTTCAGAGAAACAATATGGCTTTCGTTTCTCTAGGTCAACTGTGATAGTCTGACAACAATTTCAGAAAGAGTCAATCAAGCTTTAGATAAAAATGGTGAATCTCGGGCTGTTGCTTTGAACATCTCAAAAGCTTTCAATAAGCATGAAGGTTTTCTTCACAAATTGAAAAGTTATGGTACCTCTAATCCGTTTTTTCATATTAAACTGTGAAGTTGTGATCCTGAATAGTCACTCTTCTAGATCCTTTTTGTCCTAATGCAAGTGCCCCACCCCAGGACTCTATTCTTGGTCCTACTTGGTTTTAATTTTTCTTAACGGCCTTACCGGTCGCATTAGGTCTATTCTGATGACCCAGCCATTTATGCCTGCCTCGATACTAAGTCTGATCTGTCCGATTAGGTCTAATTGGCGACTGATGTCAAAAATGATCTGTTGGTTAAGTGGAGCAAAGGATGTTTTTATTTTTATTTTTAACGTCTCCAAAACTAAACTGTTCTCTATTAATGAACTGCTAGACCCTTTCCTGCCTTCCATCTGCATTGCTGATACTAACCTCCAGGGGAGGGATTCGTTACACCTTCATGTCTAAGGTTCTCGTCTGACATGAAATGAAAGAACTCTATTGAATCTATTGTTAGATCAGATGCTAGGAAAGTTGGCTCACTGTGTCATACTAGACAATTTTTCTCTCCTGTATCTATCTTACATATCTATAAGTCTACCATTCGTCCATGCTTCGAATATTGGTGCCGCCATATAAGTAGAGATCCTTGGTAAAAATTCAAAGAAGAATCAGCAATATTATTGGTCCTGATCTGGCGTCTCGGCTTCAGCCATTTTCCTACCGTCGTAATGCTTCCTCTCTGTGAATTTTTCTATAAATATTTTCATTACATTTGTTTGAGTGTTCTCTTCGCAAGGATATCTAGACTTTATGGATTTAAGCGCAGTACCAGATTGGCAACAAGGTCTCGCCAATAAACAGTTGAGTAGGCTAGATGTAACCGTAAATTCTATGCTAACAGTTTTTTTTCTAACAATTCTCGACCGTATGACTCTCTCCCGGCTCCTTGCTTTCCAGCTAAATTAAATCTTCAAAAATTAAAATGCAAAGTCAATCGCTTTCTACTGTCTTCATGATGACTCGCATGTCTTATGAATAGATTTTGTGTACTGAAATTCACACGATAGAACTATTTGTATATCGGAAAGGATCTACCAACTTCGGTTGGTTGATACCAGTTTTATTTAGAAAAATTAAAATTGTATCAAAAAAGTTTCAATAATACATACATACATACATACATACATACACACACACACACACACACATATATATATATATATAAATATATATATAGAGAGAGAGAGAGACAGAGAGACACACACAGACAGACAATAATAGTAATAGTAATTTCGTAAAGTAATCAATCCAACAGTTTTTATCACTTTAAATGTTATTTTTACTCGATATTCATATTTGAGTAAACCTACTTATTTACTATAAACAGTATATTTATTTATTTTTGTGTAGCAGCGTAAATATATTCAAGAAATTTTATTAAAAAATGTATGCCATTAAGCACTTTTTTTTAATAACATCATCCGAATGATTTCTCGAAAGGGATAATATATATATATATATATATATATATATATATATATATATATATAAAAGTGAACATAGAAGTCAACACCTAGAGGCGACAGTCTGTTTCATGCTAGATGCAATCGTCAGGCCTGACGATTGCATCTAGCATGAAACAGGCTGTCGCCTCTAAGTGTTGACTTCTATGTTCACTTTTATATTTACACACGCTCTATCTCTGATATTGAGCACTTTATTCCATAAATATAGCACATCTTAAGACTATATTTCTTCATACATACACACACACACACACACACACACACATATATATATATATATATATATATATATATATATATATATATATATATATGTGTGTGTGTGTGTGTGTGTGTGTGTGTGTGTGTGTGAAAATATATAGAAAATAGGAAAGAACTGGTTAGGTAAATAATCCAAAGTTCTTTAGTATTTTTGTTATTATTTAAAAAAAATAGTGCTCGATACAAAAGTGGAGCATAATTATGTAGCGTGTTGGAATCATCTTTTTAAATAAATAATAAAATCTATTAAAAATAACGTTTAATTAATAATAATATATATATATATATATATATATATATATATATATATATATATATATATATATATATATACACGTAATTCTAGCTGCCGTCTACGTCCCTTAATTTCACAGATTCCTACCCCTGCATACCACTTATCCAAAACATTAATTCAAACCAAACTATTTAACTATATTTATTAAATACTTATAGGTTTAACTCCACTGACCAATTTTAAGAAATACTTTTATTTGAATAAATGCCATTTTCTTTGTTGAAATTCTCTTTAATTAATGTCTTTATCAATGAAACTATCGTCGTCATAATAAATACAAAACGTATATAAGCATTCGTCGCTCTCAACTCCAAATATAAGACAAAAATTCCTCCATAAACTTCTGTACGACACAAATACCGTTTTATGATCATTAATAATAATAATAATGATAATAATAATGATGGCCGGCTACAATTTTCCGAGCACATCCGTCTGCTAAAGCGGCTTGACAATCCCAATCGTAGATGCCTGCTCAGGCACATTCGTGATTTTTAAACATACACACAGTTCACCTATGCTTTATAATGCAACTACGCTTAGCGGGCATTGGTTACATTTTCTGGGAGAGAGCACATAATCTGACGTGATCAGCAAGTTGGATGATGCTCGTATGTCTAAATACCCGGTCCCGATGACTTGCGACTTCGTGTTAGCACAATCATAGACGACCTCAGAATGGACCCGTCTGCCCATTTTCACTCAAAAGGTACATATGTGGTGTGATTTTCAGACACCTTCATTATGAGATTTGAGGGTTTATAAAGCAATGAACAAAATTTTGCTCTTCTGAAATAAAATTAGTTTTGTGAAGAGAGATTCGGCGAAAAGTGAAAGTAAAAAGAATAAAGTTATCTTCTGAATACAGAAATCAGCAATGCATTACCTGAAGATCACACGAGGTGTGAAAATGACGGTCAGTATGCAGTGTGTATCTGTGTATCTCTATAAACGTTCTCTCCCCTATACTGAATACTCTTACCCATAAATATAGCATATTTTAAATTATATACATATGTGCGTATTATGTATGTATGTATGTATGTATATATGCATGTACTACTCTTAAATGGGCTATATTGCCAAAAACTTGTATGGTGATTCGCAGTAAAGACATAAGTAATAACCATGTCACACACACGCACACACCCACACACATTTCTAACATATATATAAGTATAATTATACTTGAGTGCGTATACATTGTGACTGTGTTTATCATGCTGATAGATATAAGAAAAAAAGATCTTATAAAATAACGAAATAATTTTCTTACTTGCTCACATCATATATATAAAAATAATGTAAATCTGTATATGTATCTATGACAGTATATATATATATATATATATATATATATATATATATATATATATATATATGTATGTATCTATGACAGTATATATATATATATATATATATATATATATATGTATCTATGACAGTATATATATATATATATATATATATATATATATATATATATATATATATATATATGTATGTATGTATGGATAGATGTATGTATGTATATAAATATATATATATGTATGTGTGTATATATACAGAGAGAGAATGACATCGAGAAAGAGAGAGAGAGAAGGGGGAAAGAGAGAGGTATAATTGTGTGCATATTATTTCCAAAGGACAAAGAGATAATTAGAAACTAAGCATAAATATCTAAACGCTAATACATACACACGCACGCATATATATATAAATACACACACACACACACACACACACACACACATATATATATAAATACACACACACACACACACACACATATATATATAAATACACACACACACACACACATATATATATAAATACACACACACACACACACACACATATATATATAAATACACACACACACACACACACATATATATATATATATTTGTTTCATTCCCAGTATTGACCATTCTTTCAACATTGAAATAGTTTATCTTGAATTTAACATACACACACACATACATGCATACATAAATACATCTCTCTCTCTCTCTCTCTATATATATATATATATATATATATATATATATATATATATATATATATATATATACATATATATATATATATATATATATATATATATATATATATATATATGTCTGTGCGTAAAGAGAGAGAGAGAGAGAGAGAAATTTGGGTCAATACTTGAACCTTAACAATCGGTTATAGATTATATTCAAAAATATAAAGTTTCGGCTAAGCTAGTAAAGTAATTCTTTCAACTTTTATCAAGCAATGTCTTCTTCAACAAAACGAGCCGTCACTGGTAAACCACCGTAAAATACGACATTATTATTATTGGTGTTATGATGCTAGTGTGTGACCCTCATGGTGTTTGCGGGTTGAGGTTGTAATTGAGGTGTGTTTACGGTAGGGCGGAGTTGGTCATAGCCAGAGGGTAAAAAGTGTTGGTAGCGGGTGCTGTAGTGTAGTGTGCCTTAGGTGACGAGCCGTGTGTTCAGCCAGACTGAATTAGTTAAGGCACTGTAGGAGTTCCGTTCGTCTTCAGTCAGACTTGAGTCACTTTGGCTTGCCAGTCTCTCACCGAGTGATGCGGGTTGTATACCCGGCAGTGTCACCTTCACTCGCTTGCCGCAACTGAAGCGGTTGATCGTTGTACCAACTGACGACGTTACGTACTTTTATGTCTTGTAGCTTGGGGTGCCTCTATTACAAGTTTGGGACTTTCATAGTAGCAGAAACAACACGATAATAAAGAAAAAAAAGGGGGAATGCTAGCACATTTCTTGCTTTATTTTGTTGAAACAATACCAAATTGACAATGTGTTTCAAATTTGAAAATTAGAATTGAAGAAAAATGAGAGGTGGAAGAGAGGCTAAGATGACTAAATTTACATCTATTTTCATTTTACACCCTACTTTGGTTGTATTGTTTATTTTTGCCTGTTAGTTCTTTTTTTCATCTTAAAATAAGGCAAGTGAAATCATAAGAAAAGAAGTACCTTCGTATTCCCCCTATTTCATTAAAAATAAATGAGTAACCTTTCTTAGAAAGAAATGTGCTTGAGGTGAACTGGTAACAACTTTTCAGAAATTTTTTTTTTTTTTAAATAACAAGACTGCTAAATAAAAGAATAGAAAGGAATAATATATATTTAAAAAAAAATAGTGAAATTTTTAACTCCTTCGGCGAAACGTCAAATCTCAAATACACCACGCTATCACCACAAGAAATATATAAGTGCCAATTATTTAAATGTTTACTGAATCTGCGTGTCTGTGGTACTGGATTTCGTAAAAAAAAAAAAAAAAAAAGTTAGCATATGTCTGTAGTTTAGTTTTGATCTCAAATTAGTGAATGTGACATTTATATCTGTTTATTAAAAGAAATCATATAAATAAACACATTTATTGCGACTAGTTTTAACTCTTGAAGATTTCAGTTTTCCCACTTGAATAGTCTGACGAATCTTAATTCTTAAGTTAATGAATAAGTAAGCTCATGGCGAGTTCTGCAACAATAAAATATCCACAGAAATTCCTCGATCGTATCGTTAAATATTTGAGCTTAACAACTTTAACAAAATATTGCAATAGCCATCATAAATGCTGGTCATTATTTCAAAAAGTAAGCAGATACAAACAAAAAGATCTGAAAATGACAAATGCTTTCGATTTCTGTCTATATTTGTGAGATGAGGTATTATGTACACTATTTACATTATTCGGACTATTTATTCGTCGCCATGTTTATTACAACGCTTTGGCCGTTGTACGCTCCGGCCTTCTTCAAGGACACATGGCACAGTGGATAAAGGCGTTGGTTAGATCCAGTGAAAAGAACCAAAGATTGTGAGTTCAATACCCGGTTAAGGCAGTGGAGAACTTGGAGAGAAGAATTAACGGGAGAAAACTGATAACTGACATCCATTAAACATGTCACGTGGAACTAGAACAGTCTACCCCAGTGAGTGAAATAAAACAACCTGAAGAAGGTCGGAGTGTACAACGGCCGAAACGTTTTAATAAATATGGTGACAAAGATGAGGACAGACGTTAAACGCTTCTATCTTCCCTTTTTTTTATTTCCTTTTATCACTGAAACCAAGTAGCGTCTCTGATAAGTATTTTGTCTTTTCACTCGATCAAAACGGAATAGTCCATTATTTATGAAGTATTGGTAGGGCGTAACGGTCGTTCGAACTAACGAAGGGACGGACAAGCACAATTATAATTGGATACGAAATAATAAAAGATAATATGTAAACGGTCACATTTATTAAAAGAGATAATATAAATAGACGCAGTTCTTGATTGATTCGTTATCGACGGCTCATCAGCTCCTTGCAGGTTATTTAAAGTATGTTTAGATTGTAAGAATTTTTTTTAGACAATAATGGTTCAGTGATACAAGTCATACTAATTAACCCATAGCTGGAGGGAGAAAAGCTGGATTCATAACTTTCCCAGGGGTATTTTTGCATAGGTGAATAAAACGAACCCAATGGGAATTAGAACTCCGATTAACAATTCAGAGACATTATCCCTTACAACACCCGCACATTCAAGCTTACAACACCTGGTATTCCAAAGGGGTCAACCATCTAGGTACTGATCAGGCTCGATGTCACTTAACATTGATGATTGTAAGGGTACGGTACATTTATTAAAACGCATTAACCTGTCAAATTTATGTCATGTAAATATCAAATGTATTAAGAGATATCATATAAAAGTCACAATTATTAAGAGAGATCATCAAAACAGTTCAGCTAATTGGGCACATTTATAAAATGTAATCATATAACTGGCTATATTTAATACTATGGCATGTTTTATTCCTCAGACACAAAACTTACCTAAAATTTATTGTAAAATCAGTTTAATTTATATATCAAAGTCAAATGGTCAAACATAAGAAAGAGGCTTTCCTTCTGGATTCTTTGATTGGCAGGCGAGGATGGGTGGGGTCCCGTCGGAGTAGATGCTGCGGTTGTACTATCTGTTCCGTACCGGAGGCCTTCTCTCCTCCCTTTCGTCCCCACCCCACCTGTACGTGACATAGCGATGGTATGACTGACTATGACTAGCTTAGACAAGCTAAGACCAGCTAAAACAAGCTAAGACAAGCTCTGACCAACTTAGGCATGCCAAGACCAGCGGCCCGAGTGGAATCACTCAGGTACCCACGTTAAAACCGACCTTGTGTCACAACCCGACTCTTTGGGGTGTTACGCTAAATCTCGAGTCAAACATAAGAACGCGTTTTCATTTTTGATCAGATAATTTTTCACAAAATAATGTCACTATTTTAATCAGGGTTTAAACTTCTGGTGTCATTCAATTTTTTAAGAGCCGACCCTCTCTTCTGTTGTAGCCCATTTAATTTGTTTATGTCATATCCCGTGCTAAGGGAATAAACACACATAACACCAGGTGGATACTGGAAGAAACGTTTATTGTACACAAGTAAAATATGAAATAGGGTACAGTTATACACACAGGTCAATCTGGTAGTGAGTGCCGCTAATTGGAAGGTTGAACGTGTTTGCGTCGTCTCGGTCTTACGCTTCTCTCTCCGTCCGTAGTCTCTCGTAGACAGTTGACATTATAGGTACTTGCTACCGATAGTGTAATAATTCATAGGGGTGACTGGTTATTCCATTATATCAGTTTATGGAATAAGGAAGCTGTGATTTCTTTTTTTAGATCGCTAATTGGTTATAAACTAACAAACAAATTAATAATAAAGTTCCGTACACTTGAGTAATTTTGGTAAACGGTTCACGCGAACTTATCGCAAATTCTTTGAATTTAGTACCTATTTAAAGATTATTTGACTTTCAACTGAAAAGAAAAAAATGCCCTTCAGTTGGGAAATAAAATATAAATGAAAACCATTAAAGATTTATTAAAGATTTTTTCTGAAAACACAACGATTAAGCGATCCGTAAAATGTATTTTCAATACGACTGAATATTTCCGGTTTTGATTTTATGTTCTGCGAAAATCTTAATTTTGTAATGTTTCATATATCTCTCTGTGAAGTAGCAGTCGTAGCACACTTCTCCGTGTTACATTTATGTTATGGGTTTGCTAAGCATAGCCCCCATGTTCACCAGTTGTTCTCTATTTATGCTTGTCTACCTAATTTGCATACGATACTAAAATTTTATTTGTGCTATCGTGGTTTCTTTTGTTTATTCTGCATATATTTTCTTCCTTTAATTGAGATATTTGTGGAAAAGCGTTGCACGGCATGACTGTCAATGGATTGTGTAAACAGCATTGGCACAAGGGCTTCTTGCAAAACTTATTTTAAACATTCATTTCAGTTATACACCTGTGAGTAAAATACGAAATTACTTACGAACCAAACAATTACAAACAGAAGATAGATCAATCCCATAAGATAATAATAACAATAATAATAAGAAGAAAATAGTTTGAGCCCACACGCAGATTCTGTAGTGATTATTCAGTGAGAGTTGAAAAACTTGTGTCAAGTCGCACTGTATTAGCATTCAAAGAACATAAAAGTCGACATGACAGGATGAGCCAATATCTGTAGTGTAAAATTTGCAACTTTTGTAGGAAGGACATTGCAAGAAGTTAGTATGAGCACCAGCCGTACCAATTTACAGACATAGGACCGGTGACAATTTTATGGGACTTTACAATACACACAGACAGAACAATTAATGCTAATTGCCCAGACATTGTAATCAAAGACCACGGGAACACAACGTGCTTTTTTATTGACATGCAGTCCCTGCAGATTCTAATGTAGCTTTGAAGACCTTAAAAAAAACTATGAAAATACAAGGATCTTGAAGTGGAAATCTAAAAAATGGGGTACACGAATACATCAATAATTCCAGTTCGGGGTTTGATAGAAAAACGTTTCGACACACCAATTGAAGGGCTCCTAGAAGCTCATGCCCTAAGGAAATACAAAATATTGTTCTCACAAGCACAGCTCACATGTTAAGAAGGGCTTTGTGCATAAAAAATGTGTGTGATCTTAGGCTGATTTATTTATTTATGTCTTTTTACACAATTTTTAGCGAAAATTTTATGTTAGTGTTCCAGTCTACAAATTGGTAATAACAGCAGATATGAAACCATTCAGTAGTAATACATTAATCGGATATAGATTGATCCAAATATATTGACATTGAATACTGTCCTCTCCTTCTCCTCTTGTAGTAGTAGTAGTAGTAATGGAGTAGGCTAGCCTCAATCGTATTTAAGGAGTTATTCTGGGATAGGTTCAAATATATCCAAGTATATACTAGAAGGTGGTTAATCTTTACTTATATGAAACCATTCAACAGTAATCGGGTATAGATTGGTCAAAATCAATTGCCGCTGAATGTCATCCCGAGAGAAATTTGTAATAATAACTATTACATAACATTTAAAAATATAGTTTAATGTAGATCAGGAGGTTGGCATATATTTTGTAGGTATAGACGGTATAAGATTATGAATCTTCCAAATCAGTCATCTTTATTCTTGAAAAATTGCTATAAACAGCTGGGAGACATTGATTACATCGTTGTACGATAGCTACCATTCTTATCGAGGAGGTGGCAAGCTGGAGACGACCGATACACGTGCACACCAAAAACTACTCATTACAACAGAAAAGACATGGAAAAATTTACAAACATCTATTTGTTAATACAATTTTATTGTGAAAAAATTTATAAGCATAATATAATCATATTATAATTATGTTTACTCCTGCGATAGTTAGTTAGCACACCCTTTACATCTTGGCATTACCTTAAATAAATAATGGACCATTCTATTGTGATTGCGAGAAGAAAGATATATCAGAGACAATGACTGTTTTAGCAAGAAAAAAGAAAGAAAGAAAGAAAGAAAGAAAGAAAGAAAGGAACAAAGACAGAAATAATGAAGTAGGAAAGGAAAGGAAGAGAGGAAGGAATAAATAAATAAAGAATGAATGAATGAAAGGAAGAAAGAAAGAAAGAAAGAAAGAAAGAAAGAAAGAAAGAAAGAAAGAAAGAAATAATGAAGTAGGAAAAGAAGAAAGGAAGAAATAAATAAAGACAGAAAGAAAGAAAAAAGAAAGAATGAAAAAAAGAAAGGATGGAAGGAAGAGCATTACACCTTGTCATTACCTCAAATAAATAATGAACCATTCCATTGTAATTATGAGAAAAGACAGAAGAAAGATATTTCAGAGATAATGATTGGGAGAGGATAGCTTTTCCCGTCGGAGGAGATGCTGCTGTTGTAGTTTCTGTTCCATGCTGTCCTCTCTGCCGCTGCCTGGACAGAATCCTCGGACTTGTTCCGTATCATCTGTTCCGTAGCGGTAGTATGACTGGCTATGACTAGCTTAGAGCAGTATTGACCTTTGGCCCGAGTGGAAACACACGGGTCCCTACATTAAAACAAACAGACCTTGAAAGAAAAATGAAATAAGGTAAAAGGAAGGAAGGAAGGAAGAAAGAAAGGAAGGAAGGAAGGAAGAAAGAAAGGAAGGAAGGAAGAAAGAAAGGAAGGAAGGAAGAAAGAAAGGAAGGAAGGAAGAAAGAAAGGAAGGAAGGAAGTAATTGTAAAATGGACATATATTATTTAGTCTTTTATAATTCTATTTATTTAATGTATCTCCTTCACTGTTACTCATGTTTCATTGATAATTATCTTTCAATAATGAAATATATTTTAACTGGGGGTCAGATACACACAGAGAATTGACAATAATAGAATATAAAATAATAAAATCAATTCCCTCGATATTTTGGTAAATTTGTTAAGCCAAAATATTTAACGATAAAATAATGGAAATTCCAAGACTATTTCATGGTCGCAGAAATCGCAAGGCACGTATTTAATCAATAGATTAAAAATTATAACTCATCAGAAAAATTAAAAACTTGAAAACCTTGAAGTTTACTGTTAGTAAAGGTACTTATAATCAGACATGTATATTCAACAGAGGGCACCTCGACGTGGTGTAATGGTTAGAAAGCTTGTCTTGCGAGATCAATTACGACTGATTAGTGAGTTCGATCCTCACTGGGTGCCCCATACTTTCAGACTTGTGCCACATCTGAGCTACGCTTGGAAAATCACTCATGGTTAGAAAGCTTGTCCTGCTAGATCAATTACGACTGATTAGTGAGTTCGATCCTCACTGGGTGCCTCATACTTTCGGCCTTGTGCCACATCTAAGCTGTTCTTAGAATATCACTAATGGTTAGAAAGCTTGTCTTGCTAGATCAATTATGACTGATTAGTGAGTTTGATCCTCACTGGGTGTCCCATACTTTCGGCCGTGTGCCACATCTGAGCCACGCTTGTAAAATCACTATTGTATATTCAGCAATAAGACATTTTTTTCTTTTTTGTTTTGTTCACTGTTGAACAGCGTCTTAAATCTGTCTCTAGGTACCGTCGCCCTGCAGTATAAGATGAAATAGGAGGATCCACGCGATTGCACAGCTTATTCAGGAATTTGGAAGTTGTAATAAAGTTTTCGATAACTTTCATTCCTCCCGTAAAACATACACATGTCTTCTTTGGTAGGAGACAACAATTTACAATCTGCGCAGTACTAGTCGCACAATGCTTTAAAGTCATTCTAACGACACTGCAATTGTTCAAATCGAGCACACAGGCGATATCCGAAAACGATTGACCAGATTTATCCATTTTGAAACCATCCGCTTTTGTTGCATTATAGACAGCTCCTTCCTCTTGGTTATTTTTTGCCGTAACCTACAAAATGGCGCGTTATTATAAAGTCAACAGTTGTCAAGTAGCTGTAAAATGAATGAACTCTTCGTATGACAGCTTCGCTTAAATTGATGTTCGCGAAACTTAGCATATTTCATTGAGTCAGGACAAATGACACAATTGAACCGTTAATGTTAACTTTCGTCTCAATTGCACAACAGCCATCCAATATATATATATATATATATATATATATATATATATATATATATATATATATATAACGTCTGCTGTGAGGAAGGTTGGTTCATTGTGTCGTGCCAAAAACATATAGGTTGAATAAATCCGGCGAGAAGAAACATCTTACAACCCTTTCTATTTCTGCATATATACTGGATTCATTTTCTGTATTTATGCAGGCGGTTTTCTTCCATCTACGCACAGTCGGCTTTGACAGACTCCTGATAATGTTTTCTGCTTTAAGGTTGGTGCAAAAATAATGTCGTTTTTTTTTTTCTAAGTTGAACGTCAAAAAACGACATTATTTTTGCACTAACCTAAAAGTATAGGTCCTAGATTATTCTAATACCCTTCCCAAATACGTCAAGGTTGTCCGTGGAATAATTACAAGCTAATTTTAGCAAAAGAATTTAAATAGCTACAAAAGGATTACAAAAAGCTCTTAATATCTTAATTAAACACACATCGACCTCCCAAAGATTTATTTAAAAAAACCCGTTGAAAGGTCAATTTATAAAAGGATACCATAAGGTTGAAACCAAGTTGAGGGGATTCAATTGTTCTCCTAATTTTTAAAGCTAAAAGCTCCACATGTTATTTTAATTTTTTTCACACCTGTATTGAGCACTTTTTAATACTACTACTTTTATGAATTATATGTGCGTTTAAAACTCAGTAAATTTAAAAATAAGTTATTCTAAAATTCTCTTGAAGGAAACAGAACTAACGCTTTTAATTTAATTATATAGTTAAATTTTTAGCTTCGGTTTTTGAAACATGGTAATTCTTGTGTAGCGAAGAAATCAAATTTTAAATCAGTTAAGTTATAATATATATATATATATATATATATATATATATATATATATATATATATATATAACGTCTGCTGCGAGGAAGGTTCACTGTGTCGTGCCAAAAACATTATTTCGTCTGAATCCATTTTGCATATTTATAAATCTACCATTTGTCGGTGTATTGAAAACTAAGACTATTGCCAAATATTGTCTTCTGCTCCTGCTATGCATTTCAAGATTTTCAAGATATTCAGAAGTCTGCTATACAATCGACCCTGACCGGACATCTCATCTCCAATGATTTTCTCATCGACATGATGTGGCTTCACTTTGTTCTACAAATATTTTCACGGAAACAGCATGGTTGAATTTTTGTTTTTTTGGTCCCACGACTACATTAATTTAAGTGTGGTATTAAATTGGCAGCCAAGACTCATCGTTTTACTATTGAACTAGATAGATGAAGTGCCACTTCTACCCTAAGATTTTTTTCTCGCATTACCCATCTGCGGAATTCCCTCCCGATTTCTTGCTTCCCTGACAACTATTAGGTTGGCGCAAAAATAATGACGTAATAATGTCGTTTTTTGACGTTAAAAAATCCGTCAAAAAACGACATTATTACGTCATTATTTTTGCACCAACCTAATACAATCACCAAACATTTAAATGCAACGTCAATTGCCATTTTCTCTTTCCATGAACCCAATACATTTTTTCCTTGCTTCAGTCCTCCCACTTATATATATATATATATATATATATATATATATATATATATATATATATATATATGTATATATGTACATATACCAGGTGTAACAGTAAAATTGTCCAAATCGTATAGAAGCAAAATTGTCCATTTTTTTAGATTAATTTCTGAAAAGTTTAGAAATGATTAAAGATATTCTACTGGAATTCTTCGAGGTTTTTATAACACTGTTGGACTCCACTTTAATCAATAAGAGTCAATAATTACTCTCCAAGCTTAACAGAAGAATCGTGATAATTAATCATTAATTAATCATAGCCGAGGACCGGAAGCTCAAGAAGAATTGAAATTAATTCAAATATATATATATATATATATATATATATATATATATATATATATATATATATATATATTATTCTAAGATCATTTTCAAACTTATTCAAGATGATTTTCGCTTTCTCTAACCTTCTAACTTGTTTCTTTAATAGACTTTGAAGATGGAAGCCAGTGTATAAATGCTGGTACCATTACTAAAGAGCTGAATGATCTTTTTCCTTCATCATTGCTCATTTAGAAAGAAAGTGCGGCTGACACAAAACAATTTATCCCGTTCTCTTCTTAGCTGAATAACAAATAATTCGTTAAAATGACTGACAAACTACTTTATTAAGCTTTTTCTCGTATTTTTCTTGTATGTAAACAAGAACTTTTTTCCTACATAGTGTAAGTGTAGAAATTGTCAAATGTTCATTTTGAGCTTTTTCAGCTAAAGGTGAAAAATTAATAAAATTACTTTACCCGTCATATTTAGAGAAATACACGCACACAGACATAAACATAGACACACACACGCGCGTGCGCACACACACACACATATATATATATTCAGGGTTTCCATAAAGTCACTTTAGAATATAAAAAATTAATACTAAACGAAGTTAATATATATATATATATATATATATATATATATATATATATATATATATGTGTGCGTGTGTGTGTGTGTGTGTGTGCGTATATATATATATATATATATGTGTGTGTGTGTGTGTGTGGATATGGAGGAGAACACACAGCGACGACAGCCTGTTTCATGCTTAAACGCAATCGTCAGTCCATGAAACAGACTGTTGCAGCCAGGTGTTGACGTCAATGTACATTTACATACGCTCTATCCCTGATATTGAATATTTTCACCCATACATATATATAGAATACATTATATATATATATATATATATATATATATATATATATAAACACACACACACACACACACACACATATATATATATATATATATATATATATATATATATATATATATATATATATATATATATATATATCTTGTCATTCTTCATAAATGCCGTAAATGAAAGCATGGCGCTCTGACAGAAGCCCTCTATATAAAATATCTGACACACAATATGAATCTCACTTTATTTAACAACGGGCATAATGTGTTAATTTTTTTTTTTTTAGATAGAAGAACACCAACTAAATTTACAGCCACGTTCCTTTCGCGCGGACGCGAATAAATGCTACTACCATTCAATCGGCATCACACAACTACAATTTAAGAGACAAAGATGAAAAGAAATGAAGAAAAATTAAAAAAAAAAACCCTTTAAAATGACCAAAGAAGTGTCCAAAACGGCTTGGGATACTAAGGCCAAATTTTACACTTCCTTACCCGCTTTATTTAGTTTATCCAGGGTTCTTACATTTTTTTTCGCTTGTGAACTGTCCATATCGATGATAGATTGTCCCAAACGCTTTCGGACAATTCTTTAGACAATTTCAAGGCGGTGATTTTGGTGTAGTTTTTATGTTTTGATTGTGTGAATGTATTATTTGTGAATTATAGTAGCAGCGATTCCGAGACATCGTATGTTGTTCATACGACCACCTCCACGAGTAGACGCCTCACATGTCAACTGATAGAGCAGAGCTCTATAAAACAATCAACCCTTGATCTACAACAGCTCTTAAAAAAGATATTAGTCGATAACACTAAATAATTAAAAAAAAAAAACTCGTTATAAGAGAGGCCCTATACATTAAACAGTTCTTCCCCACCATCAACCTTACATTGTTTAACAATGGTAACGGCTTAAAGTCATTTGAAAATAGAAAGTCACACACTCGAATTCCAGCCATGCCCAACACAAGACGGCTCGGAATCGCTGCTATTAAAATTCAAGAATATTACATTCACACAGTCAAAACCTTAAAATAAACTAACTACACCAAAATCAATCCCCTGAAAATGTTTAAAGTGGCCGAAAGAGCTTAGTAAAATCAACGATATGAAAAATGTTTGATCTTCCTCACTCCCACAAAACAAAACAAATGTAAGGCCACTAAAAAAACTAGATAAAATATTAATAAAATTTTCCTTGCCCGTCATATTTAACGAAAAGTGATTAAAAGAAAGGTTGCTGCCCAAATATACATTAATATATATGTATAAAACATCCATAAACGTATTGATAGCATTTAGCATGAGAAGAAGGAAGAAGAAGAATCATCTGCAATAATCCAATATTAAACCTTTCTAAATAAAGCATACATGGTCCAATAAATCTATATCAATGGAAGGACAGAGCAGTAGGTGGTAGACTTTTAATAAAATGAAAGAAAAAAAAAAGGTAAAAATTGTTAAACGAGGATAGAAGAGTAGAAATCCGACTTATATGATCAAAAATGAAAAAAAATAAAAAATTCTTTCATAAAACATGGCAACCCGCTAAGAAATAAAAATAAACATTTCGTATTGAAAAGATCAAGATTTGTGTACATATTTAATATATTCTGACTCTTAAGCAATCATATATAACCTAAAGTTTCACCTGTTCACATGTTAATATGGCTTTTGTTATATTAGCCAATTATTTCTTGACGCTCACTAAGGAACTCTGCTACAGCATTTATTTGCTGTATCATATAATTTTCCAACTCCACTTTTCTCTTTTCTCTTTCCTCTATCATGCACTATATATATATACACACACACACATATATATATTACAGAAATCGATCATATTCCGACGGATTTTTTATATTTATTTTTTAAACATTATTTTTAAATGGATAATCATTTTCAGAATGATAGATGTAAATAAATAAATATACTGTTTAAGAAATAAATAAACAAAAAACATCTAATCAAATATGGGTATCCATTTAAATAGATGTATATATATATATATATATATATATATATATATATATATATATATATATATATATATATATATATGGGGGGTAATGTATATTTGGGCAGCAAACTATCTGTGTGTATTGACCACTAATATTATATTAGGTTGGTGCAAAAATAATGACGGTTTTTGACGTTAAAAACTACGTATATATATATATATATATATATATATATATATATATATATATATATATATATTTGAACTTTATTTCAATCCTTTATGAGTTTCCGAGCATTAGCCATGATTTAATTAATGATGAACATCTCATTTTCGTTTATGATCGATTTCATCACGATATATCTATTAAGCTTGGAGAGTAATTATACATCCTTTCACTCAAGCTCAAGGTCGTATCCAATCGTATTATAAAAACCCCGGAAAATTCCTGTTAAAAATCTTTAATAATTTCTGAATTACAACGGTTCAGAGATACATCTAAGAATTGGACAAATTTGCTCTTACACGATTTGGACAATTTTGCTGTTACACCCGTTATATATATATATATATATATATATATATATATATATATATATATATATATATATATATATATATATATATAGTTTAGTTTGTGAGACTGTTTTTGAAGATTGCCCAGTTTTCGGTGGTATTGTGGCAGAGTGCTCAATATCGGAGACAGAGATTAAGCGTTAATAGAATTAATATGAAAAAGATTTTTCACTTAACTAAGCAGAATTTCCGTCATGCTGACTTCGGAGTTTCGTGTCTACGACTCGAACGGTTTAGAATTAATTTTAAAAAAAATGAAAAATATTTCTTGAGGCTTTTATTTTAGCTAATAGATTAAATTTAATATTTCCAATAAGCAAAATACTTTACAGTTTTTAAAAACTAATTTGAATTGATTGGAAGAATTTATTGATTATTGATTATGTTTTTTTACAATTGCTAAAAATCCCTGATTTTAGCAATTTTTACCAATCTGCCATCGGAATATAATTTTCTTTATTAAAACATCTTTCGAAAATAAAAAAAACTTTTCTGAAACTTTGTTTGAGAAAGATTAGATGATTTAAAGTTTAATCTGATTTGATACAAATATTACTTAATTTAGTTTAAAATATCACATAAATGCATATATATTTTTTTAACTCGGAGTTAGATGTTTATTAAGATGTTGAAAGCTTTCATGACATCCTGAGAGCCCTATTGACAACAGGAAATGTTCCTTCGGGGGACATATCTGTCAAAATTACTTGACGAATATGACGTGAGCGCCTTTATTATATGATTTTTCAATTACCTTTACTTAAAAAATTAGGAAAATATTCGCGTTCTAATATTTTTATTGAATTTTAGGTACTTTGGAATTAAATTTGCTATAGATAACGTTCTTATTTTCTGATAATTTAGTGTATGAACGTCTGTATTTACAAAATTCGGTACGATTAGTCACACGTACACACACGAAATTCATTTAAAATATTGGAGGTCGCTGAATTGTGGTAAGCTTTTCTATTTGTGGTTCGTAAATATAGATTTTATATTAATAGCAGTATCACTTAACCCATATAAATTGATAGAGAATTTTAAAAGACACAAAACATTATCAATTATTCTAATTATATTTTTTAAAAATGAAAACCATTCTTATAAAAAGTCATTATTCATCGAAAATATTTTTCTCAAGAAAATAGTGTCCATAATATATTAAAGCAATTAAAAGCTTTTCTAATTAATTAATCTCTTAGTTTTTATAGTTAAAACTAAATATTAGAATTTCAAAACATCAAAAATCCTTTCTTTTATAAAATCAATTTTGTTTATGAATACTCGGATTCTTTGGGACATTTCGTCTCCAACATTTATAATAAAAAACAAGCTTAAATTTTTGCATTGGCCTTACATACACCACACTATCTCGGACGTCAACTTGTTCTTAGCATAAAAATTCGTGCATATATCGATCACTCCATCTCAAACGACCATAATACAGCTATTAACTTTATACAAATACTATAATAATATTTTGTTGTGTGATGATATTTTAACCGCAAATAGCATCTGAAAGAAAGAAAGAAAACATAAAGAAAGATAGAAACAAAAGAAAAGAAAAAAAAAGAAAAGAAAAAAAAGAAAGAAAAAAGAAGACGAGTAAATGAGGAATGCACCAAGATAGAATTTATTTTTATCAGTTGTCTCCCTTTAGCTAAATTTGAACAATAATAATAAATTCGCGTCTTTTAGATCAAAATTATTCTTGTTTTCGGATAAAGGAACATGCTCAGAATAAATGTGCAAATACGCCTATATTTGCTTAAAGCAAATTCTGTCCATAATATTGTCACTTACGTCTTGCACAAGTCATATAATTCCTGGTGCATTTAAGCGGTTAGTCATACATATATATATATATATATATATAAACAACTTTAACTTAACTTAAACAATGTCCCTTTGTTTTATTTACCTATGTACACCAAAGATTATTTATGTGTATATTTATATCAAATCGAACAGTGTAACTCAAAGCAGCAAAGTATCAACCATGAGGTTGGGTTGAGTTTATTGATATTAGGCTATTTAATGTCGAAATCATTTTATTCATTTATTATATTATGAATCGATAAACAATTTCTTGGTTCGGGTTTAAGGATACATTGGTCCTTTATTTTTGAATGTATAATCATTTACTTGCTTCGGAGATAGCTTAGTATTGGTTGTTTATATTGGACGTTTACTTGGTCCAGGGATAGATAAATATTAGTCGCTTATTTGGTTCAGGGATAGGTTAATATTGGTCGATTACTTAGTGGATAGGTTAATATTGGTCGATTACTTAGGGATAGATAAATATTGGTCGTTTATTTAGTTCATGAATAGATAAATATTCGTCGATTACTTGGTTCAGGGATAGGTTTATATTGGTCGATTACTTAGGGATAGATAAATATTGGCCGTTTATTTGGTTCAGGGATAGATCAATATTGGTCATTTATCTGGTTCAGGGATAGGTTAATATTGGTCAATTACTTAGTTCGGCGATTGGTAAATATTGGTCATGATACGGGAATAGGTGTATATTGGTCGTTTATTTCGCTCGAGGATAGCGAAATATTGGTTGATTGCTCGGTTCGTGTAGTGGTAAGTATATGTATTACTTGGTTCGGAATAGATAATATAGGTCGATCACTTGGTTCGGGAATAGATAATATTGATCATTTAATTGGGTCGAAAATAGCTCAGTATAGGTCGGTTACCATAGTTTGTTCATGTCTATCTTATTTTGTCGATATATAGATAACTTAGTTTGTTCACATCTATCTATCTATCTATCTATCTGATGTAGGTCCAAAGTCGTTATTTTTTTTTTCATCCAATGCCATTTACCACAATGGTAACATGGTCCGGGTTCTTTAACCTATTTGGGTTATGGTTACTGCGGAATTTAGGACATGAGATTTGCGTTTTGTCTTTTTGTGGGGAATAGAAGGTAGACATGCTTCTGATTTTATTAATCTGAGCCACACCTGATTCCTCGATAGTGTTTGAGTCACACCTTACAGATATTACTCTTTGACAGTCTTCTGACAGTTTTTGAAGAGTCAATCCTTGTTCGTTCTCAAGCTTGGTCAGTACCCGTCGTCTGACTTCGGCGTCTTCTGCTGATACTAGACCTTGTGCGAACATTAAGCACTTGAAATCATCGGCAGTCAGTACGGCTAGTTTAAAATTATTACAGAGCTTGTTTACCGATGCTGCAAACGTTAGAAAGTCTTACTGGTTGTCTTTGACTGTGTTCAGGCATTTCCAACGTTTGTGGAACAAGGCTGTGTTAGGCCCGAATAGTTCTGATAGGAGCTTAATAGTCTCTGAAAAATCCAAGTCAGTGGTTTTCTTGGGTAGTATGAAGTCTACGAACCTACTATGTTCTGTAGTTCCCAGTTTTCTCAATAGTAGACGTACCTTTTTTTTTACTGGGCCACAGTCTATATCTTCGTAGCGCCTGTAAAAAGCCTCGAACATTTTGTCGTTCTCTGGTACGTATTCAAAGGTTTTCATTGAATTTTAGTTTGTACTCTGGGAGAATATTGTATCTTTTTCAGAGTTTGAGCCTTTTAATGCATTTAAGAGTAATTCTTTAAGTTGTTTCTGTTGTAGTTCAGCATTCTTAAGCGTAATTTGTTGGAATTCCATTTGTTGTTTATGTAATTCCAAAAATAGTTGTTGTTGTCTTTCTTCTGATTTTTGTTGCTGATCCAAATTTACTTTTAGCATTTGGACGATTACTTTTTGAAAATCTTCTATATTTAGACAAACAAAAATGACAGCGATTTTTTGTTGCTTTGAAACCCGTGTACCAAGGGGGGTACACAAAAAAATCTGAATAGGTTTTTTTTCTTTTACACACAAAAAAAATATGGACAGACAATTAGTTAAACTGAGCTAATTATATGTTTAGCTTTTTTGAGATCCCGTGGTTCCGTCAATTTTAACGTAATTGTATCAATTTTCGCCACACTTACGTATTTTTTTTTTATAGAGGTACAAAAAAAAAAAAAAAAAAAGGGAGAAAACTCGCCTCAGTGAATTTGAGGGGAGAATAATTTTATGCCCGAGATTCACCTCAGTTACATAAAAAAAAAAAAAAATAGATAGTTTTTTTTTCGAAAACTTGAGTCGTAAATAGTACTTCGGCTCTTGTGTTGTCAGTTTGTTTTATGAACAAACTGTTTTTTTTCTATGTGTGGGTGTGTAAGAAATCGTTCTCGTAATGTTATTTGGACAGACTTTAATATTCCGTAGATGTCGAATCGCTAGATCGTCACTGCTGTTTGGTATCGGAATATTTTTTTTTAATATGTAGACGCTGGGTGTTGCGTTTAAATCGCTAATGTAGTAATACCAGCTTAATTTCTCGTTCAACACTGCTGTGGGAACGCGTGGAGTTTCTGTGTATTTTTCGAGTACTCTGTCGCTATTGATATGGTGAGTACGAAATTCTCGAATCTTTCTGTCGCCACTGATGTGGAACTGGTAAGGTATTGCGGTTTTCGACGTGAATGCGTTTCTCGAATTCTTCGTCGACACAGATGTGGGACTGGTAAGGTATTGAGGTTTCTGCGTGAGTGAGTTTCTCGAATATTCCGTCGGCACTGATGTGGGCCCAAAGTCGGGACCACAGAAGGAAAACACGGAACACGGATTAGAGGTAAGTAAGGTATATTAAACAAAAGGTTACAAAGATAGTGTAAGTGTAAGCGGAGCTTACTATGTGCTAGTGTCCAATATTGGTAGTCGTACGCGGCAGATACTACGGTATTAGAATACTCTCTCTCCTCCTCTTCTTCTTCTCTTCTCCTCTTCTTCTTCTCTCCTAGAGTGTTATGTCGCATACTTTATATAGTCCTGGAAGAGTCCATGTTGTAGGTATGTTACGGTCTCACAATACTATCTCAGTTTGTTCATATCTATCTATCTATCTATCTATCTATCTATCTATCTATCTATCTATCTATCTATCTCAGTTTGTTCATATCTATCTATCTATCTATCTATCTATCTATCTATCTATCTATCTCAGTTTGTTTCTATCTATCTATCTATCTATCTATCTATCTATCTATCTCATTTGTTCTATTCTGTATACTTCTATATCCACGTCAGATATCCCCGACCTCTCTCACCCTCTCTCCATCTCTCTTCCCGCTTTGGATTGGGGCCTTCTCTCCAGGGGATGTAGTCGGCTCCTCTGCTGAGAAGTCAACCCTTTATTTTTGTCGTTGTACTTTAATATTTATATTATTGTATTGTATTCAATTACGTCTTGTAAAACCCCTTGTTATTTTTCTTTTCTTTTTTAACCGTACCCGCATTTATTTATTTGGTTTCTTGCATATCTAGCCCTATAAACTCAACCCCTTTCGCTTTTCATGGTCTGTTTCGTTTTCTTCTTAAGTCTTAGCTGCACTCCGTCCTTTTCACCTCTTTACGAGTATTTTCTTTTTGCTTTCTTATCTGTCTTTTCACTCTTTTCGCCGACATGATTATTTTAACCTTCACATTCTGCCATATCTGTTTTGTGTTGTTGAGTTTATCGTTTTTACTTCTAATCTTTTTTGTTAATATAATCCTCCTTATTTATTATTTGTTTTTTGTCCGTTTTTATTATTCGTTTGTATATTTCGCTTATTCTTCTTTCTTTTTCTTCTTGCATATTATTATTATTATTATTATTATCATCATGCTTTCTCAGTTTTTCGTTCATTTTTTTTTTATCAATGTTTTCTATCCAAATGACATCATGTCAAGCCATGCCCAACCCAAACTTTACAACTCTTGATCTTTCCCTCTCATCTCCACTCTAAGCACTTATCATTTCACCGTCCCTCTCAATAAGATTACTCAGCGGGTGACGCTCGTATATTCAGCACACAACAGCAATATCTGCTTATCGACAATCTACATTCATATTTATTTCATAAGGTATATTTTCCCACCTTCGTCACATCACAATGCAATCTGTTAATTTCAATAAAGAGTAGTTATCTCCCTTTTTTTAAAGTATGCTATATAAATAAAAAGACAGACAAAAATGAACCTCAAACTTAATATACTCACGTGACTATTATGAGATCCCATTAGTAGCAAAGTCTTATTTTGTTTTTTTGTTTTTTTGGCATCCACTTACCTGCCAAGATGAGTGTCGGACAAAGGGAGCTTGCTAATTCATTTCACCTCTCGACTTTTCTTTTCTACTGTAGTCTATTAGTGCGTAACACGTCCACTTTTAAGTAAAGAAAACAACACTGAAAATAACTTGACAATAGTGGACCTAGTGTATACGATGAACTAAGTGTATTCATTCATAATCTCACTGCCTACCTCATATACAAGTTTGTATATATATATATATAGATATATATATATATATATATATATATATATATATATATATATATATCAGTATCTGAACAGCTTTTGCACATTCAGTCACATAAAAGGCCATATTGTAGTGTACACGATATAAGTCGAACCTACTGGCAATAATTTGTAAAACCAGGTTGCTTTTATAAGTTGCTAGGAAGTTTTTTTTTTTTTTTTGTTTTTTTTTAACAGAGGACCAAAAATGAGACGCCAAAATCCGAATGTGCATTGGAATAGCCAAAGTTGCCTTCCAAAAACTAATCAAAGTATTAAGAAACAGGAATATTTCATCAGAAACAAAGTGCGCTATATTGTTATGTAATATCGGCCTTCCTATATGCCAGTAAATACTCGACAATCTCCTCACAGAGGAAAAAGAGACTTGAGGCAATAGGAATGTGGTTCTACCGAAGGATACTGAGAATGCCATAGAATGAATATGTGAATAACGAGGAAGTTTTAAGGAATATAGAAACAGAAATGATGCTTGTACTTAGAATCAGAAAGAGACATTTTAAATTCGTAGGATACGTACTGAAGAAAGAGGGCTTGGAGAATCTGAAACTCATAAGATATATTATCAGTAAGGGGAACAGAGGAAAGCAGTTTACATTAACTTTGCATTGGTCACATTGTCAAAGGCATGAATACTTCTTTTCCCTGCACTAGTTATGAGTGTAACAGTAGAGCGTACTGGACCCTTTAACCTTGATGGGACAACCAAACTCGGAGAAGGACAACTTTAAATTAAAAATTACCCTGAACAGAGACGGGCACCATAAGGATATCTTATAGACACACTCAAAAAAAGACGTTAATTCCATCTGCGGCAGAAGGCGCACCTCGTGTGATTTAAGAATTCTAGCCATTATGTATCTTTTACGATCTGGCACATTCCTACGAGTGGCCTAGGCTACTGGGGGATGAGTGTCTTTTTATTGTCACCATCTGTAGATAGATTACCAACTAAGGCTAAAGGGTTTTTGCCTGCCCATTAGCATACCAAATTTAGAGTTGTCGTTTTCTAGTGTTCACCAACTTGTTATTTTACCCATAGCTGGAGGGAGACGAAATATTTTCAAAACTTTCCCAAGTGTATTTGTGCGAAAGTGAACGTAACGACCTCGGCCAGAATTCGAACTCGGCACATTGATTTCTCTTTCCTGGTTGCGAACTGTTACACTATCCGCACACCTGTGAGTGTCACATTCTTCAAGCCTTTTTTCCTCATTATACCTCCTATAAAATTTAGTTGTCTCTGTTTTATCCTACATAGATTGGCGGTAATGTCCCATCCTTTTACATTGATCTTTCATGTTTAGATGTAACAGTAAGTTCTTGCTAATTGTTTCTTTTCTCGCACTTCTCGTCGGTGGGATTCTTCCAGTTTCTTGATTTCCAGTCAGCTTTGATCTTCAACACTTTAAATGCAACGTCAAATGTTATATGCTGTCTTCTTAGTTCCTTTTCTTTCACTGTTCTCTCTTCTTAATAATTTTTTTCTTTTCTTCATATTCTTTTACACTCAGTAACCTCCTGAAAAGAATACTGAACTGTTACGTGACGTCTATCCTTCTTTACGGCAGCGAATGTTGGACGATATACTCAAAGATGAAGATGAGGCTCGAGGCAACAGAGATGTGGTTCTACAGAAGGATGCTAAGGATATCATGGAGCGAACGTGTGAGCAGCGATGTGATCTTAGAGAGTTTGCAAACAAGGAGGAGGCTTATACTTAACATCAGGAAGGGGCAGCTGAAGTTTCTGGGACTCATAATGAGGAAGGAGGTCCTGGAGAATCTGATACTCACGAGTCGAATAGAGGAAAAGAGAGACAAGGGAAAACAACGCGTGGCATACCTGGCGGACTTAAGCAAGAGGATGGCAGAACGTGGTCTGTGGAAGGAAGCAGAGGGAAAGAACTTGTTGAGAGCTGCAAGGGATAGAGGGAGGTGGGGAGACATGATCGCCTACGTCCTGAAAGGACATGGCACATAAAATTAAGAAAACCTCTTGCGTCTTAGTGGCTTTATTGTTCTTCTTGGGGTGAAATGATTAAAAACATTATACTTTTTGTTTCCATTTTCTCTAAAACTTTATCGTTGCTCACATATCTAGTTCATGGTATTCTCAGCATCCTTCTATAGAAACACATTTCTGTTGACTTAAATATCTTCTTCATCTGTGAGGAGATTGTCCAGAATTCACTACCATTTTACATTCTACATTTTGTCTTATTACAAATGATGGTTAGTCCTTTCTTCTCGCTTTCCTTTACTACCTTCTGAGGGTGTTTCTGTAGTTTCATTTCTGCTATCAACACCGTGTCATCTGCACATTTAATGTTCAGATTGTGGTTTGCCAATAATGAATTCTAATAGGAATTTTAATTCTGTCAAATTCACAATCTTCAGACGATTTGCGAGTTCAGGATTAAATATTTTAACAAATAAAAATTTAAGAACATATATTTTTTTCTTAAAATTTATCCAGACTTTATATTTACAGTAAAAATAAACATGGTGAATCGTCGTTACAATTTTGGGGTTTAAAGGCAATTCGTCTGTCGAAATTCCAGCAAGCGTTTCGTTTGCATTCATGCCTTTCGAAGATAAAATCTGATTTCTGTCTGAATTTCTGAAATGGGAATTTTTCATTAATATTTACATTATTTACATGAGGACTATCTTTAGGAATTCAGAACACCTTGATTTGATCTGAGAGGCCCCCATCAACAACAATCGAATAGTAAGCTTGGATGTGGTAAGCCTGTTCTTCAGAGTGCCTACAAGTGAGGCCCCGACAGTGGTTCGAAACCGATTGTAATCAGATCCTCCCTTGAGAAACGTACTAACAGTCCAATAAATAATCTGATAGAAATATTGACATTTTGTAGACAACATCCTTCCAACTAGACTCTGACATATACCAGCGGTGAACCCATGCCTAGCTATGAGTTCACCGTTGTCACCAGTGATAGCGAATATATACATATGGGCAGTATTAAAATAAGAACTAAATGAGATATCCCTAGACATGGGCTGGGAAAGGAGAATATCTACTTCGTGGATTATATAGAGTTCAGTTCAAAATTTCGTGTAAGTTACATAATGAAGGCCGGAGAACACAACGGTCGAAACGTTGTGATAACAAAAATAACGATAAGAACAATAGTCTGAGTGTAAATAATGTAAATGATGACATTTGATGTTTGAAAGGTTGTGCTCATCAACTTCATATTTAGATGTGCATAAGTTTTAATATAGCATCTTATATTTCTTCATCCTTTAAATTTACAAATCTATATATGATCGTTTGGGCCAATAAAAGTTAAGCTAAACCGGCCAGTTCTGTATTTCATCATTTTTCTCTTTCTTCTCCCGAACTGTTGTGAACATCTGTTACCTGATATCGTTCTTTAAATTCGTTTTGCTTTCCTGAAAAGCGGTGTTTGCCCAAACATAACAAACGTTTCTTAAAAAGATCTTTGTACACCGCTTTGTAATACCTAACTTAAACAAGATTAGTCAGTAAGCTCGTATTTCAGATTTACTTTAAATTACATTTGCAAAGCAATCTTAAACATCTTCGTTAGGTGGGACCTTCAACGATAACAACGACACCGAGAGCCACACGACGCAGTATTGGTTGGTCCTGTGCACTCATGTGACAAGCATTAACCACCGGTGTAAATTCAATCGATGCCCCCTCTGAATTGAAAATCCGGAGCTTTTCAGATATTAATTCCAAAGACACTGTGATCTCGTGTCGTGGTCTGTATAGCTGGCGGGGACCTAGAAGTTGCGGTCAGCGGTAGGTAAGGGAGTGGCCTCTCTTTCTTCCCCACAATCAACATCCAGCCTACAGCCGCGCCTTGCTTCGGAGAAGAACGGCATTAGGATTTATCTGAGTGAAGAATTAGGCACAACAGAATTAATCAAGCGAAGAAAGTTTATTTCTTTTTTATGAAGGAATTATGCATCTTAGGTGATGGGGTGGGGTCAGAGCTTGGGGTTCAAATTTAGCTCTAAGTCTAAAGGTAAAGTATTGGCAGCACTATGACGATAAATTCTATCTATTAATATTGTACAAACGGATAATCACAAACTGTTACAGCTATCGATTGACTTCGAGTACATGCATAAATACATATGTTTGCCAATGCATATATATGTGTGTGTGTGTGTATGTGTATGTGTGTGCGTGTGCGTGTATGCAAAATACTGCGCTTCATATCTAATGACTGACACACGCTTACATACACATTTGCTTACGCATACACACGAGCGTTGACACACATTCACACATATGTACACACACACGCATATATATATATATATATATATATATATATATATATATATATATATATATATATATATATATATGTTCCATCTCATAGCATCCAGCTCTCTTTTCATCACGTACATATTTGTGCCGAGTCTTTCTCTCTCTCTCCCTCTCTCTCTCTGTCTCACTCTCCAGATTTTTAATTCTCTCTTTCTTTCTATCTGTCGTTCGATCTATCTTTTTCAGTTTGGTCATATCGGTTTATCGATCTCATTGTCTTCATTATCTATCTATCTATCTATATATTTTTGTTAATATATATGCAAGACTGATCATATCTATCTATCTATCTAGTGCTGAGGTTCAACGAGTTCGGAACGTTTTGCGCCTATCGTTTGCTAAAACAAAAAATAAAGTTGAAGAACTATTTCGTCATTTCATAGACAAGGATTAGGTATCTGTTCATTAAATATTCTACTGGTCTAGTGAGGCCCGTCTGGTAGACTTTTAAGTAGTAAGTTCGATACTTATTAGATTCTCCTTTTCGCCATTAAATAATCCAACAAACTATTGACGTATTTTAAAATCAATGAACTAACTCCATCTATATTCTACCTCTTCTCGAATCTCTTTCCAATGAAATGAATGGCAATAATTTCGTATTTCGGGATAATCATCGTTATTCTAATTCAGTTAAAATTTAATTTCCAAAGTGGGTGAACAGGCATATATTATCCAGAAAATCGACAGCACATACATTTAAGCCATCGCATTAAACCCCCCCCCAAAAAAAAACAAAAAGAAAAAAAACCCAAAAAAAACAGAGATAGCCACTCAGAGACGTGTACCCACTTAAATATAACGTTTCTAGTAATAAGAGATATTGTCGGTATAAAGAAAATCCTTTCAAAATTACTGTTGTTTACGAAACTGGAGCTAGAAGATATAGATTCGTAGAAATTCCAAGAAAACGTGCTTCCCTTAAATAGGAAATTTCAACCGCGTTCTCACAGCCTAGTCTCCTGTGGCTAAACATGTAGAGACCCACTTTTGCTCAATATAGGATTTATTTAATGGGAAAACTAATGCTGATTTAATTCTTATCGACAGTATTATGTTACTTCTTATTAATTCCTCTGTTTGACAAAAAATTTACGAAAAGCGACTCAAACGCATGTACCCATTAAAATATATATAATATTATATACATATATATGTTCCTCTCGTTCCCTATGGGACACTGGGATCCCATTTGACGCTATACCTGAACGAAAGCTGGTCAAGTATATAGTTTATCTATGCAATATATTGATTTAAGGGCGTTATTTTAAATATAGATTTTTCAAAGCTCCATATAATGTCTTTAACCAATAACATATGTGAAATGATCGAAATGAAATAAGAGAGGCATTTTTGCCACATTTTCTTTTTTGACCGTCGGTCGTTTTACCTACCTAGCTGGCCATTCGTATTCACCCACCCATGCACGTAGACGCACAAACACAAGTATATGCATATAAATACGAAATTTATTACTGTCTTGAATATAAGTAAACTATACAATTTCAAGTTCAGTTTGGGACTACTCAAGGTCATTTTGGGATTAAGCAAATTCAAAATGAAATAGCCAAATTTAGAATGAGACGTAGCAAATTCAAAATGAAATAGCCAAGTTTGATTTGGAAATTAGCAAATTCAAAATGAAGTAAGCAAGTTTGATTTGGAACGAAGCAAATTCATAATGAAATAAGCAAGTTTGAATTGAGACTAAGCAGATTCATTATAGAAAAATTTTTCGAACTTATCTACGCGTTTCAATAAACAAATATCATGACTTAAAAAATCAACTGGGCGGTAAATCAAATAGTTAAAAATCGGAACGCAGCGTTGCGTAGATTTTACTATAAATTCCTTACAAGAGGCTATTTATGAATGAATAAATTTGTGTCAGAGTTAGAGTTTCTGGTAATTTCATTGGTAAGACAATCAGGGAGAAGTAAAGAGGAAAGAAAGAGAGATGCATAGACTGTATAAAGGGTTAAAAAAGAGAGAATAAGACAGACTTATTGAAAATAAAATGATTTGGGGGACAACAGGGCAAATCTCGAAAGTACTAAGAAAGAATAGCGAGGAAATACTAAATGCATATTTCAAGACAGAGTTTGAAAAAATTGAGGTATAGTGAGAGATTTTAAGCGTTGAAAGTTGCATCCCAAAAAACATACACCTTTCATGAATTTTCTTGATTTATTAATTGCACCTAGAAGATAAAACATTTCAATAGTAAAATTTAGTTGAACATTATTATTTTACCATTAAAAACATTTAATTTTAAAGTCATTTTTTAGCAAAATAATTACTCAGCCCCAAATTGAATTTGTGTAATTCATTTTGAACTTGCTAAGTCGCAAATCAAATTTGATTATTCCATTTTGAATTTGACTATTTCATTTTGAATTGAATTTGCCATGTCACAAATTTGATTATTCCATTTTGAATGTTACATCCCATTTTGAATTTGATTATTCTATTTTGAACTTGCTTAGTCCCAAAATGACTTTGATAAGTCCCAAATTGAACTTGAAATGGTATAGTTCGCTCGTGCCGTCAAAATTGACAGCAAGAAAGAAAGAATTGTAATATGTATTATATTATATGTAATTTTCATTTAATCCTAATACAGTTTTGTAATTTAAAATAGCTCGTTGTCAACGTTAATAATTGAAAAATGTACAATTTATAAGCACCTAAGGAAATATTTTCGTATATTATATATTATCCTCATAAATGTTACATATTTACAACCAAAGTTATGTTTATTGCAAAAGTTCCCAAAACAAAATATTTTTTGTGTAAACTTTGGAAGTTCTGAGTAATACTTGACAGTTCGTAGATTCAATCTGTAATTTCAGAGTTTGCTTATTTGCTGAATATAAAACCCGGCATGATAGAGTAGACTGACATCTGCATTGAAAAATATGCATCTTTTACGGGAAGGAAACTGCAAGAAATTGTTATAAACATCACCCAGACCCGGTCACAGAGATAGAACCTGTAACAATTTTATGGGACTTTACACACGGACAGAACAATCAAATCATAATATGCTTTCTTACTGAAATAGCAGTCCCTGTAGATTGTAATGTATGTTTGAAGATCTTAAAAACACAACTATCAAAATACAAGGATCTTGAAGTGGAAATCTAAAATATGTGGCATATGAGGATAACAACAATTCCACTTGTAGTTGGATCAATTCGAAATGATCTGATCGACTCATTGAAGGGATTACTGGTAGCCCATGTCTTAAATAAATACAAAAAAAAAATATACTCACAATTAAATCTCATACATTACGAAGAGCTTTGTCTGTGTAAAATGCCTATAATCTATTTTTTTTTTTTTTTTTACAAAAATGATCACTGGAAAATATCCTGAAGCCATTTCTGACTTTAGGCCTCTATTTGGGACCCGCAAGCAAATGTGTATATAACAGAAATCAAAGGAAATAATAATAATAATAATAATAATAATAATAATAATAATAATAGAAAGAGAAAAATATACATAGATTCACCTTCATGAAAAGACGTTTTAGATTGTATTATGACAATTGTTTGTACAAAAAAAAGTGTCGTAATTGGTGTACTTATATTTATTGGTTCGAACTTTGATGCAGAAAATAAGCGATTCATTTGGAATATAATACATTTTAGCTGACGCAATGTAAAAATGCAATTGTACAGGTGATGTGGAAGCTAATATGGAGAATGGAATGTATCAAAAACAGTTTGTATAGTGTACGCGAAATACGTAGGTTAACTGGGTAAACAGGTTGAGATTTTCAGTAACCAAATCAAGAATGTAATCTTTTCTTCTGGTGTTTCTAAATTCATGTTTTTATACACGCACACACACACACATATATATATGTGTGTGTGTGTGCGTAGTTCGGACTTTGCTAACCAGACGTTTTCTGTGGCTGAAGACATATATATATATATATATATATATATATATATATATATATATATATATATATATATATATATTGATATGTCCCAGAAAGGGATATATTTGTTCCAAGTAGCAAAGTGGTTGTTGACTACTGTAACCGGGTAGGACAATCTAGCATGTAACCGTAAGGGACTGGTCCTCGTCGTAGGGGTAGGCAATAGGCGTCAATGCTGTAACTCCACATCAGTCTATATTTATGACTGACACCAGTGACACTGTGAGGGGGAACCCAGGTGTATGCATAGTCATCACATCATATATATATGTATATATATATATATATATATATATATATATATATATATATATATATATATATATATATATATGAGAAAACGATATTGTCATCCACAGACATCAAGAACAGTATTGGAGATATTTTATGACAAAGTGGAAAAAGTTTACTTGTCACGCTTTTGATCTTAAACCCAAATGTCTTCAGTGAACAGCAAAAACAAAGGAATTGGCTTTAGTGTTCCAATACTTTTGGAGCGGACTGTATATATATATATATATATATATATATAATATGTGTGTGTGTAATTTATTTATCAATGCCGTATATTTTCTTCGGATCTAAAGAAAATGAAAAAATCAAGTGTTGTAACAGGCTATATATGTCGTCTATGGTAAGGGGGATTTGGTAGAATCTATTTATACAATGAATTAATTTTAATTAAAATTGGTTTGAACTTGTTGATGAAAAATGTTTCCTTATTAATCCGCCTTTGTTCAGTGGTTCTGTAGTCGCATTGGTACAAAGAGAGGACACTAAAATTTGGCAGATTTTGTCCTCCACATACCTCTTGACGTTGTTAAGGGGTATTTTTCTGGTGTGGGGTCCCTAATTTGTTGGTGAACTGTTATCCTTTTCCGGAGTTACTGACCGGTTTGGCCAATGTAATGTTCATGGCAACCTATCCATATAATTATGTATATTAAATTCTCTGGGTCGTACGAGTAATCATTTTTAATTTTGGATTCGTCTTTGAAATGATATTCGTGGCCCTCTAATAGGTAGCTGTATACTCCGCAAAGGGGGCGTTCTATTTTTTCACCTGAATGTCTATAATTATGTCCTGCAGGTTTGTTCTCGTCAGTATCTAAAAAAAATTGTTCACATGTTCGGGCTGTGGTAACCTCTGTAGAACCACACCTCTGCTGCCTCGTGTCTCTTCTTCATCTTTGAGGAGACCGTCCAATATTCGTTGCTGTAAAGGAGGACAGATATCACGTAGCAGTTCAGTATTCTTTTCTTTGTTTCTAACGAAACCCTCCTGCCTCTTAATACTCTACCTTGCTTTTGGAATGCGTTTTTGGCCATCCCAATTTGTCCTCGGATCTCAACGTCGTAATTACCGTCCTCTGTCAGAACAGTTCCCAGATAATTAAATTTCGCAGCATCACATAATTTTCTTTCATTCTTGACGATGACTGAAGTCAATCGAAAACTCGAAACATTTCAGACATAATCTATAGAAAGCACCTACATAATTTCAGTCCTAACTTCGAAAATTAATCCGTCAATTACAGAAATATTTTAAAGACACAATTTGTTAAGTTAATTAGAAAAAACAATTTTAAATGATCATTTATTGCGCAGTTGTATACAGACGCCGGCAGGCGTGTGTCTGTGTGTGCATGTATGTATGTGTGTGTGTGTATTGAGAGAGAGATAAATGTGCCTAATAGTTATATGCATATATGTGCGTATATGTATGTGTGAATATGCGCGCTTGTGGTTATACTTCCACATACATATGTAGAAATATATAAACTGAAAATTACGAAGAATTTGAACAGCACGCAGAAAATCCAAAGAAGAATCTGCAATGTTATCTGTTCTAACCTGGCATCTCGACTTCAGCCACTTTCCTACCACTTTCCTATCGCAGTTGTTCTCATGAGCTTCCTTTTGAGGGACCTCGACCGCATGTATTTAACGCTTACTACTAGACTGGCTGTTATGTAGCAATAAGTTCCATTCTAACAGTTTCATTTCGAGCACCTCTTCTCTGACGCCTACAATCTTCAAAAATTTAAATGTAACGTCAATCGTCATTTTCAATCTTCCTGAATCCTGTTCTTTCATTGTCCTTTCTCCTCACTAAAGTCTTCTCATTCTCTTTCAATTCTATTAGGATGGTGCAAAAAATAATGTCGGTTTTTGACGTTAAAAATACGTCAAAAACCGACATTATTTTTTGCACCATCCTAATAGTAACCGCTTGCGACTTTGTGGCATTAACGCCTTGCTTGGGAAGAAATTATGAAAAAAAAAAAAAAAAAAATTAATGCCACTCTTGGTTACCAAGACCATTTAGGATTCAATAAGCCATCAGCCAAAAGACACGATTTTGGAAGTTATGTTGAAAACGAAATATTTTTTAATGATTAAATAAGTAAATTTGTACATTAGCATCCATTTAGACAAATGACTATCTGAATTTACATGCGTATATATGTCTATGTATTGATTTTGTAGCATCGATTTTTACATTTTTGTGTTTCTTTTTCTTCTTTTTATATCTTTGCGTACGTGGAATCGTGCGTCTATTCATGGGGTGGAGGGGTGAGTATGTTTAGAGGGGAATAAATCCTTCTGTCTTACAACGTTCTACAATCGTCCTTTCTTGCTCAGCTACGTCAACAGTCGAGGCTAGAGACGTACAATCTGCCAGTGTCCTTGAACAGATTTGACAGCCCTCGCCCCAGAAATGATGAACATAACAACCGATGACCGGACAACCGGTTCTATGAATATACATGAAAGTGCATCGCTAGACTCTGGCAGAATCAAAAAAAAAAAAAAAAAAAAAAAAAAACCTTGCGAAAGAATTAAGAAAAAGAATATTGGAAAATGCTTTTCCAATGAAAAAGCCAGAGCGATCAAGACGAATACAAAAGCAAATATTATAACACAAAGGTCAACTTAAGCTCTTCATTTTTTTTCGGCAATAAATGAAAATTGATTTGGCAGAAACGTTTTGATTTTCTTTCGATTTTTATTTTATGTCCTTTTGGGCTTTCATAATAGAATAAATGGTCAATTCAATTGCAGTCTATTCCCCAGAGAAGAAGAATTAGCTTCCTTCTAAAGATCATCCATTTTGTTTTTATCTACTGATTTTTATCTATTTTTCACTGCTGTTTTTGTCCAGACCGGCCTTCCATACATATATTATAAAGTACTAAAAACTCTCAATTTATTAACTATAAGTCAGCTGGCATTTGCACCTTTACAGAAGAAATATAAATAAATATAGAAAAACAGAAAAGAAAATAATAAAGAACGCGTAAAAAGAGAAGAAATAAATAGAGAAAATTATGAAAGAAAAACTGAAACGCTGCAATGATTAAATATAAAGGATATTATTGGATACTAGGAGTCACGTGGTGTCCTGTAATAGCCAATGGGAAACTCTTATATGATGATTTCAATAATAATAGAAATATTAATAGAAGTGAAAAGGCAAATAAAAAAATACAGTAATAAAAACATTGTGTGATCTATTTCATAGCTCTCACTGTTATGTGCGGTGCCGCTTCAAGATTTAGGCGATCATGGCTCTCTACAACTTCCTGTCCTTTGTTGATTACCTTTTGACTATTAACCACCACTATTCCTCAACACTGACATTCATTGATACAAACTCGTTGTGTAGGCTTCTCGCTGTTTCCCTCTGACCCACTATATCCTGTAAATGTTAAATTCTCCAAGTCCTCTTTCCTTGTTATATGTCGCTGAAATTTCAACTGTCTTTTCTAAATAATTAAAAGTGTTCTTTTACTTCTTATTTTTCTTAAAACTTCTTCGTTTCTCCCTTGTTCAGTCCAGCGTATTCTCAGCGTAGATTCTGATGAATCGTATCTCTGTCGCTTCGAGTCTCTACGCCGTCTGTGAGGAAACTTTTCAACATTCATTAGAAATTCGATATTACATATCAATTCAGAATTCTTTTCTTGTTTCGAATTGATTTTCATATCTCTCCTTAATTTGCTTTGTATATATATATATATATATATATATATATATATATATATATATATAAAGTTTGTGGTGCAGTTCAATTTACATTACATGAATCATTCATAAAAAACAGACATAGAAGTTAATGATTTAAATGGCGAGAATACATCTTCGCAAACAAATTTAATAAAGTACATTAACCCTGAACCTATAGATGAATGTTATGATCCCTGTTTATAAATTCCAGTTGCATAAGGTCTTTTTTTAGTTTTTTACAAGCTTTCGTCTGTTCATACAGACATCATCAGGTATAGAAATAGATTTGTTTTTTACTTCTCGGTAATAACAGGACAACGAAAATATAGATGTAATCCGAAAAATGTTTTTAGAAATGTATTATTGTTAATTGTAAGAAATTTTTAGGAGCTTATTTCCGGGCGAGTATAATTTCTTATACTTATTACTAGTACGTATATATATATATATATATATATATATATATATATATATATATATATATATATATATATACTAGTAATAATCTGATAATAATTAGTGATAATTTCTTATATTTTTAAGATTACTACTAGTGTATATATACATATATATATATATATATATATATATATATATATATATATATATATATATATATATACACTAGTAATAATCTTATAAGTATAACAAATTCTACTCGTCCGGAAAATCTTCGGTGTTTTTATTTGCGAATAATCAAACCAATACCAAAGGGAAAAAGGTATAAAAAAAGATAGACTCAAGAACATGTATGTTAGGCGAAAATAATCGTCCAGCATACTAGTTCAAAGCCCAAAGAAGAAAAAAACCGATACGAGTACGCAAAACAACTAAAAAAAAGTGCTCAATACGTTAAGTAGAGCAGATCTAGAGAGCCAGACAGACCTATCAAGGTTTCACCTAAGCGGATCGTCAGGGAAGGCTGGCAAAAAGGTAGCTGTATAAAGGTAAAACTGAATACGGAATTTTGGAAGCCGATGTTAATGTTGCCTTTTTAGCTAGCCTTCTCTGACGATCAACTTAGGTGAAACCTTGGTAGGTTTGTCTGGCTCTCTAGGTTTAACTATATTTATATATATATATACATATATCATAAGAGATTATAATAAAACCATTTTAAATAGCTACACAAAAGCTTTCATGTTTCAATATTATGATTGTACTTTCACAGTTGATGGTTTGGTAAATGGACATAAAATGATTTTTAGAGAAATTTAGAAACAAATCGTTACCTATTTTCCGTAATTTAAAAGTTGAGTCATAAGGTCAGGATTAAAAATAGACTTGTGTGTATTTCTCGATTAACCAATTAAATGTCATATCAACACTAAATAGAAAAATAAGGTGAGAGGGTGGAGGTGAGTGAGTTATTTTCTCATGTCACGATAAATGTGACGACTGTGGAGAATATGGCAGCGACAAATGTATCGTCATTGTAGCCAAATATAAGGTTCTATTTGCTGAAATGGTGGTGCTATGTTAATCAGACGTAAAGTTATATATTCAGAAAGCTTCTTGAAGAGACCTCTAGATAAAATTAAAAAAATGTGAAACATCTATATACGATGCTAATAATACTGAATAGACGGCAAAACAGATTAATATTTAAATGCTACGAACTAGATTTTTACTCCATTTGTTCTTTCTTTCATTTGTATATATATATATATATATATATATATATATATATATATATATATATTACAGTAAGGCTCACCCTTTACAAAGCTCGGGGGCCACTCGAACTAGAGGGTTACGTTAGGAGGCTATTTGTGTATATAGGAGTGGAAAATACTGGTTAACACTCACTTTGAACAGGTTGAGATGCTAATGATCGGGGGAAACATTTTACTGGCGGTCAGTTCCACAGGGCAGTGGTTTGCATGAAGAAGCTGCTCGAGTGGAACTGACTTCTCACCGATTGAATACGGCGGCAATGTAGGTGGTTTGCAACAATGTCAGTGGCATGGCAGGTTTTTGTACAGCTAACCGTTAGTTCTTTCTTCTCGCGATAACAGCAATTTTGGAAGACGATGTTAATTTTGTGTTCAAATCATTTCAACCCAAGTAGGGCAATAAAGACTAGATAATATGATAAAAAAAACTAATATTAAAGAGAGAGGACAATAAAAGAATAAGAACTAAGAGTGAGAACTAAGAAAACAGAAGATAACGATTGACATTGCATTTAAAATGTTGATGATCAATCTTGCCTAGAAAGCAAGAAGCCGGCAAAGAGTTTCACAAGCGAGAAATGGCGTAGAAGAAACTGTTATTATAAAACTTACGCCTGCTTCTAGCCATTTCAACAACAAAATGAAACCGCCGCCAATCTAGTACTGCGTTTAAATTCATAAAGTCTGGATACCATAGCGAGAAGTTCATCAGAACAATTACCATGAAAGTATTTATAGAAAAATCACAGGGAAGCTACGTTACGGCAGTTGGAAAGTGACTGAAGTGGAGATGCCAGGTCAAGACAAATAACATTGCTGATTTTTTGAATTTTATCAAGAATATCTAAATACATTCACAAACACGAGGCCAGATATGGGAGCAATATTCAAAGCAAGGACGAATGGAAAATTTATAAATATGTAGGATAGATTCTTGCGAGAAAAATTCCTAGCACGACATAGTGAACCAAATTTCTTAGATGTAGACGTGGCAATTGATTCAATCTAAGTCTTTCCGCTTTATGTCAATTGAAAACTTTAGTCCAAGAAGGCACAATTGGTCAGTCACTCTCCTGGAGGTTAGAATCACCCATGCGAATGGAAGGTAAAAAGTGATATCTCAAATGATTAAAAGAGAGCATTTTCATTTTAGAGACGTTAAAATTAACAAGCCATACCTTGTTCCATTTTATAACAGATTGATTGAAGATCAGCTGCCAGTTTGACCTTATCGAACCGACCAGATTTACTATTAAGACAGGAGTGAGTAGATGTTATCAACATTTCTTTTTATTAACTGATAAGTAAAATGGCTTAATGCTTAAATTACCAAGCTTATATATAAATGTGTGTGTGTAAGAACTGAGGGGCACTGTTCAATTTTTTTGTCTCTGTGTGTAACATTTGAGCGGAAGTGCGCAAAATGACGATGACCCACCCTCCCAAATTCAAGTTATATTTGTTTTTGAAAAGAAGAAAAGAACATTAGTTAAATAAAATTTATGAGAGACAGACATGAGTTACGATCAACATTAGTCATGTTGAATATTTGTTTTACGAATTTAACACTATTTTATTTTATTTTTTAAATTTAATTTATAGTTTTTCTATAGCGAGCCTTATTTTTTCGAAAATTTATTTAATAAAGCTAATTTAAAATTAATTACTTTTTCATGTTAGTAACAAACCAAAAAACAATGAAGTTTTTTTAAAAGATTGAATAAAAAAAATTATTTTCCATAAGATAAATAAATTATTTTTCCGTATCATAATTTCGGGGTGGGGCGGAGACCCATGCGTCGGCTCGGCCTGGACTAATTCAAGATATTTTGATTGAAATTTGTTTTTATGAAGTAAAATAAAAAAGAATGATAGATATTAAGTTTCTTAAAATCTGCAATAATGAAAGCATAATAAAAAGTTAAAATAATTACACAAAATAAATTAAAGAGAAATAAAAAAAAATTAAACATATTGATTGCGTTTCGAAATTATCAAAATATTTTTTTGTAGGGTCCTTTCTCTCTTACAGAGCTGATACTATAACAGATTTAGAATAGAATAGAATATCAGTGCCTTTGATGAATAGCTGATGTCATAAGTGCCTCTTGCCAATATACCTTTGTCTTTGAAGAGAAACTAATTTCGCTGATGATAGGTCACGTTATCATAGATATTCTTTTCAGTCGAAGTCGCTGATTCGAAGGTGATGACGTAATAATAACATCTTGACGAGGTCGAACTCTTTGAAAATGGTTTTCGACCGAAGTCACAGTTTCAAAGGAGATGACATCATCATGACGTCACTATATCTTACAAAATTCTTTTCAACCGAAGTCACTGATTCGCAGGTCCTGAAAGCGAAACTTTAATATTATTATTTAATTAAAAGCTGAGGCACATCATTGTTTTCATGTACCGGATTAAAAAATATCAGTTAAAATAATAAAGAAAAATGCCTGCATTGAATAATGAAAGTTTGCCGCTTTATCATGAATAACAGGTGGCCAGCATATCAAAAATATTTCTCCTGAATAAAAGAAGAGAGAGGCGAATAGCGGGAGAAGAGGTGCAAAGAAAAGCTGCGATTATGACTCTCTTAGATCTGGCCACCCATCGAAAGACGTTAAGAATTATTATGCCATCATTTGTCAGCGACTTTTCTCGGCTGTTCTCCTTTAAGCCTTATAGACCGGCGAGTAAATGAACTGTTGGCGCCTGTTATCTTTGTCGATATTAGAAGAGGAATTATGAATTCCAAGTCGACGAAGAATGGATCGGCATCTTGAGATTGTCACTCAAAGATGGAGTGGTGGAAAAATTAAAAACAACAGTACCAAAAGCTGAGGACATAAATAAGAATGATTATAGGGGAAAGAAACGATAGAAAATATGGTTAGTAAATGAATAGGAGAGGGTGAAAACGAGAAGCTAAGTGAAAGTAATAAAAGATGGAAAAGAGAGAGAGAGAGAGAGAGGATAAAAGAATATACGGAAGAAGGAAACGAAAAAGGGAGTGTCAGGAAGAAAGAAATAAAAGAGGCTATTAAAGGAAAAACAGGGAAGAAAAAGAAGTAGGTAAAGACTAAAGAGCAAGCAACATTAAAAGGAAGGATGAAAGAAAAAGAAAGAAAAAAGTAAGTACATAAAAAGAAATAAAGATAGCAATATGAGACAAAAAATACCATTTGAAAAGTAAGAAAAAATTGAGAAAGATGGATAGGGTGACGAACAGTATTTGAAATAAAATTATTGAGTAAGAAATACTGAAATGGTGAAGTAAGAGAGAAGACAAATACGAGAGAGTAACAGGGAAAAGAAAGAAAAAATAAAGAGAGAATAAGATCTGTATATATTTCTGAGATGAGGTATTGTAAATATTAGGTTGGTGCAAAAATAATGACGTAATAATGTCGTTTTTGACGTTAAAAAATACGTCAAAAAAACGACATTATTACGTCATTATTTTTGCACCAACCTAATATTTACACTATTTACATTGTTCGGACTGTTGTCCTTATCTTTATTTTCCTATTCACGACATTTCGGCCGTTGTAGACTACCGACTTCTTCGGGGTCTGTCTATATTTCTGAGATCAGGTATTTCAACTATTTACACTGTTCGGACTATTGTCCACATCTTTATTGTCATATTCACGACGTTTCGGTCGTTGTAGACTCCAGCCTTCTTCAGGAACTGTCTATATTTTTGAGATGAGGTATTTTAACTATTTACACTATTTACATTGTTCGGATTGTTATCCTTATAGATTTGTCCTATTCATACTGCTTCGTCCCCAAGGACACATGGCCTAGTGGGTAAAAAGCGTTGGTTGAAGTAATCCTGACTTGAAGCAAATAGTTGTGAGTTTAGTACCTGGCCAATGTAGAGGTGAAAAAAAAAAAAAAAAAAAACTTGGAAAGTTGAGTTATTCAGGAAAATAGCTGAATTCGAGATATCCATAGCACGTGGCACTATAAAATTCTACCCCGGTGGACGAGATAAAGGGTCCGGTTCGAAATTTAAACGTATAACGGACGAAACGTCGTGAATATGACAATAAAGATGAGGACAACAATCCTAATAAGGTAGAGAGAATAAGAAATGTAAAGGAGAAGAAATAAAAACAAAAGGGTAAGCAGTGTAAGAGAGGACAGAAAAGAAAAAGGATATAAAGAAAAAATAAGGAAAGAATAAAAGGAGATCGAACAAAAGCGAGAAAACATCAAGAAAGCTGTTCAACACAGTAATATAAAAAAACGATTCTGTATAAGAGACAGTGTGAGTTTTTTCTTGTATATTTATATTACTAAATATCAACTGACTACCACTGCTGATGACTTACTTCTCTTACGTTGACACAAATAGTATAAATGAATCTGATTGATTGGCTCGTTTTCTACGGCTTATCAACCCTGATATCACTATCAGCGTTGATAAGCCGTAGAAAACGAATTCTTACAAGTCTTACAAATTAACCCATACCTAGGGGCGGAGAAGAAGTGAATCCATACCTTTTTCAAGGGTAAAATGCGTGTAAGTGAATATAACAAACCAAACTGGAATTGGAACTTGGCTCTCCGATTAACATTTCCGAACCATTATCACTTGCAACTGTCTTGAATCAAGCATTAGAAAGGAGATGCCACAAAACTCACTCGTACGTAGACCGCATCATGTAGAACGAGAATAAGGCCGATTGAAGAACTCATGTCTACTGTCAATAAGAGAAGGTTGAAATGACATAGACTCATGAGCCAACAATATTTCCAATGCCGCCCTGCAATATATCACCTCAGGCTAAAAAGAGGTAGATAGATGAAAAATGAAATTAGAATGTCAGTGAGTAGACTGGAAGATCATTCAGAGAGACTTAGAGGGAGGTACGCTTCCGGTGCTCATCTAAAGCAGTGACAATACGACCTGATGGTGATTTCAGCTTTCTTCACTCCTTTAAAAAAAGTATATCTTTAAAAACAGAACAATCGAAATTTTTCTTGCATCAGAAAATACCGACCAAATATTTTAAGTCAAGATTAATATTTTAAAGTATTTTATTAAAAGAAATTGGGATTTTTTTCTTGTTGACAACCATCCAAGATGCGAGCTACGAATTAGATATTTTCAAATCAAACAACTACAGAAGATTGAATATCAAAGAAATGTTTTAAGAGTTTGGAAAATGTGATACCAAAATTATAACGCGCATTGGAATATCAAAAGTTGCCTTTCAAAAAGCTAAGTAAAGTATTAAGAAATAGGAAATTTTCATTAGAAACAAAAAAAGAGCATTAACCTGCTATGTAATATCAACTCGCCTATGCAGCGATTTTCTAAGCGTTCATATATATGGCACAAGGCCGAAATCTTGCTAACCATTACACTGCGTCTAACTGTCCAATGATTGTCTAAGTATAGCTTAGATATCTCACAAGGCCGAAAGTGGGGAGCAGTATAGTGAGCTTCTTCCTAATTGGGTACCCTATTATTTCATTGTGCTACTGTCTCCTTTTGTTATCGACTGGTGATCTTCTGGTAACGAACGAATTTTATTCTTGTTATAATTAAATATAACACAAAATCGGATGTATTCGATGTATGCTAAATTCTCAGCATGCTCATTTAAAAAATGCCATTTCCTTTCAGGACGTGGATGATCATGGCTCTCTACAGATTCCTTCTTCTTTATTATCTGTGAATTGGCATAAATTTCTTGTGAAAGCTAATGTTGTCGTTACCCGTTATTTCTCCAAAATTGGAAATTCAGAGCATTTTCCTCCGAGACTGGCTGCCATACAAAGCAGGGAGAAGAGATGGGTTCATGCCTTCCTCAAGAACGGATTCAATAGACTAGGGGAAATTTTTAAGCAGTTTTCTACTATACTGGCTACCACGTAAGGCGAAAGAACTATGTTTATCCTGTTATTTAACCCCTAGCTGGGAGGTGAATGACTGAGACGGATTCAAGCCTTGCTCAATGGAATTTGTGCGAAAGTGAGGACATGTAAGCGAGGCTGGAATTTGAACTCGCCTCAGTGACTCCACTGTTAGCATCGACAACTACAACACTACACTTCCCTTTCTTAAATACACAGTAGTGAAAATCCTGAAAATTTTTGCACTTATCTAATGTATGCCAGGACAGGTGACTAATTGAATGATATTATTGTCTTAGACTTCCTACTTTAATCTATAATAACATTTGTAGCGAATTATCTTTATGAAGTACATGGTGCGATGGATAAAATGTCGTCTAAATTACGCAAAACGGAAATAACACTGACATCTCATTTTAACAGATATATTTACCAAACGTACACAAAAATATCTTGAAATAGGAAAGAGCAAATTTATTCAATAAAATCGCTATTGGCTTCAACCACGGCCACCAGAGGACTTCGGGATCTCATGCAACTCTTCTGGACAGTCTTCTTGCTTAAGTTGGTGAATGCATCCATAATTCCTGCCTACAGTTCATCTTTAGTGTTACAAAGGGTTTTGTTGGTTTCTCGCTCAACTGTGCCCCACACATAATCGTCAAGGGGTGAGTGCACTGTCTGGAGAGTTACGTGGACAGATGTAAAGGATGATCTGGTCTGACAGCCATAATTTTTTGGCATGGTGCAGAGTCCTGTTGTCAGACATAGAGTCTTCCAGCAGCCACTCACTTGAACCAGGGTAGCACTACCCCCTCAAGGCTCTTGATGTAGGTCTCTGTGTTGAGTCTGAGTTCCTGTGGTAAGATGAATAGAGGCATAACGTCGCCATCACTAGTAATCATTCCAAACACTTTCCCAAGCACTATTAGGCTCATCCAACTATTTCCGAATCCTCTGCACTATTCTCAGATTGACAGATGTACAGTAACACCGTTTCTAAATTCCAGGTGGAGCGAATTGCGTCATGATGCTCTTTTTTCACAGCCGGTGCCCAACTGACTCTACTATACTGTGCAGTCGACACAATCAAAAACAAAGAACGCGCATGCGCGAAATAAAAAATTTAATATGGCGATAATTTACCCATCACACTCTTAAGTGTGCCGCGTTGTATTGTTACGTCATACATATACATGTGTGGAAGTCATAATGGGACAGAGTTAGTATTTGACTAAATGAATAAGTATTAAACATTTTTCAAATAATTCCTCCACTTCAACTTCCAAATTTGGCGTCACTAAATCTTTCTTGATTTAATATTCATTCAAGAACCGACTGGATGACTGTGGCATTGTTAATGTATATTCTTATCGTTAAAATGAAAACTTTTGATTGTTATTTTTTGTACTTTTCTTGTATTTGATTTTTTTGTTTGCTTTTTGTCTTTTTTTTTTTTTTTTTTTTACTCCTGTGCTATCCTATTTCCGATTTCTTTCTTTCTTCATTGTTTTAATTTTTCTCTTAATAATTACCTCAGCACGTGTACACGTATATATATATATATATATATATATATATATATATATATATATATATATATATAAATATAAATATAAATGAAAATATATAGAAAATAGGAAAGAACTCGTTAGGTAAATAATCCAAAGTTCTTTAGTATTTTAGTTATTATTTTTTTTAAAAATTGTTCGATACAAAAGTAGAGCATAAATATAATTTTTAAATAAATAATTATATATATATATATATATATATATATATATATATATATATATATATATATATATATATATATGCTTACGCGGATTCGGGCACGACTGCATAAAGTGCTTCCACATTAATTTATTGTTAATTTGCATTATTACATTTTAATATGAGTCTATCCTTGAGTGGTAAGCTGAATGTAATTCCGACTTGACTTGAATTTGAATATTAGGACTTATACTAAAACTTAATAAATTTGCATTTTAATTTGTTTCATTCAATCGTGTGACTATATATTTATTATTTTCAAGTGCCATTCTTTTGTGGCTGATTGTTCTTGAAATCTGGGAAGAACTCGAATTCCTTTGACAGAAGCCAAAATAAAAGTAGGTAGATTGTAAAGAAAACTGACCCTTAACCGCCCCACCCCGTACCATAACCACCCACTCCAAGTGAGAGATAGTAGTATGCTTTTGGATATGGACATCAGAAAAATTAATTTAAAAGTCACCGTAATTGAACCAAAGCATCATTGAAATTAAGTCAGCTTGTTCTGTCCGTAAAATGTCCAATTTTAATACTGGAAGAAGCAATTGAAGCCTCTCCAGTAAGATTCTAAGGACAGACCCTTACTACCTATTACACCCCCAAAAATATAAGCAACCAAAGATATAAAACTAAACGAGATCAACAAAAAAACTCCTAAATTCCTCAACCTTTCTTTCTATAAACATTCGGGATATTTGTACCAACTTCCGCAGCATGGAGTCTTTCCTCCTCGAAAAGTCTACGGACATACTAACTCTCTGTGAAACTAATCTTAACTCTTCAATCCTGATTTCTCGATTCCTAGCTATCTTCATCTCTTTAAGGCCTATAATGTCCACATGCATGGCCTGGGGGGGGGTTGTCCACAAGCATCTCCCGTTGGCTAGGGAACTTTCTCTTGAATCTCCAGACCATTCTTACATGTGTCTCCATCTCTCTTTACTAAACTCAGTCAACTATCTCTTCTTTCTCTACCGTTCTTCTTCCTCTCATGACTTTTGCGTGCTAGGTAGTATTTCTGATAATATAGACAAGGCCATTTCATTACACCCGTTTGCAAATATATTTGTGTTCGATGAATTTAATACTACCATACCAGGGGGACTTAAACACTCTGTCACTGACCTCGTTGGCATCCAAAACCTGAATTTCTCAATCACTCAATCTCTCACGCAAGTGGTGGACTTCCTCAAGTGTTGTTGCCAGTAACCTCGATGGACTCGCTTAAGTCTTTTTTACCTCTAACCCCGGACTCATGTCGTACTATGCAGCTCTGTACTCTTTGAATCTGATCATGCGGTAGTGTCTGTAAATATCTGTTTCCGCTCCTCCACCAACAAAAAATCCTCGAACCAACAGAATATCGTTCTGTTATCAACGAGCGGATTTGAACTCGTTCCGTGATTTCCATTGTGAAGTCGCTTGGAATGAAGTATTTAGTTACCCTGTTCAAAAATGCGTGCCTCCTGCTTTCATTCCAGCAAGGAAATACCAAGTTAAATCGCGTTCATCTCCTTGATTCTTACCTGAATGCTCAGCCGATATAGCCCATAGGAATCACTTCTGCTGGATGTAACACAGCGACACGTCTGATTGCAACAGACGTCTCTTTGTCTTCGTTCGTAATGAGTGCAAGCGTGTCCTCAAAGAAGCGAAGTTACTGTTTTCTGATAGATTGAAAGAACGTATAGCATCTAGCAAGTTCGTTTCTAGAGATTATTGGTAGCTCTGCAAGAACGTGGTGAACAAGAGCAAATCCTCAATCTTTCCTCAATTAATTTGACATCTACAGCAGATAAGAGTGAATGCTTTGCTCAGAATTTCTTTTCCAGCTCAACATTCGACTCATTTGCATTACCCATATCTGATTTCCCCTAGAGAGTAGGCTCTACTGAGTGACATGAGCAATTGAGCATAATCTCGTCACTGGTCTCAGACATCATTTTTAAATTAGACTCCCATAAGGCAAATGGAGGTGACGAGATCTCAGCCGTAGTCCTAAAGAAATGTGCTCCCAAGCTGGCTCCAGTTATATCTAACTATTGTCTCGTTGCTACCTGCTTTCCAGCGTGTTGGAAGTCCTCCTCTGTAGTTCCTGTTTTTAAGAACCTTCTGATCCCTCTAACTATGGCACTATTAGTCTTCTATCATTTTCTGGCAAAGTATTCGAGGCTTTAATTAATGCTGAAGTGCTTAAGCATCTTACCTCTCAGGGCCCAATCTCTGACAAACAATATAGCTTCCATGTTTCTAGGTCTACCACTGATGTGCTAACGGCCATCACTGAATATGTATATCAAGCTCTTGATAATAACGGCGAAACTCGAGCTGTAGCTCTAGATATCTCGAAGGCGTTTTACAAGTTTTGACACGCTGATCTACGTAAGCTCTAGGACTACGGTATTGAAGGACGATTGTTTGATTTAATTCAATCGTTCCTATCAAATCATGAAATGAAGGTCGTTTTGAACGGGCTCGATTCCAGATCCTTTCACACGAACGTGGGTGTCCTAAAAAGATCCACTCTGGGTCCTACATTGCTTCTGTTATTCATCAGTATTGTTCCTGATGTCATCAGTTCCCAAGTAGACATTTATATAGATGACACTACCATTTACTCCTGCCTCAATAGAAAATCTCTCAGAGCTGACAAAGTTAACCTGGCCGCTGATCTTGAAAAAGACATCCAATCAGTGGTTAACTGGGGGAAGGAATTGGCTTGTAAATTTTAATTCTTCCAAAATGAAACTGCTTTCACATAACCATCATAGCATGGTTGATGCTATACACACGTCCTCCCGTTTTAAAACGACTTGAAGTCGAACGATTATATTGAATCAATAGCTTCATCTACTGCAAGGAATGTTGGGTCACCGTGTCGTGACAGAAGGTTTTTTATTGTTAGAGTCCATCTTGCACATTTACAAATCTACTATTCGTCCTGTTACCATATCTGATTTGGGACTCCTGCTATTCATCTCGAGGTTCTTGACAATATCCAAAGAAGGATTAGCAATGTAATCGATCCTGACTTGTTATCTTGACGTGACTTCACTCTACCTCTTTTCTACAAATATTTTCATGGCAACGGCTCTGGCGATATTTTTTTCCCTTGGAAACCCAACTATGTGAATTTAAGCTACTATTTTGGCATCTAGGTCCCACCATTTTACTGCTGAAATAGTTAAATGCAGCCGACACTTCTACTTCAACAGTTTCTTTTCGCACACTCCCCGCCAATGGAAACCCATTCCGTTTACTTTTTTTTTTTTTAAGCATTTCACCCCAAGCAAGACGGGAAGCCACTAGGACGCAAGGGGTTACAGAAAATTTAGAGCAAGATCATATAGGAGTGATAGAAGAAAGGATGAGGGTAGTGGATAGATCAAGGCAACTGGAGATGTCGATTGACATTACACTTGAATAGCTGGAGATTATAGCTCACAGGGAAACAGGAAAAGGGAAGGGAGTTCCACAGGCGAGAGGTGCGAGACATGAATCTATTAGAGTAGAAGAGACGGCTACATTTAGGAGTTTCGACAGTGAAGGGGTGAGAGCGGGATGCCAGCCTCGTACGGCGCTGGAACTCATGACGTCTGGGAACCAGCGAATGCAGCTCCTCGGAGCAATTTCCATGAAAGTATTTGTAGAACAGACAGAGGGAGGAGACGGCGTGTCTGTGAGAAAGTGACTGTAGACAAGACGCCAGGGCAGGGCCAACTACATTGCATATCCGCCTCTGGAGCCTATCAAGAACCCCGAGGCAAACAGAAGGGACACCAGACCATATATGGCAGCAATACTCCATGCAAAGCCGAATTGTTGATTTGTAGATCTGGAGGATCGACTCCGGGGAGAAAAACTTCCTGTGCTTCCCTGATAACTACAATCTTCAAAAATTTAAATGCAATGTAAATCGTTATCTTCTATCATCTTGAATCCCGTTCACTTTTTATCCTTTCTTCAGTCCCTTCCTGTACCCAGGTTTTCTCTCACTTTCTCTCTCTGCAACCCCCTTGCCTTGCCGCTTTGCTTGGGGTGAAAAAAATAAAGTAATACAAATTTCTTTTCACTATTTTTGATTATGTTATTTTAAATACTTTGTTTTAATATTCATTTTTAAAAGTATTTTTATTTTTTTTAATTTAACTTTTTAAAATTTCCCTTTATTTGAATAAATGAATATTAGCCTTTTTTTTTTCATATAATTGTATTCAACATTCTTTGTTTAATTCAAAATTTATTGTTTTATTTTATTTAAATGTATACCCTTTAAAAATGTTACTAAATGTGCCATGATATTTTCATTTGCTCTTAGGTGTGCTGTTGCTTAAATTGGTTGAGAAACACTGTATTAAGCTTACACACAAATTGATGTCAGATTTAAGTGTAGGAACTAAGTACTTTTCCATTTTTTTACACCCTATTTCATCGGCAGTTTCTATCCATGAGTTTTCTTTGAACTTATTTTCTTATTCAATATCGGTTTTCTTCCATTTGATTTTATCATTCCAAATGTCTGCGTTTTATTTTGTTGTTCTTTAGAACTATTTCCTCCATGCTTTCTCTCTTCACTCAAACTCTTTTGCATTTATAACGGTAGAATATGGCGTATTAAAAGAAATCGCATTGCACTCAAGTACAAACATTCGGATAAATACAACGCTAGGAGACGCTCGTCTTTAAGCTGCCAGTTACAGCTCTGCTCGTTAAATGTCAGAGACCTTCAACTTTTTCGCCACAGCTGACCCGATATCTTGTCTTGTCTTCATTTCTCTTGTTCTAGAAATTCATATCTCCATAATAAAGGGAGTTCCTTTTGTTCAGGCTCAACGAAGGCGTAGTTTAAAGCAGTCATGCCTACATTCCAGCATTCCTCATCGGGTTTTGGTTTCCTTTTTGCTGCTATGTTTTCTTTTAATCTGATTCCTTTTTTTTTTCTTTTTTTCATTTATTCTTTTTCTTCAGACGTGTTTTTTTTATTCAATTCTTATTTTCTTGTTAGTTTTTCATTTATCATCTGACTTTTTCTTTCTTTCTTTCTTTCTCCCATCGCATGCTTTCTTTTTGTTTGTTTCTTTATATCTGTCTTCCACTTCTTTCTTTCTTTCTTTTTTTCTTTCTTTCTTTTTTTCTTTCTTTCTTTCTTTCTTTCTTTCTTTCTTTCTTTCTTTCTCCCATCGCATACTTTCTTTTTATTTGTTTGTTTGTTTGTTTGTTTGTTTGTTTGTTTCTTTCTTTCTTTCTTCATCGCTTACTTTCTTTCTATCCCATCACCGATAGCCTTGTCTATATCTTCCATTTCTTTCTTTCTTTCTTTCTTTCTTTCTTTCTTTCACGGAATAATTCCTTCCTTCCAATTGTTTTTATTCATATTCTCCTCCTCCTCCTCCTCCTCATTTTCGCCCCCTCCTGTCTTTCTTGTTTTGGTATCCTCCAACTTTTCCTTCTCAATTTTCTACTAATCCCCTTTTGCCTTTATAACACACTTTTCATTTTTCTTTAATAATAATAATCAGCAGCAGCACTACGACCACTACCATCCTCAGTTCCCTTTCTTACATCTATATATCATACCGTCCACTTTTTCAAGTTGTTCAATTGTCATTATTCTTCACACCTACCCCATATTCCTCTTCCATTTTTAAGCTCTATTTTAAATGGATTTCTGACCTTACTCTTCTCCTTGTTCTTGTCCAAACTATTTATTTCATTTTTAAAGTGTTTACATTACTACTTTTTATATCGCCCATTCATTTCATTATTACATTCGCCCCATTTTCTCCTCCACAAATTTCACTCATATTACAATATTATAACCTTTTCTTCTTTCTCCTCATCGTCATCCTCCACTCTTCCTCTTTACTGCCTTTTCCATTCATCTCTCTCCCTTCTTTGTTTTCACATTAAATCGTTATATTTTAACGACTGAACAACATTAAGGGGAAATAATAGTTAAAGGAATGTAATTATTTATAATTTCCTTCTAAAACTGTTTAAATACATTGGGATTTTATATACTATAAAAGAAACTACCAATTCCAAGTGTCATATGGTAATATTTTATATGGCCATATTAATAGTTACTTTTACGTTGATTTTTATGTACACGAGGTTTGTCCAGAATATATCCAGCAATTTAAAATTAATGAATAAAAATAATCTACCTAGGACAATGGCGCCTTTGAACTCTTAGTCCACTTAGGGCCGACATGTAAAGTATTTTTATCGTCGTTGCTGAGCAAGTGACATAAACAATGCTGACAGTTCGATCAGATCATGGCCAAATAACGAAAGATTTCCTTCGCCAGGTTTGAATATATCGAGTGCAAACTTGTACTCATTAGCTTCAGCTTTTCCGCATGAATTCCAGCGGGATTCTTTTTCATAAAGGAAAGGCTAACTAGTTGCCTTCGTTCGTTTTAAGTTGCAATATGTTCCTCAATTGTCCCGTTTGTCAGTGCGTGTATTCGTCGCGCACATTTGTCATGCTTAGGTATCAGAAAATATTCTCAAGTGATCATACGTCTTGCTTAAAAAATGTTTTGCCACTCTTGTCTGAAAAGTCATTGATTTGATTTTATACTTTGTAAACGATAACGGAATTATTACAAATTATAAGTGAACTAATTGCTTCACATCTAAGTGATTTTTCAATAAGTACCCACCTTGAATCTAGTTTCTAAATAAGTTCCCCTGTTGATCACTTGAGTAAATACGGTATTGAAAATCAGATTACATCTTCTTATCACTCATTCAGTTATGTGCCATGCTCGATACACGCTTAGGCGATCATGTATCTGATGAGGCAGATTTTTCCCCCAGTAGGTTGCCATTTCTTTCTGCGGTAGTCCAGTTGCCATCCAAGGCTATAGAACCTGGTATATCCTGCAATTTACCCATAGCTGGGGGAGGATTCATACCTTTACCAAGGGTATTAGAATGTAATGGATTCGACTGGAATTCGAACTCGGCTCTCACATTCCTCAATCCATGAATAACCTTATCGCTATTAGAATGTACTAATTAGAAGTGACATGGGAACGTGCTTAGAACATTCGCATTATGAGACCCTCTGGCTTTTATAAAGAGTAGTAAGTCATTCAGTTGTGTGCCATGCGTGGTACACACTTAGGCGATCATGTATCTTCCGATACATGAGTGACGAGGCAGATTTTTCCCGCGGTAAGTTGCCATTTTTTTTTCTGCGGAAGACCAGTTGCCATCCAAGGTTATAGAACCGGGTTTAACCTCTTATTTACCCATAGCTGGAGTGGGGGGGGGGAAGAAGAGGATTCATACCTTTCCCACATTTTCTTATAGTGGGCTGAAACAAGTGGGACTGAACATAACATAATTTACAGGGTAATAGATCTCATAATGTTCTCTTTAAAGATCAGCCGATACAACAACACCCCTCTGATTTCTTCTGTGAGTCCTGATATTTTTCCAGACATCCGATAATAAATTACCCCTCTTGTCACCATTATATTTTCCAGGAATCACCGTACAAAAAGCAAACGTATACTTTACACCTCAAGCATGTGTATCGGTATTTGGGAACAACTTCTTACTGCAAGTGCTGCCAATCACATATTCCTCATACCGGATAACAGGAGGTTTTCTGTATCATCTCGACCAGATTCTACTCGACCGGATTCTACTGTGCACATCGTTCACTGATGTAAAGATGGTTCGTCTGCTTTCGACTACTTTGCGGTCTTTTATCATTTCTTTTGAGTCTGGTCGAATGGATAGCATTCTTAGTTATTGCATGGATACCCTTTTGGGTTGCGTATTTGTGCATTCTCTGTTTGATTGCTAATGTATACTCTGCAGCCAAACATACCAGGGAAATCTTTGGTATATATATATATATATATATATATATATATATATATATATATATGTGTGTGTGTGTGTGTGTGTGTGTAAACATGTTTCATTAAAGATGACAAACAAGGTACTACGATTAAGGTTTTTATTAAATTTTTCTTGTGTTCGAACAAGTGTTTTCTTTTCTGGACAGAGAGTGTGTAGAAACTGTCCAAATGTTTCGTAATTCCGAGCGCTTTCGGCTATGCTTTTAGCCATTATCAAAGATGGTATTATTTTTGCTTTTTAATTGGGTGTATGGGTTGCGCATATCTTTCTAGAGTTACAGGAATCTTTTATTTTCGGAACACAGTTAGCACATTGTGGCAGTGTTCGTAATTAATATTATTGGATGTTAGCTTTTTCTTTTTTATTATTAAGGCTTCTACTATTTTTAATCTTTTTTGCATGTGGATAAGGTTATTATGTTTGTATTTTCTACAAGTATGTTTCGGATAGAGTCTGGTAAGTTTGTGTGTGTGTTTAAATGGATTCTAATGGTGCTGTGTTCGGATAGGTGTAAGGTAAGGCGTCTGGATAGGCATGTAGTAGTGTGACCGATGTAATTATTTATTTTATTGTTACTTAAGGGACATTTGAACTCTGAAATATATATATATATATATATATATATATATATATATATATATATATATATATATATATATATATATATATATATATGCATGCATGTGTCCACTAAAAATAATGTATATAGTCATAAGAAATGATGTCGGAGGACAAAACTTTAAAAAAATTACTCTCGTCTATATTACGGTTAGGAAACTGAATTTAACAGATATTGATTCATAGAAGTCCCCTCGAGAAATGTACTTCCCTTAAATAGGTAATTCAAATCTTTCTCTGCCAGGCTGATTTCTGTAACCAAACTTGTAGCGGTACTCTCTAGCTGAAAATGTATTTATTGATAAGAAAAAGAAGGAATGCAGGTTCGATTCCTTTTGGAGGCACATTTTTTCCTTAGTAGACCTTCACAATTTTGGCTGGTTGTTATTAATTTCATTGTTTAAGAAAGAAAAAAAAACAGGAATAGCAACTCAAACACGTGCAAGATATATATAGAAAAAATTGCATGAGGAGGAAACTGCATGAATCCGACAGTTGGGATAGAACCTGACACTTCTCTGTTGCTTGCTTATACATAAAAGAGATCTAGATAACTGTGAAAGGTTGCTGGCTATTACGATCGAGCAAAAAAACAACAAAAAAAACGCGAATATCTATATTAATTTTCAAATTTGCTTCTGGCATTTTCCTCCTGACCTGATCTCAATACTGTAAGACTTGCTTTTACATCCGTGTATTTTCTCCTTTCCTTCATTCCTTCTTTCTTTTCTTTTCTTTCCTTCTCTCTCTTTTTTAATAGCTCTGATGTTAAACTAAATATATTGATTCATTTTGCAAGCAAAAAGAAATCAATTTCGTTTCCTTTATTATTATTATTATTATTATTATTATTATTATTATTATTATTATTATTCCTGGAAGTCTTTCAATGAGATGTCACGAAGTCAATTTGAATTACATCTCTTGAGACCTTCGGGCAGCGCCAATTTCTATGATCTTGGGTTCTTGGCAATAAAAAGAAAGAGCAAGTTATTTTCTGAATTTAGTATTTGAAGAGACTATTAATTATTGGCTATTATAGCCAATGACAGGACCGACATTCTGCATGGGGATTTTTTTTTTTTCGTTTGTTTTTAAGAAAAAATATCGGAAAGACGAAAGGCATCAAGAAGAAAAACGAAGAAATCAGAAAAACAAAAACAAAAAAACATCAGGAAGTGAAAGAGAAGAAATAGAGAAAAAAGATAAACGAAAAATGATTGAAGGAATCAAAAAAGGAAAGGAAGAGAAATAATACAAATGAAGTAATGACAACTTGAGAACCGGAGAAATAACGCGATTGGGTGCTTTAGCGGAGGAAACGGAAGAAGAAAAATAGATGAAAAAATGATATGTGAAAAAATACATCCTTGAAGAAGACAACAAAAAGAAGGACAAATAAATATACATAAGTGAAGAAGACGATGAAAATAGAGGTAAGAGAATATATATATATATATATATATATATATATATATATATATATATATATGTGTGTGTGTGTGTGTGTGAAGAAGGAGGAGGAGGAGAAAAAGCGGGAGAGGAGAAGAAGAAACTGGAGGGGGATAAGGAAGGGTAATCACAATAAATAAAAAAGTAAATAAAAAAACATGAAAAATGCTGTTATGACAGCGATTCAAATATTAGTATTCAGTTACGCTTTCTTTTTCTTTTTTCCTTACCAAATTTCCGTGATTTTTTTCTCAAAAAGTTGATTGATAATAATAGAACGATTTTTAAAGTGAATATTATTTAAATCATTCTTAGAAATATTTCAGAGATCGCTTAATGATATGGATGGTTATTTTTCTTTCATTCTCTTTCAATTTATTTTAGCGACATTTTTTCTAGTTGATTCCATTTGGAAAAAATCACAATTCTTATAGATATCTTATATCAACCTTAGAGGATCATGTCCAGTTCGATCATCACAAGATGCTACAGGTAAAATATGCACATTTAATATGACAAATGATAAATCCATTGTGTTGTTTTGTAATGAGAAAGTTTATTTTCTACGCCTTTAAATATTTTTTTTCATTTTATATGCTATGTCCTTTCAGGACGTAGGTGATCACGGCTCTCCACTTCCTTCTCTCCCTTGCAGATCTCAACAAGTTCCTTCCCTCTGCTACCCCCCCAGACCATGTTTTCTCAACCACTTGCTCAATCCCGTCAGGTATGTCATGCGTTGTTTTCCCTTGTCTCTCTTTCGACCCGTGAGTATCAGATTCTCCAGGTCCTCCTTCCTCATTATGTGTCCCAGAAACTTCAGCTGCCTCCTCCTGATGTTAAGTATAAGCCTCCTCCTTGTTTGCATCCTCTCACACGCTCGGTTCATGATATCTTTAGCATTCTTCTTAGAACCACATCTCCGTTGCCTTCTTCATCTTTGAAGAAATCGTCCAATATTCGATGCCGTAAAGATGGACAGATGTCACGCCAGTCAGTTATGTGCCATGCGTGATATACGCTTAGGCGATCATGTATCTTGCAGATTTTTCCCGAAGTAGGTGGCCATTTCTTTCTGCGGTAGACCAGTTGCCATCTAAGACTATAGAACCCAGTCTGTCCTGCTATTTACCCATATCTGAGGGGTGAAGAAAAGGATTCATACCTTTCCCAAGGATATTAACACGTAAGTAAATGTAATGGAATTCAAACTCTGCTCTGCGATTCTTCAATCCGAGCCGCTATCCATTACTGCACTCTGCCTAAGTATTCTTTTCTTTGTTACCAAATAAACCCTACTGTCTCGCAATAGTCTATCTAGCTTTTGAGAATGCGCCCTTGGTCATCCCAATACGTCTACGGATCTCAGTATTGCACTTACCGTCCTCTGTCAAAACGCTTCCCAGCAACTGACTTTTAAATATATCAAGAAAAAAATTCTTGGACAGTATAAAACATTGAAAGACATGAGATTATTTAAATGGATTACTAAACTATATTAATGGAAAAAAATCATTAACAATATATCTACGAATTGCTATTGGTCTAGTTTCTATTGGCAGAGTCCAAAACCAATTCCAATCATGTGAAAGAGTTGAGGAATTGGTCCTCGGTGACGGTCATTGAACTTAAAAAAATCCTTCCATATCTCGTGGTCTTTCGCTAGTGACTGATTGCTATGAGAAAAACATCTTGAAGGTTCATGGCATATTTGATGTAAACATATTGCTTAGAATTAGCAGATATAGTAAACATTTCGGAGACGTTCCAAAACAATGTTACAAAACATGGACTTAATTTGACATGAGTTGATAGAGCGAAGCCACATTGGCAGGTTAACTTAATTGCTTGGTAACAATAAACATTGAACTCTGTAACGATAAACATACCAGTTTCGTTACAAACGAATGACTAAGTACAGCAGTTAAATTTTTATTTACTTTCCTTGTTGGTTGCCGGGTCATGTAATTTAATAATTACATAGAAATCTCTCTTTTAGCAAAACTTGTATGAAAGAGGGATTGATGATGAAATAGACAATTATATATATATATATATATATATATATATATATATATATATATATATATATATATATGAAGAAATATAGTTTTAAGTTGTGCTATATTTGCCTGCATATAAGAGATAGAACGTATGGAAATATAAAAGTGAACATTGAACATTGAAGTCAATATTCAGAGGCGACAGACTGTTCCATGCCTGACGCCACATGATGATTGCGTCTAGCATGAAACAGTCTGTCACTTCTGAGTGTTGACTTCAATGTTCACTTATATATATACATATATATATATATATATATATATATATATATATATATATATATATATATATATATTGTAAAAGGCTCAAACACTAATATTCTATGGTAATAATTTATTGCATTGGAATCGTAATCACGATCCAATTCATCAGACCTACAAATTCAAAAAGAAATCGGAAAATATAATTCCGGGTATAAAAAAGCAAAATTTTAGTGAGATTGTATGCACGGGAGTGGGAAACAAGTGTGAGAGGGAAATGTATGAAAGCTCTAGAGAGAGGTGCAACAGAAGAAAGTAGAACAGGAAGGCCTAAAGGTGAAGGTCGGGATTAAAATTTCCCAGAGAGGGCTTTAAAGAGAGGAGTTTAATAACGGTTTAAAAGAGTGAGATACAGAGAAATATGAATTATTTTTCGATGCATAATTCGCTACCGATTCGCTTACTAGAAAAACTCAATAAAAATTCATAAAATTTTTCTTGTCTGTCATATTCAACGAAAAATGTTTGAAAGAAAGGCTGCTGACAAAATATGCATTTATATATATATATATATATATATATATATATATATATATATATATATGTGTGTGTGTGTGTGTGTGTGTGTGTGTGTGTGTGTGTGTGTGCGTGTGTGTGTGTACACATTGTTCTCACCAGTAACACAGTTCTGAGTTTCATGCATGATGCAATCGTCAGAGGCAGATTGAAAACAGATCATTGCATAATTTAAATATCGATGTTTATACAGCAATGCGATGATGGATACTGGATATATAGGCCGTATATAAAAGATTAAATCAACAAGAGAAAATGATAAATCAAATCTTTCCCCTTTTGTACTTAAACATTTACATAAATCAGTAGAATGTAGGTTACCAATTAACGCTAGCGGTAAGGAAATAAAGTTAATTATGTAAAACCGTAGAAGAATGCAAACATAAAATGAATATAGAATATATTGAAAAAGCATAAGGGGCAAAAATACAAAATAACACCGTAACGTCCTATGGTTTACTCCCACTCCTCCACTGTGTTATAGCCGCAACGTAAAAACTAATGTGGGTAGAATCTTTCTCAGACTAGTAGATAAACATTTAAAAAGATCAACAACAATAAAGATTTTAAAAGAGATAACATAAAGATCAGTTACAGCTGCTTTAGGGACACAGAAAAAAATAGAAGCAAGAGAAGAAAAAAAGAAAAAATGTAACTGCCGAAATAATATGAACTGTCCCTTAAACGGCATGTGTAGACTAATAATTTTATCTATAGAGCTAACGTACAATCTGCCAAAGAAAAAAGATTTTGCATTGGTTTAATTGAAACTGATTGGAAACATAGGTTTTACAATTTTATCTTTCGACACTTTGTCCTACGACACTATATACTTCGGCACTCTGTCTGCACACAATATTAACTAATATGTATAAATATATTCTTATTTACTTGAATATTTATGTTATTTAGCTAATATGTATTTTGTATGTATGTATATTTAGTTATTTTTTTAAAGGATGGATGTGTATGGCTTTGAAATTGCGTGAATCATATGTATGTGACTATCCATAGATATGATGCCATTATATTACTTGTGTATAAGGATACATACATTGAATTAATTGAGATTTGAATACACACACACACACACATATATATATATATACTGCAAAAAATCCAAAATTACCTCATGTGGGTATGGTCTATTTCAGGCTTTCACTGACATATGCCAGTTTTCCTCTGGCTTACACTGACTGTCTCGGAATGGGGGTTTTTGAATTTAGTTTAGATAGCAGTCAGTGAAAATATATGGGGCTACTTAAGACGAAGCCTCGTTTTCATAAGGAGTCTGCGTTGGTGACAAAGTGGGAGTTTATTTATGGCCAAAGCCTTTAGTTGTATGTATTTAGGTTCCTGCTAGTGGATTATATTATTAAGTGGTGGGGGTGGATTTAAAGACAAGACAATTTAAAGTTAGAATAAATTATCTAAATGATAGATTCCCAAAATCTATAAGTAAAACCGAGACACCCAATGGAATAAATCACATCATACAACACATATACATACCTACATACCCACTTACACATATACGTACATATACATACATATATTTACCAATACACACGTACATATACACATACACATGTATATATACTAACAATTAATAACATTAAGGTACGGCTATTATTATTACCGCGCTTTATCCGAAATTCTTTAAGAGGAAGATATTAATGTAAAAATTTAGTCGGTGGGGGTGCACCAACTTGGAGCGGGGCTGTTGTTTTTTGGTATTTATTGAGTGATAAGGTAAGATCTATATTCTTATATAAGCTTGAACTTGCTTCTATGCCTACATTTTAATATTAGCTCTCTCCTTTGATTTAATAGTTTGCATTGATCATTGTATTTAATTATTCTAATTTTTTTCCTCTAAACATAGCCTGCATCTATCTCTAAAGCTATTATGGGCATCAGCGAAACCTAGAATTTTCCAATCTATCTGCGGATTTAGACTCTTTTCCTTCATTTCCCAAAATTTCTTTGAAAGGGCTTTTTGGAATTTTAATTTAGGATTGGTAAATGTGTGCCTTTGGGTATCGTAGGATGCACCTGGATTATATAACAACGAAACTATTACCTGTACTATATACACACACACGCACACCCACACATATATATATATATATTTTCTCTCTATTTCTCTCTCCATATATATATATATATATATATATATATATATATATATTGAATAGATGCGTATGAATATACGTTTATCTGTGTGCATGTATTTACATTTTTTGTTTGAATACAATAGTGAACATGTTTATACGTATGTCTATATTTCTAAGATGAAGTTTTATAACTATTTACATTATTCACGACATTTCGGCCTTCTTCAGATGATATTTGTTGTCATTTTGAGCTGAATCATTTCCTTTAATCCATGGGGGGGTTAGTTAAACTGTTCTAATTCCATATGCTACGTCTTTGGATATCTTAGTTTTAGTTAATTCCTCTTCATAACTGTTCGAGTTTTTGTTCTTTCTGCTGCGGCCAGGGACTGAACTCACATCTATTTAGGTTAAGTCACTTTTGGATTAATCAAGGGAAATTAACTAAAACGGCGATATGAAAAGGCATGACGCGTGAAATTAGAATAATCTGCTCATATGGACTAAATAAAGGGTTCAGTTCGAAATTTTAAAAAAATATCACTTGAAAAAGGCCGGAGCGTTCAACGGCCGAAACGTCGTGAATTTGGCGATAAAGATGAATACAACTGTCCGAACTATGTAAACTGTATAAATGTTAATATGTAGATAGATATCGTAAATAAATATTTGTATATACCTTTGTATAACTAATATATATATATATATATATATATATATATATATATATATATATATATTTGTATGTAAATACACTATGTATACACTATATGTGTATATGTAGATATGTAATTGATATTTGTATGGTCATTTGTAATATATGTGAAACTACATATTAAATACGTATATTTGTATTTAAGTTACTTTTATGTTTGTATTTAGATTTATGTAAGTGTGTATATGTATATGTATGCATATGTTATTATTATTATTTCTTTATTAGTCCACAACCCCGTATATAAATGAACTGCTCCTCTATCATTACAATACGGTATAAATATCAATTAATGCAATTGTAGGTTGAGTTTGAGTAACAACAGGTGTCCAATGCAAAGAGAATCGTCATCCATGATAGGTGAAGGTACAGGATCTGCTTGGTAGTGGTGGATTGTTACTAGTTTTGTTTTGGACGTATTAGATTTTACAAGCCAGTTCATCTCATATTATGCCACCATGGCTAGGTCAGAAGGGAGATTAGCTCCAAGCTTCCGGTCATCCAGATTTTTAGATGTGCACTTATCAGCATCGATATTCACTAACGATCGGAGTATATTCTTGGGTAGATCATTAATGTACAGTATAAAGTGGTTAAGACTGAGAACACTGAGGAACGCCGACATTGATCGCATGGGCTTCCGATGACTGGCCCTTAAGAACAACCTTCCTGTTAGGAAGGTCTTGATAACTGCGAAAACTCTTCCAGAGATTCAGTAGCCACACCTTACCAAAGGCGATGGTCCTCAGGATGAATTTATTGTCTAGTGCCTCGACGATTCTGCTCACCTGCATTCTCAAAAACAGAGCTCTCAATTAACACATTCCATAGACTTGGGAAGCACCACATCTTCAAGCTGTGGTTAAACAGTTTTTCCTAGATTGAAGAGAGCACTGGACTGATGTTCTTAAGAACAATCACTGGAATTTTATTCGGACCGGTAGTCTTCTTAGAGTCAAGACTTTTGATAAGTCTGGAAACTTCTCGTGCCGTGATAGAGATATTACAAGCTTTTAGCTCCGTACGAAGGTAGAAGTCGGATGAAGGGTGGTCCTTATTATCTGACGTAGAATTAGAGGTAAATTTCATTACTAAGAGCCATGCTTTATCTGATGAAGATGAAATAACCTCAGAACCATTATGATAATTACCACTGACCCTTTGTATCTATTAAGAATGTTATTCGAGACTTTCAAGAACCTAGATGAACAAGTCTTTTGTCTTCAAACTTGGATTAGACCGACAGTGCATAGCAGCTCTTTGCATTTTCTAGAACTCTCTTGCAATGATGGTGGCCAGTTTGGGATGCAGCAAGAGTTCGACTACTCCGTTCTCTGTGTCTACCACAGAGAACGGAGTAGTCGGAGTAGTGGTGGTAGTATTTACGGCGGACTACGGCTGCAGTTCATTCCAAATCTGGCTATTTGCTTTCTATTGGTATTTTTTTTCTTTTTGATAAAAATATCCATGCCTGAGAGGATCCATTCGGAAATGATGACGGCAGTTCTGGAAGGTCCATTTTTTAAAGAAATCTGAAAGGGAAGTTTTCCCAATGTCCCAGTCAATACTCTTATCGGCTTAATCTTTTATTGTATTTTTTATCCATTTTTCGCATGCTTAAATCAATATTGTGAATACATTCTCTTGATTTTGTTGTTGCTTTATTTCTTCAAATGTTTTCTATTTTCTCAGTCATGAATTAAGAGCGTTCTTGATGTATAACTTGTATATTGCTTCTACCAGTCTATGCGTTCGACAATGATCCCTCCAGTAGGTCGAATATACAGGTCAGTAGATGTAATGTACGCTGTTAAAAAAATGAGAGCGTATACTAAAACACGGGTATGCATTAAAATATAACGTTTAAGTAATAAAAATTATGTCTTATTAAAAATAAAATCAATTAATTCTTTAGTAATATATATTTGCAATGCATATATGCACATTTTTACTTAACTGAAGTCAGGGGAAAAAGTCAAGGAAAACAAAGTTAAAGGTCCTGCACGTGCTGGTACCATTATCCCAACCAAAATTTCAAGAGGCACTACTGATATTTTGAATGGTTGAACCAAACAAATTCAGATGGTCCGAATGTCTCGGATGTATGGCTGTGATCCTTATAGGTAAAAACGAGGTCTTTTGGATCAAAATCCTGAACTTAGATAGCTGCTAGCTTCCTCTCTCTCTCTTTCTCTCTCTCTCTCTCTTTCACACACACACAGAAATATATATATATATATATATATATATATATATATATATATATATATATATATATATATATATATTTTATATTATAGGCCATGATAGATTTAAAATAAAAACAAAAACACATACACCAGTCGAGCGGTTTCGTCCCCTCTCATCAGATCTGTTAACGGGGAACACAAATTATGAAGAGAAAAAAAAAAAAATAAAGTCTGTCATGGATGACGTGAATTAAATGGACAGGGAGAAGAAAAAAAATAATTATAAAAATTATACCAACAAAGATGCTAGAAGCGCAGCACAGCAAGTCCAAGCAAACAATCTCTTTGTTTACAAAGAGCAGGTCGCCTGGCCCTGATGTACAACATCTGCAACACCTTAAGATGGAATAATGAGTGTGCTCTGGCCAAGACGGAAAACCAGTTCACACTGAAATCCATCACACAAGTGGGATTCTTTATAAAGTGATCCGCAATCGAAGACCCATACGTGATACGAATGGTATCGCCCAAAGAAAAGTTTTGGTTCAGTATTATAGCAGGTACGTGTTGTTTAATTCTAACGTCCAACCGCCGTGTCGTTCTACCTATGTAGTTGCATCCACAACTACATTTGAAATGGTAAATAACAGAATTAATATGGTGTGTGGTGGGGTAGAACATCTTTACACATAGATGAAAGTACGGACTTAATTTGAAAGACAAAAGAACGTTGGCTGCAAAATAACACTCACGTGAACTACATGAAATACGCTTGGCGAAGGATTCACTAATCCTACCCAACGACGGTAAACGAAGATAGACCGGACATTTACCCACTATAGCAGGTTTGATTTTGTTGAACCTAGCAGTGTCATCTCGAATAACCGATTGAACAATGTTCAACGGATAACCATTGTTCACAAAGATGTCAGTTAAACAACAGATTTCATCTTTCAAAGTGTTATTAGAACAAATCATTAACGCCCTATGAGTCAAGGTCCTAATCAAATTGATCTTTTGTCGTTTAGGAGAAAAAGAGTCCCATCGAGTATAAAGACCTGTAAAAGTAGACTTCCTATAAGCAGAGCTAATAAAAGAGGAAAGAGTTCTTTGAACAAGAACATCTAAGAAGGGCAGTGAACCATTGACCTCCTTATCTACTGTAAATTTAAGGGCAGGATGAACACCTTTGAGTAGGGAAAAAAAATGATCCACTTCCGATTCATGGCTGAACACACAAAAAGTGTCATCCACAGACCGAAAGTAAACCTTGGGTCGGGCAGAACCTAACAAAAGACTCTCCTCGTAAAAGCCCACAAAAATATTTGCTAAAACAGGACCCAAAGGGGAACCCATCGCTACACCATTGATCTGACGATACATGATATTGTCAAAACTAAAATCGACAAACATGGTGGCAAATTCCATGAGTTCAATAAAAACATCTTCAGGTATGTTCGGAGGAGTCAAATCACTGCGATATAACATATCTCTACAAATATCAATAGTTTCCGATAAAGGAACACAAGTGAAGAGGCTACAAATGTCAAAGGAACACATAAAACCATCAGTGGCATCACAATTCCGAATGAATTTGGAAAAAGAAAACGAATCTTTAATACAAAAAGAACTATAATGCTGCAACACTGGTTAACAGTTCTGATGAGAGGAGACAAAACCGGTCGAATGGTGTGTGTGTTTTTGTTTTTATTTTAAATCTATCATGGCCTATAATATAAAATTTCTTGCTTTTTATGCCATAATACGTTTCTGTACTGTTTCAAGGACACACACACACACACACACACACACACACACACACACACATACATATATATATATATATATATATATATATATATATATATATATATATATATATATATATATTAAACTCGCCCGGAAAACCTTCGGTGTCTTGATTTGCGAATAATCAAACCAATACCAAAGGGAAAAAAAGGTATTAAAAAAGAAAAAAAAAACCCAAAGAACATGTACGTCAGCCGAAAATAATCTTCTAGCATGCAAGTTCAAAGTCCAAAGAACAAAACCCGAGACGAGTAAGCAAAATAACTAAATAAAGTGCTCATTACCCTAAGTAGAGCAGACATAGTTAAACCTAGAGAGCCAGACAAACCTACCAAGGTTTCACCTAAGCGGATTGTCAGGAAAGCCTTCCATAACGATCCGCTTAGGTGAAACCTTGGTAGGTTTGTCTGGCTCTCTAGGTTTAACTATATATATGTATATGTGTGTGTGTATAGGATTAATGTAAATATAAAATCTGTTACTTAGTTGATTGTAGCAATCGCGACGTCTATTCGTCAGAAGATACCAGAGAGAGAGAGAGAGAGAGAGAGAGAGAGAGAGAGATAGAGATATAGATAGAAAGAAAGATTGTGTGGCTTAGGGAGAGACTGAGAAGGAGATAAAGAAGAACGGAAGTGTAGGAGAGAAAATAGTATTTGTTATTTCACAAATTCAGTTTATTCGACCCCAAACTCACAGGGGATTGTTTCTTAAAATCGCACTAGTGATATTAACTTTTACTGTTTTGCAGCAACTATTGTCTTGTGGTAGTCACCTGTTTATAGTCTCGTCTCGAAGAGTGTCACAAGAACAGGGCATCTAAGGATCGAACTCAAATACTATTAGGATTGGTAGTGGTTGATACAGCTAGACGAACTTAAAAATCATCAGCCAAGATCGGCTATCTTTTTGACTAGTTTTGTCTGACAAAAAATGTTTATCCTCTGTGGATACCTACCAAGTAATAGAACTAGGGAATTGGTGTACAGTGAAAATCAGAGCGATAAAATAAGCACCCAAAATTCAAACAAGATCATACAACAGAAATTAAGAAGAAAAAGACATTTGAAGTGTTTATATTAAGGACATTCGCGTTGTGAATGTTTCTTTTTAACTTGTCTATTAAAAGCAAAAAATACATGAAACTTCTCCAATTAGTTTATTAAAATGATTTATCGCTTAGTCATGCAATTTCGATATCGTTTTTGCACGTTATTTTTTCACATCACAAGAATGTTTTCTTCTTTTTGCAATAAATCAATATTCTAATGAGCAGTCTTCCCCAAAACTTAGCAGTTATACTCCATAACATTTCCCACCCTGTTTTGTTACGTTGTTTTTTAAGCCCAGCATGAAACATTTTATAATCTATAATGTTTTTTTTTCAAAAGGGGCATGTTTATATTCCAAAAGAATTAAAAATACTTCCAAGAAAATAATGAAATAAATAAAAGACGAATACAAAATATTTAATATTTATTAACAATAACAACAATAGGGAAAATAAGTTGCATTTGAAAATCTAAGGAAACGGGTTTCTATTGTATTAATGATCACTACCAGAAACTTGCCTCGTTTCCTTTGCCCTGCTAACCGAATACACGTCCTACAGACATAGGAATGTAAGTTTTAATGGGGGTTCTCTTACAAACTCTATAAAGATTTCTGTATAAACAATATTTTAAACAAGGCATATGGTCCGCTGCCCCTGATATTTACCTTGAGCTCCTTGAAAAGGTCTAAAGAAGAATCACTAATATTATTGGTCGTGATCTGGCGCCTCGGCTTCAGTCACTTTCCCATCGTCATAATGTTTCCTCTCTGTGTCTTGTCTATAAATACTTTCATGGTAGTTGTTCGGATGAGCGCTTTGCTATGGTAACTAGGCTTTAAAAAAATTAAGCGCAGTACTAGACTGGCGTCGAAATCTCATCAGCTTACAGTTGGTTTGATGTAACCGTAAATTCTATGCTAACAGTTTATTTACTCACACTTCTCGCTTGTGGAACTCCCTTCCAGCTCCATACTTTCTTGTCAACTTTAACCTGCAAAAATTTTAATGAAATGTCAATCGCTATCTACTGTCCTCCTGATTACTCTTTTCTCTTCTCGCTCACTATTAATGTTTCTGTTCCTAATTCTTTCACGCTCTGTAGCCTCTTGTGTCTTAATGGCTTTATTGCCTTCATGGTTGATACCGATTTAAAAAGAAATGTATTTTCTAAAGTTCGTTTTGCCATTATTGAAACTACTTGAGTTTCCTATTCTAGACATAAGTACATAGAGCTGATCCCGATAGAAAAATTTCCACTAATTTTCTAATGCTGGCATTGATAAAAAAATAAAAAGCGCGTTTACTATTTTTCAATTGTTTAACTAATTGGGCATATTTTTAAGGAAATTTGATTAAACATATTATTTTGACTTATTTGCATAAATCCGTAAAATCCTTTGACTAATTTCTAGTAACGCGAAATGGCAGATGACAAGAATTGTTACAACGAATGTTGCAGGAAATAAGATCGTAATTGGATTTACCAGGCCCCAAATTATCGAATTCTATAAAATTGTTAATATTTTTAAAAAAATTAATTACTTTACGTACGCTTCTTTTTCTTTTACAATGCCTACTCACATAACTGGGGAGAGAAGAAATTAATTGATATTTTTTTGAAGGCTATTTGCGTGTAAGTGAATGTAGCAACACATCTGGAAATCGAACGTGGCTCACAAATTCTCATTCAGAGTCTCTATGTATTACACCAGCTGGCTCGATCCTGTGAAAGAAGCACGATGCGTCCTAGCAGTAAAGGTCTGAACTGATGGGACAAAATAATGTTTAGTGTTTAATATAATGCTGAGTATTTATGACAGCATTGTCTAATCTGTCTGGAGTTAAAATATCATTTTTAAAATATTCAGTTGAAATACAGGCCAAATTTTTTAAAGATAAATGAATTGTGGGCTACGATAATTATTTTAAGTATAATAGAAAACAATTATTTTACTTTATTTCAATGCTTGACTTCTTTTCCCGAGTCTTAGATGTGTTACTCACATTCAGGAATGACATTTTGAAGCGTCGGTTCTAATATTTTACAGATGACAAAACCTTTGAGAATGTATTTCATTAAGTCAAATTTTTAATCTCTATCCAATGACACGCATTGAAATATTGCCATCAGCTTCAAACTGATATTGAATTATTGATTTCAAATCTTTGTATTTCTTGCATTCGTTGTTTGCATTTTCCATATTGTTTTATTTCTTCATCGATCACAAACAGCAGTTTTAATTTTACAAGGTCATTGTTTAAAAAGAAAACGAGGAAAGAGAAATGATTAATTAGCAATCATCATTACAAAAAGGTTTCATTTATTTATTTCGTTTTCAAAACTCTCAACTTCATTGTTCTTTTGAACTTGAGCGCTTTGAAAATTAATTGCGTGTATCCGATTTTCCAAATCAAATGAAAATATCTGGTTTTTTTTTTTTTGCTTTTAATTTTTCTCCTGTTCAAAGATTTCATTTTCATTATTTCTGCTTCCATTAGAAAAAAAAAATGTTAATGTTTATATATGACCATTAGAGAAGCGAAGCAAGTCTCTAATAAAAAAGAAATAAAGACATATGATATATGGGTTGTTTATTAACTCTGCATGCGAACGGATTTCAATTGAGCATAATTTTCTTTCTTTAATTCCCTGTAAAGAAATAAGTAAATAAAGAAAGGAAAAACAGAAAATAATAGGCAATTAACTACTCGTTTTGCGGAAAATCATAAAACAATTTCATGTTCGACTTGTCGTCGTCCTTACTGTTCCGAATTAAAAGTGAATGTCGGAGTCAAGAAGTCAGGGTTATTTTTGGGCGCCATTAATTTTATTTATTTCCTGGCGTACATATGGCATCGTTTGTGATTTCACTCAGCAAAGAATTCAAATATTTCAAAGAAAAAAATTACACGTTAAATGAGTAATATTAATTCCGTTTGTATGTCAATTGTTTCTTTTCTTTCTGAAATCAAGCGTTAATCTTTATATCACCAATGCATACATACGTATATGCACAATTATATGCGAAGGAGTGATCAACAGTTCTTGACCCAACCATGAATGTTTCGATCATTTGGCCAGATTTGGGGAAATGGACCTGGGTGAGAACGTTTCAACACCGCTTTCATATGAGTGGATGCAACGTCATTTCTGTCCAAGATCAATGTAGTATCTGTGTGTTCTGTTTAACAGTATTTTCAAGTCCATTTTACTGCAATATACGCAGCAAAATAAAAGAAAATATCTCTTTCCTAATTGTATGTTCGAATTAAATCAGGACTGAATTAATTTGAAACATCTACTTTGAGCAGTATGTTACAGACAAATAAATTCCCAGAAATGTTTATCCTGTTCATTTTCTATGCAGATGCGCGCGCATATATATATATGTATGTATGTATGTATGTATGTATGTATGTGTGTGTGTGTGTGTGTGTGTGTGTGTGTGTGTGTGTGTGTGTGTGTGTGTGTGTGTGTGTGTGTGTGATAAAATATATGCTATATTTATGGGTTAAAATGCTAAATATCCTGGATATAGCGTATGCAAATATAAAATTGGACATTGAATTATAGTGATTTTTCCAAGCGTAGCTTAGATGTGGCACAAGGCCGAAAGTAGGGGATACCCAGTGAGGACCGAACTCACTACTCAATCGCAATTGTTCTAGCCAGACAAGCTTGCTAGTCATTACACCACCTCGAGGTGCCCAATTGGACATTGAATTATAGCTGTACTTACTTTTCCAGACCAAAACAAACTACTAAACAGACGATCAGTACTCATTCGCAAATGAAGGAACGTAGACAATTTTTTACTACGCTACTTAAAACCCGAAAACTTTAAACGAACAAGAATAAAGGAAATGAAATAAATAAAACAAACAAACAAAAACTTAGATTAATCCAAACAAATAAATAAATAAACTAGTTAAATAATACACAAATTAACACGCACAGATAAACACAACCTCCCCAATACTGAAATTTTTGATTCCCAAGTTTTCATTAATGTGATTGTTTTTGGCAATATTTTTTTACGTGATTTTTTACGAGGTGTTTTTGTACAATAACAATTTTTATAACTTAGAAATAAATTTCGGAATAATCGAAATTAATTGCCAAATCCAAGTCAAAGTCACCCATGAAATAAAAATAATCATTTATACGAAAAGTAAGGAACTAGGTACATCAAATATACATAATGGCGACAGAAGAATTATCATTGAATTTTTAAAAGGTAAGCTTAAATATTAATGCAATACTTAAATGCAGCGAACAATTTTGAGTTCTTCTGTTGTTTATTGTTGCCTATCGCATCTTCTTCTCCTTACCAATTGGGATGAAGGCTTAATGAAGAGCTCTCCGCAGGAGCTAGCTTAAAAAGCAATCCTATTGGGCGGCATTTAAGTAAGTAAATATACACTGCGTGCCAAATTATTATCGAGATAACTTTTTTTCTAATATTTCAAAAACCTTCCAATCAATTCACACAAAATTTTCACACAACGTTTTCAATACAGACCTGCGCAATCACTGAAATCTTTCGTACTGATCTGCGCAATGTAAACAAACTGGTGCCATATTTGTTATCAGCACGGTGATTTGAGAGTGCCAAATTATTAGAAAAGTTTAGTAAAATTCCCAGAATTGAGCAAACAAAACGTTTATTAATGTTGTACGTGAATGTTTATGATCAAAAGAAGCTAATAAATAAGATAATCAAACAAATAATAACAGATACAAACAAAGGCACAGTTGTAAACAAATTAATAGGGAATGTGCTTTCCCAGTTTTGAAATTACTTGAAGACGTCTACAATCCATAGAATTTGTTAATTGTAGGATTTCATCTGCTGTAATGCCGCGAGATATGTCAAGAATTGCTTCCCACAACTCAGCGTTGCTCTTGAATTGTCGTCCGTTGGCGTACAGTCTTCGCTTCATGATACTCCAAATGTTTTCGATTGGGTTCAAATCCGGAGAATTTGCTGGCCACTTCATTTTTCGAGGTCCATCGAAGCCTAACTGCTTCAAATATTCAGTAGTCTTGTGAGCAGCATGTGAGGGAGCATTATCTTGCATAAAAACAATGGCCCTTCTGAAGGCAAGTCTTTGCCTTTTCATCCACGGTTCAAGATGCTCCTTCATAAACGATATGTATGCATCAACAGTCATTTTGACGCTATCTAGTACTCTCCATGGGCCCACTAATGTGTTTCCAATAATACCACCCCAGATCATTATGCCTCCACCGCCTTGTTGGCGTCTCAAACGCTGATGGTGATTCTGTCCATTCATTACCCAGCCTTTGCACTATCTATCTGGCACATCAAGTGTTGCTCGAGTTTCGTCTGTAGACAAAACTTTAGAGAAGTCAATCTTCATATTGTCCTCGGCCCATTTCAATCGATATTGAATGTGATTTCTCGTCAACGGAGGCTTCGATACAGGTTTGACTGTTGTTGCTATTTCCCTCAGATACCGAGTACTTTTAGACACAGTAGGATCCCCAATGCGACTGAAAAGCTCTTGACTGGTAAGTCCAGGGTCCTTCGTGGCCTCTCGTTTAAGTCGTGACATGAGACGACGTGAAATAACCTTCGGCTTGCCTTTATCTGCCCTTTTGCGTACTTGTGTAGGGTCGGCGGTGAACTTTTTCACTATTTGATGACACCTCTCTATCATTTTAGAAATTTCTAGGGTAGATTTACCTTTTGAGAGTTCTGAGGTGATAGTTTTCTTTTCAGCATCACTTAAACTGCTTATACGACCCATCTTTTCACTAAATTCTTACACTTTTCTAATAATTTGGCACTCTCAAATCACCGTGCTACTAAAAAATACGGCGCTAGTTTGTTTACATTGCGCAGATCGAAAATTTCAGTGATTCCGCAGGTCTGTGTTGCCAACATTGTGTGAAAATTTCGTGTGAATTGATTGGAGGGTTTTTGAAATATTAGAAACAAAGTTATCTCGATAATAAATTGGCACCCAGTGTATATATATATATATATATATATATATATATATATATATATATATATATATAAGAAGGAACAGTAAGACATATAATCCGGTGTTCTTATAGATATTTTTATTTTTACAAAATAGTGCTCAATGTAAATTTACAGAGCATTAATATTATAAATTAATTGATTTAAAATATGTTTGTTTTTCGCTACACAGTTCTAACCATGTTTCAAAAATGGAAGCTGAATCTCCGAATTTAATTTTGTAGCGAAAAAAAACATATTTTAAATCAATTAATTTATAATATATATATATATATATATATATATATATATATATATATATATATATATGTGTGTGTGTGTGTGTGTGTGTGTGTGTGTGTGTGTGTGTGTGTGTGTGTGTGTGTACCGTCCTGGGTATGACGATAAAATACGTACAACAGCAAGACCTCTAATGAGGAAGTTTTGAAGAGCGTGGAACCACTTTTTAATTACTGGTGTTCCCAGGTCCACACGGACCCGGGGTGGTAGCAGCTGTTAGGCTAAGTTTGGGTAAATAGTTAACCCCGAAACTGGGCTCAAAACACTATGAAAGTGTAAAAATAGGTTTTAATACCATAAATACTTTGTAAAAATTATTATCAACAATAAATTTTTGAAGAAAATTTATTACCAGCAATATATCATTACCAGCTATGCATTTTTGTAAAAAAAATGACTAGCAATACATTTTTGAGCAATACAAATCTTGTTGGCATTAAATACCTCATTGATGTTGATATACTGTAAAACAAACCAAACCAAACCAAACCGAACTACACATTTTTGGAAAAAAAAATTACCAGCTATACATTTCTGAAAAAAAAAACAGCTATACATTTTTTGAAAAAATATTACTAGTGATACATTTTTTTTAAAATAGATTTTTGAAGAAAAAAAATATTACCAACAATACATTTTTGACGAAAAAAAAATATAACCAGTAATGAATTTTTGAAGGAAAAAAATTACCAGCAATACATTTATGAAGAAAAATATTACCAGCAAATAATTTTTTGACGAAAAAAATTATTGCCGGCAATAATTTTTTGAAGGAAAAAATATAACCAGCAATTTATTTTTGTAGAAAAATATTACCAGCAATTTATTTTTGTAGAAAAATATTACCAGCAATAAAAAGTGTCGACATTAAATAACTCATTGTGGCTGATATGCCATAAAACAAACCAAACTATATATATATATATTGTCCCTTACTTTTGGACATTCCAAATTTGAAAATAAATAAATAATTGTTATAGTTCTTTTTCTATCCTTTGCAAATGATTCAAATTTTAGTATGTTATTATGGATGATAACGACTACCAGTTGTCAAAATTTCAGCTTTTCTAACAAATATTAGGTTTTAAAATTTTGTCCCTTAGTTTTGGACGCTACTGTATATATATATATATATATATAAATATATGTATGTATATATATGTATATATATATATGTATATAGCACGTTCGAACCTTACCGAAGGGTACACTTTGTTTAATGAAAAATTATATCAGTTGATATAAATTTGTTATCATCACAACGTTTCGGCTGTTGTGCCATCCGTACTTCTTCCAATTCTTTTTGAGCCGGTTAATCCTAATGGAATTCCAAACTGACATTTTAATCAACGTGTCTAGATAATTCTCCACTGAACATGTGCATGGATATCTCGCCTAGTTCTTATTTTCTACTGCTCAGATATTGCTCGGCCTGTTTCAACTGAGTTCAAATGCACGCTGTCCGGCCGACGGATTTAATTCACTAGGTCACCAGACGCACGAACCGGAGCTTTATTTCTCTAGACTGGAATACGCTTGACGGATGTGGTGAAACTGAGACCCTTGTTTAGCACGGATTACTCGAGGGCAATCAACTGGACATCCCTGAATACTGTCAACTGCTCGAACTGAACCCTTGTGTGCCTTGTTGCTACTCCTACACTGTTCTTTCATTTGTGTCAGTTTCCCTGTTCGGCGACAACTGCATTGCGATTAGCGAATTTGTTGATTAAATTTAATCTACTAATCCGATAGCCGTAAGGCTGTTGTCACCGTTTCCCTGTTCGGCGACAACTGCCTTGCGATTAGCGAATTTGTTGATTAAATTTAATCTACTAATTCGATAGCCGTAAGGGCGTTGTCACCGTTTCCCTGTTCGGCGACAACTGCATTGCGATTAGCGAATTTGTTGATTAAATTTAATCTACTAATTCGATAGCCGTAAGGCTGTTGTCACCGTTTCCCTGTTCGGCGACAACTGCCTTGCGACTAGCGAATTTGTTGATTAAATTTAATCTACTAATTCGATAGCCGTAAGGCTGTTGTCACCGTTTCCCTGTTCGGCGACAACTGCATTGCGATTAGCGAATTTGTTGATTAAATTTAATCTACTAATTCGATAGCCGTAAGGGCGTTGTCACCGTTTCCCTGTTCGGCGACAACTGCATTGCGATTAGCGAATTTGTTGATTAAATTTAATCTACTAATTCGATAGCCGTAAGGCTGTTGTCACCGTTTCCCTGTTCGGCGACAACTGCATTGCCATTAGCGAATTTGTTGATTAAATTTAATCTACTAATTCGATAGCCGTAAGGCTGTTGTCACCGTTTCCCTGTTCGGCGACAACTGCATTGCGATTAGCGAATTTGTTGATTAAATTTAATCTACTAATTCGATAGCCGTAAGGCTGTTGTCACCGTTTCCCTGTTCGGCGACAACTGCATTGCGATTAGCGAATTTGTTGATTAAATTTAATCTACTAATTCGATAGCCGTAAGGCTGTTGTGACCATTTCCCTGTTCGGCGACAACTGCATTGCGATTAGCGAATTTGTTGATTAAATTTAATCTACTAATTCGATAGCCGTAAGGCTGTTGTCACCGTTTCCCTGTTCGGCAACAACTGCCTTGCGATTAGCGAATTTGTTGATTAAATTTAATCTACTAATTCGATAGCCGTAAGGCTGTTGTCACTGTTTCCCTGTTCGGCGACAACTGCATTGCGACTAGCGAATTTGTTGATTAAATTTAATCTACTAATTCGATAGCCGTAAGGCTGTTGTCACCGTTTCCCTGTTCGGCGACAACTGCATTGCGATTAGCGAATTTGTTGATTAAATTTAATCTACTAATTCGATAGCCGTAAGGCTGTTGTCACCGTTTCCCTGTTCGGCGACAACTGCCTTGCGACTAGCGAATTTGTTGATTAAATTTAATCTACTAATTCGATAGCCGTAAGGCTGTTGTCACCGAACTGATACAAATACGGCAATATGTATATTGCTTAACGAATTGGTGGTTTAAAGGATTAATTTCGAAATTTCCTGAAGTTTACATGGATCGATAAACACTTAATTAAGGCCGGGGGCACAACAACTGAAACCTTTTGATAATAACAACAAAAATTAGGACATGTAAATAACGTAAGTAAAAATATATATTCGTCATTCAGTTTCAACTTTTTTATGTATGAATACGTGTGTGACTCTATACATCGTTTTTTTTTTTTAAGCATTTCACCCCAAGCAAGGCAGGAGTACTACTAGTATGCCGGAGGGTAGGGGTACAAAGAGTGAAAGTAAGAGAAAAACTGAGTATTGTGGGGATTGAGGAAATGATAAAAAGAAGAACGGGGATCAAGAAATCAGATGACGGCGATTGACGTTGCATTTAAATCTTTGAAGATTGTAGTTATCGGAGAAGCAAGTGAGAGCTAGGGTGTTCCACTGTCGGGAAGTGTGAGAAAAAAGCTATGGGCAGTTATATTTAACTATTTCAACAGAAAAAGTGTGGGACCTATATGCCAACCTAGAAGCATGCTTAAATTCATGTAATCGTGTCACCAGTGAAAATAACTCGTCAGAGCAGTTGCCATGAAAATATTTGTAGAAAAGACAGAGGGAACCACAGCACATCTGTGAGAAAGTGACTGGAGTTGAGGACCGACTACATTATGCCAGTTTCTATTGATAATACTATATAATAAAACATATATATTTATATACGCATTTGAATGTACATCTATATAAAGTCTGAAATGAATACGTACATAAAAGCAGAAGTAGATATATGTTAATACGTTGCTGTTGTTTTTTAATCATTAAGACCAAACCTAGGCGATAAAAGACACTGGGACACATGGGTTACTGAGAGTGAAAGAAACTGAAAGAGGACAAGAAAAGATCAGGATTCAAGGAGGCATATGACGATGATTAACTGTGCTTACATTCATGAAATCGAGGTACCAAAGCGGAAAGCTAATGCTTGCACGAATTCATAAGTGTGGTGTGCCAATGAGGACTACCGTAGTAACAGTCTGCGAAACAATCTGTTTTAAGCACTACACTACGATGAATGATTGACTGGATCGTATACCAACAAGTAAAATCAAAACAATTTTAAAATAGTACTTTTTCATTGCATCTATGATTTTTTATGACTTACTTTTATCATTTCACATTAAGCAAGATGATAATGCCACTAAGACGCAATGGGTTACTGAGAGAAAAAGAATATGAGAAAACATTAGTGAGGGGAAATGACAATAAAAGAAAAGGATTCAGAAAGACAAAATATGGTGGCTGATGAAAATGGAAGAGAATTCCACAAGCATGAAGCGCGAGAGAAGAAAATATTAGCATAGAACTTACGGTTGCATCTAGCTATTTTATCAGGGAAATTATGAGACGTGCTGCCAATCTAATGTTATTATTATTATTATTATTATTATTATTATTATTATTATTATCTGTCCTGTATCCCTTGAGGAAGTAGGTGATTATGGCTCTCCACATCTTCCTATTCTTTGTAGTTTAGTAATTTTGTTTTTGTGGACATAAATACTAGAGGCGGCGATGTGTGTTTTCTGTTGTAGTTTTGTTGAAATTATATTTTTTAAAAAAGTTTGATTTCTTTAAGAAATTGGAACATATGATATGTATTAATGTCAGGAAAAAGTTCTTTCATGTTGGTTGTTTGATTGGCTGATTTTGTTTAGCGGCATATCAACACCTCTATGGGTTATTTAATGCCGAAATCTAAATATTTTGAACACAATTTTATGACTTCAAATAAATATATTTGAATTTTGAATGTAGATAAAATGTATTGTTAGTTATGTTGCTATAATATGTGTTGCTGATAATTTTACTATAAAATGTATTGCATTGGTCAGTTTGCTTAAAAATATATCGTTGGTCATTTTACTATATATATGTATTGTTGGTAATTTTACTAGATAAAAATGTATTGTTGGTATTTTTACTATAAAAATATATTTTTATACTTTCATAGTGTTTTATTGGGGTTTCACTATTGCTACGACCCGGGCTAGGTGTGTACCTGGGAACATTTAAGAGGTGGCTCCACAAACCTCCAAATCTCCAATCTCCCGATGAAAAGCCTTCAAAATATACATCAGACTAACGTAAGGCGTCGGCTAATATAAGGTTACCTTTTAGTTTGTATTCATATTGTTCTTTTACATATTGAATTTTTATACGAAATTTTACACACACAGACTCACACAAAACACACACACACGCACACACACACGCACACACATATATATATATATATATATATACTTGGACTCACGACTGCGTGAGTGCACATGCACACCCATCTCCAAAATCATGGAATATATACTTAATATCGGGTAAGTCTCCAACCCAGTGAAGGGCAGCAACTCGACTTGACATCGACTGTACCATTGACCGGACAATATCTGAGGATATGCTGAACTATGTCGCTCAGATACCTGTCAACAGCTCCTTCCTATTTGTGGGGATAGGATATTGTGTGCGAGTAGATCTCTCTACGATTCGTCGGAAGTTTTCAGGATTATCCTCAAAACATTTCTGGTCAATTTGGTCTGATGACACGGCGCACTGCTGGAATATCCCAACGGACTCAACTAATGCCACCTGAATACAGCCCACATCTTTATAGTAGACCCCACCACTGCCTACATGTTGCTTTGTTAACAACTGGAGCAAATGACCCAATGAGGTTCATATCATACCGAAACCCTGCTATCACCCCGAAACAACTGTAGAGTGACATGTCGGAGTACGTCATCGGTTGGCAGTCTTCCAGAGTTCACTTAGCGACAGCAGGAGCCCATTTGTATCAAGTCTCATAGTGTTAACTGGGACATCCTGGTGGATCTTCTGCTACTATATCCCATCGAAGTTAAAGAACACTGTAGTGAGCTAATAACTATGCACCTGGTAGCTCTTGCGTTGAATGTTGATTTGACTTTAGGCTGTATTCCTGTTTCTGTTTCCACAGACAATCTAGCTAGACACGATCATTAACGGCCTGTGATCTGTTTCGGTCTTTCGGCTATTCGCAGTAAATACATAACCCCGTAAATACAAAGGGTATCAATTGTCATCACAATTTCAGAAATGGAATATCCCATCTGTTTGGTACCCACTATCATACATCATTCAAACTACAATAATCAAGGCCATGTTGCCATGAGCAGCCTAGCCAGTGTTGACAGTGATTCACCAGGGGTCAGAGTACAACTGCTATAGGTCTGGACAGTTCCATGACTCCAAAGTACAACAGCACTACCTATCATTACCTTTACATATAGTTATCCTATGACATTCTTCACATCAGCATATATATATATATATATATATAGATAGATAGATAGATAGATAATCAAATGCAGATTAAATATAGATCGGAATACGACAGTTTGGTAAAATAAAGAATACGTTTCCTATTTATTCTTTGTTTTATCATATATATATATATATATATGTGTGTGTGTGTGTGTGTGTGTGTGTGTGTGTATGCGTGTGTGTGTGTGTGTTAGAATGAAAGCAAAAAAGAAAATATCATCAAAGAAATCCAGAAATAATTTTGAAATGTTTAAATGAATGCAGAAGAAAGAAAGAAAGAAAGAATAAATACGGTGAGAAAAAGAAAGAAGAGACGAAAAAAAAAGAAAGAAAGAAAGGATAAATACGGTGAGAAAAAGAAAGAAGTGACGAAAAAGAAAGAAAGAAAGAAAGAAAGAAAGAAAGAATAAAGGATAGGGAACATTGCGAAAGATAGAAAAAATAGAATTAGAGAAAAAAGAAAAAAGAAAAAAGAACAGAAGAAAAAGAAATTCTTTCAGAACAATATTAAATGGGTAATAGAACAAGTAAGAAAAGAATAAAAAAAGGAAAGCTGTATGACTAAAAGGATGAAATAAAGAAATGTCTTTGAAAAATAAATGAAAATGCTTCAAATTAAATAAACAAAAATAAAAAAAAAGATACTGAAAGGAAATTTACTGCCTCATTATTCTTTGAATGAATGAGTTAGAGAACATATTTCATAATAAATTTATTGTTTTCTCCTTTTCCTAAAATTAAAACATCGAATTCATTTCTCTTTTAATTGCGCTAAGCACGAATGGTGAAAAGAGTAAATTAAATATGCGCGATATAAAAATGAATTGTAATTTGAAAACAAAACTATAAAACAATGAAGAGAAAGAAACGTCGCTAAATTGATGAATTTCTTCCTTGTCAGTTAGAAAGAATTATGAGATCAGGTGACCTCGTTTGCCATAATTCGGATTGTAGATTAAACAGTTTTGCCTCTCGTAACCACTTTTACTTAATCAAGCAGTCTGTATAGAGTGAACATTACCACAGCCATCTAAGTACGCGTGTGCAACGCTCAAATATACATACATAGTATGAATATGAAAGGAACATATTATAGATGCAAAAGATAATACATATGTAAAAGAGGTAATATAAATATAAATGCATGTATATGCACCCCATATATATATATATATATATATATATATATATATATATATATATATATATATATATATATATATATATATATGCATGTTTCATTAAAAACGACAGGTAAGGTACTACGATTTTTATTTAATTTTTCTTGTGTTCGAACAAGAGTTTTCTTTTTGGGACACAGAGTGTGTAGAAACTGTCCAAATGTTCTATAATTCCGAGTGCTTTCGGCTATATTTTTAGCCATTATCGAAGATGATTTTATTTATTTATTTTTCAATATAATTGGGTTTGTGCATTGTGTGTATGTTTTTAGTGTTGTACAGATGTTTTATTTTCCAAGCACAGCACATTGTTTTTTTTCTTTTTTATTATTAAGGCTTCTACTTGGAAGCTTTAATGATAAAAAAAGAAAAAGCCAATATTTAATAATATTAACTACGAACACGGCCACAATGTGCTAAATGTATTCGGAAAATAAAACATCTCTATAGCACTAAAAACACACACACAATGCACACGCCCAATTATATTAAAAGTAAAAAATAAAATAAATTCATCCTTGATAATGGCTAAGAGTAAAATCGAAAGCGCTCGGAATTAGAGTTCATTTGGACAGTTTCTCCACCCTTTGTGCCCAAAAGAGAAAACACTCTTTCGAACGCAAGATAAATAAAAAGCTTAACCGTAGTATCTTGTCTGTCGTTTTTAACGAAACATGTATAAATGAAGGATTCCTGCCTAAATACAACACACAGAACAAACACACACACATACATACACAAGCATACACGCACACACACACACATAAATATATATATATATATATATATATATATATATATATATATATATATATATATATATATCCAAAAGGTTAACTGCGAAGATGGGTGTTAAGATATTTTTTAATATTATATAAAGTAAATTTAGCGGCAACATACGTTTTTACTGTGGGCTTAATTAACAACTTTAAAACATTTTCTTTAATACATAATGGTTGTTCAAGAGATAATTAGGGATGCATTTCGATTCAAATTTCAAACCTCAATTATCTGTATGAAAGAAAATGGCTAGTGCACTGCTCAGAGAAGCCTTAGTACTGATAATTTCTGATCAAGCCTCATATATATATATATATATATATATATATATATATATATATATATACACACACACACACACACATATATATATATATATATATATATATATATAGATAGATATATATATATATAGAGAGAGAGAAGAATAAGAATGCATAGTATCTTACTTTAATTGCACAAAAATATGTTTTCTTAAATTAGATTTTTTTATTTGCAACAAGCTGACGCATGTTGATATCCTTACAGTATTCAGTGTTGTTGAAGTCATCGTTGACATTTTTTTTTTGAGATTTGAAAACTCTACGTTTCGTTCAATTTCACAAAAGAATCAATGAAATTTGAATGCGTTGACTTCTTTGGAAAAATACTTTGACAAAAACCTACTTCCTGGTTTAATAATCTCTTAAATTTAATTTTATTTTATCGGACTTTTTATGGTAACAATATTTTTAAGAGACTTTTTTTTTCTTTTTCTTTTTAACAGCGAAGAATACATTCTTAGGATTTCTTACACTTAAACATGCAACATACAAGAAACCATGTATAAATATTTCTTCCTGAAGCCAAATTTTAACTTTTTGAAGCGTTTGGCCTTGTGATTTGTTTATAGTTCTCGCAAAAGCAGGGCGAATTGGAAACTGGATTCTTGTATATATAAACTTTTTAAGAAAAGATATGCAAAAAAAAAAAAAAAAAAAACATTGCATTTTTATTAAAAAATATTTATTATTTTAATCATTAAATCGTTTTTAAGAATAGTGGGAGTATGTTGCATGTAAAACAATAAAACATTTAATTTTTCCAAAAAGATTAATAAAAATTTATTATATTAGGTTGGTGCAAAAATAATTTCGTTTTCTCACATAGTAACATATGTTAAAAAACGAAATTATTTTTGCACCAACCTAATACTAACCTACGCACCCTTTTAAACTACTTTGTACCCGTTTAATTGTTTGAAATATATATATATATATATATATATATATATATATATATATATAATAAGAGGAAAGAACCGTTAGGTTAATTAACTAAAGGTCTTTAGTATTTTTAGTATTTTTGTTTTTATTTTTGAAAAACAGTGCTCAATATATATATATATATATATATATATATATATATATATATATATATATATATATATATATATCGCTTGTGGCATGAGCAGGGTATCCGAATGGATACGAAAATTCGGGTTTACAGAGCTATTATATTATCTTTACCATCCTTTTCATCCTTTTGTGCAACTCGGGTACCATGTACGCCAGCGGGACATTTTCCATAAGAACTGTCTGCGTGCCGTCTGTAGAGTTAGCCTTCAAGACAGGGCATCCAATGTAGACCTGTTTAACAGGTGTAATATTGGATGAATCGAGACTTTCCTCGTGCATCCTCACTTGTGGCGGACTTGAGAAAGTCTGATGACAAAATACCCATGATCCTAATGTACATTAGCCTTGGAACGGGTAGAGTGGGGATCAAGGTGTTTCAGTGGACTCGGTGGTTTTCAATCTGCTAGTCTGAATCGTCTTCAAAAATCGAGAGTAAAATCTAAAAGGTCAGACAATCTAACAGTGACCTCATCCCACAATTCTCACTCTTATTCCATTTGCGGCCTCCTTTTCTAAATCACTTGTGGGCCTTAAGTGCCACTTTAGATTATCGCACAAAATTTTATAACTGAATTAATTGAAGTTGTCAGATCCTCATAGGTCGAAATCGACGGGAGACTCCTTTATATATATATATATATATATATATATATATATATATATATATATATATATGTATATGTATATACTCGACTCTCCCGTCGAATTCGACGTCTGAGGGTCAAGCAGATCGATTCCTAGGAAATCGACAGCCCGACAACAGCACATGAGATTTGATTATAGTGGTGGAGGTTTCGTGCAGGACCATCCACACTTTTTGAAGGGCCGAATACAAAGACCTGGTCCACAAACAACCCTCCGCAGGTTTTGAATTCAGAGTTGTCCCTCTCCTAGACCAGTTGCCAAGCAAGGTTATGGAACCTAGTCGGTCCTGCTATTTACCCATAGCTGGAGGGAGAAGAAGAGGATTCATACCTTTCCCAAGGGTATTAAAACGTAAGTGAATGTAATGGCTTCGACAAGAATTCGAACTCGGTTCTCCGATTCCTCAATCCAATTTATTTTTGTTATATCAAGATATTTGCTTGTGTTAGTTTTTCTAAAATATTTTAAGGGTAATTTGATTTGCCCGTCGGCAATACGGTTGGGAAATTATTTTTGATAGCTGTTTGTTTTCTGTATCTCAATTCGTTATAAAGTAATGCAGGCGAAGAAAAAATAATTAATTAATCATGAGTTTCATTGTATCAATTTATAGCTGTGAATATATTCACTTTGGTAATTGAGAAGACAAGAATGTTTGTTTGTCGGTTTTTCACACAGCAAGTAAACGTATGACTGGTAAAGTCAGCGATAACACTCGGGAAAGACATTTTATTCTTAATGCGATGTTCATAAACAGAGAACCAGATTTTTATCAAGTTTTTTTTTTTTTAAATTTTTTTTGCGTCTTTCATTAGTATGAATATCGATATATCGAACATAGGCTGAATGGTTGATTTTGTTTAGCAACAATATCAACCTCTATGGGTTATTTGATGCTGAAATCTAAATATTTTGAACACAATTTTATGGCTTCAGCTAAATATATTTTGAACGTAATTGTATGCCTTCAACTGCAGATAAAATGTACTGTTAGTAATTCTTCTATAAATATTAGGTTGGTGCAAAAAAATAATGACGTAATAATGTCGTTTTTTTGACGTTAAAAATACGTTAAAAAACGACATTATCACGTCATTATTTTTGCACCAACCTAATAGATCTTTTTGGTAAATCAGCTATAAATATGTATTGTTGGTAATTCTGCTATAAATAGCGATTGTTGGTAATTCTACTATAATTAGTTATTTTTGGTAACTTTACTATAAAGTGATATTGTTGGCAATCGTATATAAAATATATTACTAGTATTTTTGCTATAAAAATATATTTATTATTTATTTATGGGGTTGATTGTTTGCTTATAACTGGTACCCTAACAGGTGCTATCACACAGGGTTAGGATGGATTTTGGAACAACAGCATTTAAGAGGTGGATCCACTCTTCTCAACACCTTCAATCTCCCGATCAGAGTGAGAAGTTTGCGACTTTTTTGTCTGCAAGAAGGTTTTGTAGGGTGAAAAATAGGACGCGGAGATGATTTTAAACTCTATCGAGACTGGAATGTGAGGACTGAGTAGCTCCTGTCTAACTATGGCAGCGGTAATCCATTTTATGCTTGATCTGTTTCTTGTAAATTTAGAGGATAGCACGAGGAGACAGGTCCTTTCTGGAATGGTAATCATTTGCGATAGATCGTATGTAAATTTCCACTTGATGTCATAGTTGAGTTTAAGGCCTAATAGTCATCCAAGGCAAGGGGCCCTCCCTGAGGGAAGAATCATTTATCGTGATTGGTGATAGTTCAGTGAAAGCGCGAAACCTGTGAAGTCACTAGCCGCGGTCAAATGCAAAATAAACAAGAGAACTGTCCTACAAACAGAATTAACAAAGTTTGCAATAAAAAGAAGAAAAGAACAGGGCAAAAAATCAAACAAGCAAATAATATATGCAAGGAAAATTAACAGTAATAAGGCAAAACGTTCATAAACTAAGAATTGGCGTAGACACACAAAGGCAAGTTTGGACAAACGAAACTAAGAATTGGCGTCGACACACAAAAGCAAGTTTGGACAAGCGTAACTAAGAATTGGCGTCGATACACAAAAGCTGGCTTGGATAAACGACACTAAGAATTGGCGTAGACACACAAAAGTTTGGATAAGCAAAACTAAGAATTGGTGTAGACACACAAAGGCAAGTTTGGACAAACGAAAGTAAGAATTGGCCCCGACACACAAAAGCAGGTTTGAATAAACGAAACTAAGAATTGGCGTCGACACACAAATGTTTAGATAAGCAAAAATAAGAATTGGCGTAGACACACAAAAGCAAGTTTGGATAAACAAAACTAAGAATTGGCGTAGACACACAAAAGCAAGTTTGGACAAACGTATCTAAGAATTGGCGTAGACACACAAAAGCAAGGTTAGACAAGCGAAACTAAGAATTGGCGTCGACACACAAAGTTTTGATAAGCAAAACTAAGAATTGGCGTAGACACACAAAGACTAGTTTGGATAAACAAAACTAAGAATTGGCGTAGACACACAAAAGCAAGTTTAGACAAGCGAAACTAAGAATTGGCGTCGACACACAAAAGTTTAGATAAGAAAAACTAAGAATTTGCGTCGACACACAAAGGCAAGTTTGAACAAGCGAAACTAAGAATTGGCCTCGATACACAAAAGCAAGTTTGGATAAACGAAACTAAGAGTTGGCGTCGACACACAAAAGCAAGTTTGGACAAATGAACATAGCGTTCTGACATCTTGACAAGGCAGATCGGGATTGGATCATGTCAAAATGTAACCAGGTTTAATTTATTGGCTAAGAAAAAAATTTGAGCATACATTTCTGTGCTTTTGCTTATAAAAGGGGAGAAGCTGTCATTCCTATTATGGATTGAAATCACCAGCTCAGGTTCCGATCGGTGATAATTGAATGGAACTAGTTTGGTTGACGGGGCATTGAATGTAAACAGCCAGTTTTTCCCCCACTGAGATGTTGGGGTTATATCAAAGGGGATATCAGCTGCTAGCGTAAAATAAGTTAATAATGTCACATTCAGAATTAGGATTATTTTTTTTTTTTGCTAAAACTGCTACCAACATAAGTGTAACCGCATGACGTTTAGTCTTTTGTAAAGGAAAGGTAATAAACGAAAGGCCTATTTGTGATAAGAATTCAAGTTTGTTATGTACAGAAGTTTATAGTCTGTAAATGCTTCTTTTTATAAAATGTTATGTCGGCTTCTGCTGCGCTCGTTCTAGCGGGGAAACTGTGCCTTAAAATATGCCAAATTCTTCAGCTTCAAGGTCTTCTTGACTGCATACATATATATGTATTTGCGTATGTATGTATCTTCATCCCTCCTCCCTTGAAAAGACAAACACACACGCGCCCATATCATAAAACAGTTGAAGACGCCGCGTCCTCGTCTCAGGAGCCCTATCATCTCCATCATTTTTTTTTTTTGTCTGCTACTTCATTCATGTCCGCATAAATAAATACTTAGCACCCTTCGTTAAAGTTAACGCCCCAATCATTTCGTGTTGTATAAAAGCATCAAATGTTTCATTTTGTTTCCTTTCTACTTCCTTGAAGAAAACCTCAAATGTCTTGGTAACTGACGCAAAGAGAAAAATATAAGACTCGCTCTTCATCTCTGCGCTGTGTTCATTAAGGATATAGGCGATCATGGCTATCCACAACTCCCTGTCCTTTTTAGCCGTTAGTGAAATTTTCTTTTTCTTTTTGCAATATTTCCTAATTACTATTCTGCCAACCATTTAAACAATTTGTTTTATTATCTCCACTTTTCGGATACTAGTGAACGTTATTACTAATACGCATATAGTAGTGTACAATAACACTACTTTTGTAACATGTGATTAATATATTTTTTGGTGGGGGTGTACTTTATCTTATTCTGTACTACTGAGTATCCTATCTAAACCAAAATGGAGCCACCTATAAAAAATAACCAACATAGTCTTTATATTAATTTATTTCCAGTACATAGGAATGTTCCAATTTCCCCAAAACGGGCCAGCACAGCCATTCAAAAAGAATACAGCAATGCAGCCGTGAAAGCGTTAAGAAGATCGTTTTGAAAACCAGTTATCTGTCATAATGCATTTGATAATCAATGGGTGGTTTAATATTGTATAATCGTACAATTCTGTCATAAATAAATTAAATAAATTTAAGCCAATGATATATGCAAGGAAAATTAACAGTATTAAGGCAAAACGTTCACAAACTAAGAATTGGCGTCGACACACAAAAGTTTAGATAAGCAAAACTAAGAATTTGCGTCGACACACAAAGGCAAGTTTGGACAAACGAAACTAAGAATTAAAAGATGCTAATAAAACTTCAAAGGGGAAATGAAAAATTTTAAAAATAGCTAGATCATGTCGAATACTTGATGCAGTTAGCGAAGCAGTTTCGCAATCTTGAGTAGTTTCCTCTTCATTAGATCGTTGAAGAATTTTACTCTAATTTCAATTTACCTAAGAAATATTTCCATTGAAACACTGAAATCTTGTTCTTAAAGTAAGAAGATAACAGAAGAGGAAAGACATCAGCATGTACTTGTATAGTGATTTGCTAAGCGTAGGGTTAGATGTAGCAAAAGCTGAAAATAAGGGGAACTCGGTGATGACCATTCTCACTGTCCACTCGTAATAATCTAGCGATATAAGATTGCTAACCATTACATCCCATCAAAGTGTTTTAGTTTCATCGTTGAAGTTGAATCAGCTGTGATTGATCGATTGATTTGTTTTCTACGGATTATCTGCCTTTTGTAGGTTTAAATAACCTGCAAATATGGAGTATTGCTGTCATATATGGGCTGGAGCCCCTTCTGTTTGTCTCAAGGTTCTTGATAAAATCTAGAGACGGATATGCAATGTAATTGGCCCTGATCTGGAATCTCGTCTGCAGTCGCTCTCCCACAGACGCACCGTTGCCTCCCTCAGTTTTTTTTTTTTTTACAAATACTGTCATGGTAACTGTTCCGATGAGCTGCTTTCGCTGGTTCCCAGACTTCATGAATTTAAGCGTTCTACTAGGCTGGCATCTCGCTCTTACCTTTTCACTGTCGAAACTGTTAAATGTATCCGTCTCTTCTACTCCAATAACTTCATGTCTCACACCTCTCACCTGCTGAAATCCCTTCCGTTTTCTTGTTTCCCTGATAGCTATGACCTCCAACTATTCAAATGTAATGTCAATCGACGTCTCCAGATGACTTGATCTATCCCCTATCCTTCTCTTCATCTTTTCCTCTATCACTCGTAATTGCTCTCGCTCCAACTGTGACCCCTTGCGTGCTAGGGGCTTCTCGCCTTGCTTGAGGTGAAACGCTTAAAAAAAGTCTTACTGATTAATCCACAGCTGAGGCGAAGAGGAGGGTCTATACTTTTCGCTGTGTTATTTGCACGTAAGTGACTATAACGAACGCGATTGGAACTGGAACTCGGCTTTCCGATGAACAATTCAGAGCTATTAACCATTATGCCACCTGCACTATCGAGATTACAACACCTGGTATTTCCAAGCGATCACCCATCGAGGTAATGACCAGGATCAACGTTGTTTAACTTCAGTGCTTGTATATATTGATTCTTAGTGAAATCTGTCATCTATCGTCTGTTGGTTAGAAGCTTTAAGAAAAGGTAAAAAGATGTGATCAACATAAATTGGAAAGGAACATTAGTCTGCATTTAAAAACTCTTGCTCAATACTGGTCATGAACATACATCCTTGTTCAAATTAATTGAAACAACCGCTTTAGTTTCCTTTCTTTCACTATTCGGTCAGTTTTAGACCCACTGGAATCACATGGTATAATCGATTTCTATTTTTTCTCAGATTAGGTCATTTCCAGTGGTGTGCAGTAATATGAATCCAATTTCGGAGTGTATTATGAAATTTGTTTGGCCTTGAAAAATATTGTGTCATCCATGATTGTATCAGTTTTATCATTCTCAGACACTATTGTCTTGACTGTCGATTAGTTGTTATACGGCCATTGTCTGCGATGGACATTACTCCAAGGAAGTGTATGAAAATTGTAACGCTGCATGAACACACTAACCAGTGAGAAAATCAATGTACTATACACTGGTTCGGAAACTGATTTAAATGCAATCGAGAATCTGTGGTCAGTCTGCAAGGAACTACTTCGTGGAATGGACATACGAAGTACTAACATTTGCTCTGGGTCATGTTTCATTGGAAAATTACGAAAAAAAAAAACAGTAAATAATGACGGAGTTATTAGTTTTTTTTCAATTTGTGCAAGGGTGTAGATTTATTAAGAGAAACCAAAATATTGTTGCCAAATCAAGGACAGCTTTTAGCACATCAGACATTCCCAGTGTGTCGATAACGACTCTGAGTGGCCGATTAAACATTTTCCTAATATGCTTCGATAAGTAATCGATTAGAACGTCGAATAGAATTATTGATACGGTCACACATTAGCAACACATAATTGCATGTATAGCGATGAAATTACAACGGTTAAAATTTATTTTCTGAGGAAATTCCAATAAATGAATGCAGTAATATGTAATATCAGCCCTTCTCTATGGCAGTGAATGCTGAACATATAAAGAAGAGACATGAAGCAACAAAACTGTGATTCCATTGAAGGATATGATGAGGATAATACAGACTTAACACGTGAGTAACGGGGATGTTTGAAGAAAAATGGAAACCGAAAGCTCGATTATACTTAGAATCGGAAAGAGTCTGATTTTCTTGGGCAGAAAAAGAGAAAAAACGGGTTGGTGAATTTAACACTCATAGAACATACTGAAAAGGGACAGCGGAAAGCAGGGCGTAACCTATCTAACGAGCTTGTGCAAATGGCTGACAGAACAGGTAGTGCGGGGGAAGATGAAAAGCCAAAAACTGAAGAAGAAGAAGAAGAAGAAGAAGAAGAAGAAGAAGAAGAAGAAGAAGAAGAAGAAGAAGAAGAAGAAGAATGTAACATTTATCTTGAATACTTTCACTTTCAAATAAGGAAGTATTTCTACATTATAGAGTCACTCCCTCTCCCTCTGTCTTTCACGTAAGTGTAAATATATTTTTTCTGTTTTACAGTATATATTGGAGGTTGATCTCACAAACCACTACATTCTGTTGTTAACTGGAGCAACTAATGGCTTGTTAATTTTAACACTTCTAAAATTAAACTATTCTCTGTTAATCATCTGAGACACTTATTTCTGCCTTGCTGATGCTAACCTCGAGAAGGGTGACACGTTGTGCTTTCTCGTGTTAACAATCTCTGCCGACATGAAGTAGAAACACTGCATTGAATCAGTTACTAGGTCAGCTGCTAAGAAAGTTGGCTCACTGTGTCGGGCTAGACAATTTTTCTCTCCATAATCTATCTTACATATCTATAAGTTTGCCATTCGCCCATGCTTGGAATATCGCTGCCACATTTAGTCTGGAGGTTCTGCTATTTATTTACAGATTCTTAATAAAAATCCAAAGAAGGATCAGCAATATTATTGATCCTGACCTAGCGTCTCGGTTTCAGTAACTTTCCCACCGCCGTAAAGTTGCTTCCCTGTGTCTTTTCTATAGATACTTTCATGGTACTTGTTTGGATGAACTCTTCGCTATGGTTCCTAGACTTTTTGCATTTAAACACAATTACTAGATTTTCAACAAAGTCTCATCAATTTGCAGATGAATTGGCTCTATGCAACCGTTATTTATATGCTAACAGTATATTTTCTTGACCATATACTAAGTTGGGCCAGAATTGCCTCCATTTAATTGATAAACATTTCCCTAAATTAACCCTCTTAGTAAAATATTTAACAGAAACACATTAAAACTAAGTTATAGCTGCACCGATAATCTTGAGAAGATTATAAAGTTACACAATAATACAATTTTAAACCAATTTAAATATTTGAATCATAATGCATGTTCCAAGATAAATACTATTGTTAATATTAACCAATGTAATTATAGGCATTCCAGCCAATGCCCTTTACCAAACAAATGTTTATCTAGATCTCTTGTTTATCTAAGTACTATTTTTACATTTGAGAAACCGACTGTTGAAAAATACTATATTGGTAGTACTAAGAATTCTTTGAAGACTAGGTGGTACCAACATATCTTGTCCCCTCCCTCAACAATAGTACTTATTGAAATAATACATCACTTTCTAAATATTTTTGGAGTGTAAAAGATGCTAATAAAACTTCAAAGGGGAAATGAAAAAATTTAAAAATAGCTAGATCATGCAGATCTTTATATGAACACTTTTTTCTGTGTTGACATGAAAAATAGGAAATTATCAGATATTTTGATAAAAGTCATTGTTAAATCAAAGAAGTGAATTAACCGTAAATTGTACACATATTCTACTTTTTTGCTTGCAAATTAGTTAAACTTTTGAATTTGATAATGCTTTTTATTATAGTTTTATTAAACAAACTGTGATGGCTTATTTTCTATTTGTAAGATTAATTCAGATTTAATATAGTTCAACATTGATCTCCTGTATTATTAACACCTTATATGGATGTAGTGGTATTTGGTTGGTATTTTAGCATCTTGCAGTGATTGGTTGGAATTATTAACATCTTATATAGATACTCTTTAGTTAACGGCTGCATATTAATTTGCCAAATAATTCTATACGTTAAAATTATTTACTCGTTTCTTAAAGAGGATTTATTTATCAACTACAAACATTTTATGTAGGAAACTCAGAAAGCATATAACTAGTTGGCATTAAATCATCTCTCTACCCCCCTCTGCTTTTATTTCTTGGGAAAGTTGATTGTCTGATTTGTATACACTTTACGAATTAACATAACCATCTGTATTAGTTTTTAATCTAATGTCTGCGATATGTTTCAGAAAACTTCCTTTCATGACCCATTTCTATAAAAATGTTCTTTTTTCTCTTAGTTTGAATTTAACGTAGGTCATTTTCGATTGGTTGATGACGGTAAGGCTGTCAAGTCTATGTTTTTTTTTTCTCGAAAAAAAGAAGAGGTATTTTGCTTTTGAAATTAAATTAATCGTTTACTCGCTAGTAATTTACAATCACCTGAGGAAACGTACTGATATGCGTCGAAACACAACTGCAATTGTGTAGCGATTTTTGACATAATTTGATTTAATATCCTAAAATAAATGATATATATATTCTTTTGCTTTTCCATATGTTTTGAAAACTAAAAACACTGATCTGTGTTTAATGAGGTTAGTTTACTTGTTTCTTTTTTTTTTTTTAATTTACAAACACATCAGCCATTATGGCAGCCACCAATCCTAAAAATTTGTTGACAACATTCACTCGAATATTTTAAACTTGGATTTATACATACGTCTACAGATGAAACGAAGCTTATGTTGAAAACCCAAATTTCCATTGACCGATCAATGAAAATGTTGCGTCTCCATTCTTGTTCACGTCGGTGTCCACCAAAAACGGCACGTTCACAAGGAAGCAAAAGATGAAGGGAAAAAAACACGTGGAGAAATGAGACCTCGAAGCCTGATTTCAATATATTTAGGTGGTTTATTCAGAATTTAGCTTGCTCTAAGTGGTCGGTAGGTGACACTTGAGGCAACTTCTACTATGTCGGATTTAACAACAAAGTTTTCTCATATCAACTCTCTGCCCCTCTCAGCAGCATGGTGAGTAACTGGTAACACGAATTGGTGGCATCGGAACTACCCACGAGACGGTCTGTTTCCCGTCAAGGGCTGATTCCTTCAATCTGATATATACCTGTTAATATTAACCAGCAACATGAAATCAAATATATATATATATATATATATATATATATATATATATATATATATATATATATATAAATGTAATGAAAAACAAACCACTTTAATGTACCATTACGATAATTTATTTCACCTAAATCCTTTTTTAAGGATTCAGGATCATCAGGTAAATCTTCCAACAAGTATGGATATATATGTATAAATAGATATACACGTGTGTGAGTATAAATATACTAATATGAAGCATGTTTGAATACTGAATATTTTTTTTTTTTTAACGTGTATGCTGCATGGGTGTGGATGTATATGTATAAATGTTTTTATGTTTGTTTTGTATGTATATGTATATTATATATGTATGTACGAGTATATGTGTGTGTACATGTATTTAAACATGTGTGTTTTTATGGATTAAACTACTTGTAATCTATATATGTATATAGACGTAATTACCTTAGAATTTATATTTGGTAAATATACATATGTATATGTATATGTATGTATATATATATATATATATATATATATATATGTATATATGTATCCTTTTTATATTTTGTTTTGTATGTAGGGTTTTATGCTTATATATGAATGTATATCTATTTAAGGGTGTGTATGTGTATATGAGTATGTCTCTCTCTCTCTCTCTCTATATATATATATATATATATATATACGGATGATTAAATGGTTAGATTAATTTTTTGATATATAGATTTGTATATGGATATATGAATTGTATATGTATGTATATGTGTATATATATATGTGGATGTATATATGTGTGTGTGTATGTATATATGTATATATATATATATATATGTATATGTGTGTGTGTGTGTATGTATATATGTGCGTACGTGCATGAATTGATTTTAAATGAAATATTGGGTCTTTCTAATGACATTTTAAATTTATTTTCTTAATTTGTAATGTCCTTCTCTTGTAATATTCTATAGTTTAAATTTTGTTTTCTTCTGAAGTGAGTTTCATTTCTAAATTTATAATTTAAATTTAAATATACCATTCTTTGACTATTAATAATAGTAATAATATTAGCTAAATTCCTTTAAAATGAAACACTTCCGAAATCACATTGATAAAATTAAATTTTAACTGTGAAATCTATATATATTTCAAATATTAAAATATAGATAAAGATTGCAAAATGTATATATAGTTTATGTGCGAGGTTAAATGAATTTTTGTGTAAATTATCTCAAGTGTTTCTATGGGTTTTTTTTTTTTTGACTTGTTAATGATCGTATGTATGTATATGTGTATATATATGTGTGCGTGTGTGTGTATGTATATATGTATATATATATATATATATATATATGTGTGTGTGTGTGTGTGTGTATGTATATATGTGCGTACGTGCATGAATTGATTTTAAATGAAATATTGGGTCTTTCTAATGACATTTTAATTTATTTTCTTAATTTGTAATGTCCTTCTTTTGTAATATTCTATAGTTTAAATTTTGTTTTCTTCTGAAGGGAGTTTCATTTCTAAATTGATAATTTAAATTTAAATATACCATTCTTTGACTATTAATAATAGTAATAATATTAGCTAAATTCCTTTAAAATGAAACACTTCCGAAATCACACTGATAAAATTAAATTTTAACTGTGAAATCTATATATATTTTGAAATATAGATAAAGAAATGTTAATGATCGTATGTATGTAGGGATTCACATGAATACATTTGTGAGACATATATGAATAAATGAAAATTAATATTACCCTCAAATTCTATTAAATAATGAAACCTAATCTTTAATTTAGTTTACCAATATAATAAATAAATTACATTCATAAATTAATTTTAAATATTAAAATAGATGTTTTATATATATATATATATATATATATATATATATATATATATATATATATATATATATATATATATATATATTTTATATTGTGGAAATACAATTAGTCGGGTGAATAAACTATTAAGATTTTAAATATTTCTTTATGTCCTAGATAAATATGTTTATTACAATAATAGTTATATTTAGTCCTGAAACTATTTACTTAAAAAATTAAACATTTAAGTTAATAACAAAATTTTTTTCAGACATCGAATTTTCTATCAAACATTGTAAACTATCTTTTACATAATTTTGTTAAAACAAAATTATAACAACTCCATCTCTCTTTCCCCCTCCCCCCTATCTCTCTCTTTACCATAAGACTCACTTGTATACATTTTCTACAATTCATTTCCGTTTTATTAACCATCTAAAGAGGTCAAGTTTCTGTCACTCCTCCTACTCCAATATAAAACATACTTAAGAGAGATATAAAATTAACCCCTCCCTATACTTTATATTGTCTGTTTAACTACCACTCTCAACCCCCTCTATTAAATTACAAAAATTACACTACCCACCAATTTCTAATCCCATTTTTTTCTCAATTCGTTGTTGGAAGATTTACCTGATGATCCTGAATCCTTAAAAAAGGATTTAGGTGAAATAAATTATCGTAATGGTACATTAAAGTGGTTTGTTTTTCATTACATATTAGCTCTGTCCTAACATTGAGCTCTCAGGATTTCATCCTCTTTGGATTTACCAAGTTCCTTGTAACTTAACTATATATATATATATATATATATATATATATATATATATATATATATATATATATATATCATATATTTGAAGACATTCTTATGTTTATACATTCTTTTTTTTTCTTTGTATATATATATATATATATATATATATATATATATATATAGATACAAATATTTAAGTAAATGCTCTGTTTATAATAAACAGTATTATCAACATTTACCGGCCTGAATGTCCGAGCAACTGTCATAGAAAATATGCGTCCTCCGACAGGAATCGAACCTGTATCGTATTCGGAACCGTCATATAACCTGACGTGCTTATACCGATTTCGCCACAGAGGAGCGTTCGGTTAGCAAGGTCGATTTTACATTTGGATACGCATTAAGCAGATATGAATGTGCGTGAGAATATCATGGAAAATTGTAGTTTTAAAACAGTAAAATCCATCTTGCTAAGCGAACGCTCCTCTGTGGCGAAATCGGTAAAAGCACGTCGGGCTATATGATGGTTCCGTATAGGATACAGGTTCGATTCCTGTCGAAGGACGCATATTTTCTATGATAATTTCTCGGACATTCAGACCGGTAAATGTTGTTAATACTGTTTATTATAAACAGAGCATTTACTTAAATATTTGTATCTATAAAAAAAAAAGAAAAGAAAAAATGTATAAACATAAAAATGTCTTCAAATAATTGTCGGAATTTGTCCATTTCATAATGATATATCATATAGGACGTACTGAAGGCAAGAGAGACACTAGGAAACAACTTGTAACCCACCTAACGAGCTTGTGGAATAGATATTAAAATGACAAATATGACTAAAGGCTATAAAAGGTAGAAGATGTGAAAAGCCATGATCGCTCACGCCCAGAAAGGACACGGCACATTTTCAAGGTAAAAATGTAATAATGATTATTTAATAGTTGAATATTAGCCACGTTTAAATATTTTTCAGCTCTCACAGTACGACAAACACCGAATTTTAGACTTGATGAGAAGGGTTTTTTCAGCAATCACTGGCAATACAAACGTTATGAATTGTAACTTAGGACAAAAGGCGTGTCGGTGTTCAGGAATGAAGGCAAACATTATGATTATTCTGACAAATACTAAAAAAATTCTGAAAGCTAATATTGTGGTTCGTGTGGAAGTGTTTATATTGTAATTAAAACAGATTTCCTTTCAGTTTTACTTAACCTATTAAAAGTGTATGATCTCATTCACATGGAGAAAAAATGAAAGCATGAAGAAATGACTATTAACTGTAAGAAGATGGAATGTGTGGTCATTAGCAAAAAGGGTAGCTCAAGTTACGAGCTACAAATTGGGGACGTTAGAATCAGTCAAACAACGAAATTTAACTGGGAAGTGTTTTAACAAACGAGAGAAAATGTGACGAAAAATCAGAAGATGCATTGTTATAGCAAATGATGTCTTCCAAAACCTAATCCAAATGTTAAAATAATAAAAAAAAAAAAACAGGAAAATTTCGTTAGAAACGAAAAAAAAAAAGAATGAGTGCTGAATCTCTTATTCAATACCAATCCTCTTAAATGCCAGTAAATGCTGGACAATTTCCACACAGATCAAGAGGATATCTGAGGTATCAGAGATGCGTTTCTAAAGAAGCATGATGAGAATACCATAGACGAAAAATGTGAGTAATGAGGAAGCATTTTACAAAAATGGGAATGAAAAAGACAGTTGTGTTTACGATCAGAAAAATAGGAGAAATTTATGGAATACATAATAAGGAAAGACGGCTTGGAAAATATGACACTCAGAGGACATATTGATAACAAAAGAAACATATGGTAACAATGAGTAACTTGCTTAAGGAGCTTGTGTAAATCGATGGCAAAACAAAGACTAGGGGTGATGGTAATAAGACAAAAACTTTTTAGTGATACAAAAGATAGGAATTTATGGAGAGCATGATCGCCTACATCCTGAGGGGATACGCTACATAAATGAAGAACAGTGCTCCCGTAAAATCCGGTAGTAATAATAACAATAAAAATATTAATCCAGCATCATTTTTTCCTCATTAAAAGTAGATAGGTTCGCCTATCGCCCGATACACTTTTTCTCCCCATACTTTTAAACAAGAGTAGAGTGTTATCCCTGGTTTCCTGTTTAGGATGGGTTTCTGTTTCCTGATAAAGTCTACTTAAACTTTATACTTCTAACGTCTCCCTCGAAACACTGAAGTTTTGTTTACTATTTAATTATTTTTTTTATTTTATTTCTTCAATAAAAGTAGATAGGTTCGCCTATAGCTCGGTTTACACTCCTCCCCGTTTTTTTGAACAGGTGTAGAGGTTTAATCCTTGTTTCTTGTTTAGGATTGCGTTTCCCGTTTCTTCTGAAGTCTTTTCATTCTCTTTCACTCCCAGTACCTCCCCTGTGTCTTAGTGGCATTATCGCCTTGCTTGGAGTTGAACTGATTAAAAAAAAATACGTTTATACTTTTAAGAAACGGAGAGTGAGAAGAATGTACGAAGTGTGACACCATTTAGGGGCGCAAAAAAGAAGGAAAAAGAAGGAAAGGAAAAAGAGAAGGAAAAGAGAGAGGAAGAAAGACTTAACTTATATGATAACGGGTGGCCACCCACGAGAAATACCATTTGAAAATGTTATTTTGATAATAGAAGACACTGGTGAGGGTTCTGTCGGCCATTGTCTTGGGGCTCAGGTTAATACATTGTTTTGTTTAGATAGATAAAAAATTAACTGTGTCTTTGTGACAGGCGGATTGTCGGGGTTGGTGGGATTCCCTGCAAGGAAATTTTAAAGATAAAGTCACCTACGAGAAGAGACATTTGAAAATGTTGTTTTGATAAATGAAGAATGGTGAAAATTCTTATGGCCATTGTCATAAAACTAATTGACAAACACCAGGTGGATGCAGAGTTTTAAATAGATAAAGGTTTACTTGTGTCATGATGGCAAACAATTTAATAGGTCATCTGTTGACCACACACAAAGAGAGTCATCTCTAGGTTGGGTCTTTGTCGATGGGAGGTGTAATTGAGAGAAAACACATCTGGGCTGTGTTGGAATTTGAATATGACAGCGAAACAATATTTCGTTGGCGCCGAAGAATGAGTGTGTCTGGTTGACTAGCCTCTTGGTGCTGGCGAAAATCTGATTGAAGAATTCCATATGCCGTGACGTTAGGATAAGAATTGAGATTGTCACTCTACGGGTCGTATTGTCTTCTTGGCGGCCAGAGAAGAAGAGAGAAACAAAAGAAAGAAAAGGAAAAGAAAAAGATAATTTTTTTTCTTTGAACAAAATATATATTTTTTTAAGAAGAAGGCTAGTCTAGTCACGCCCACACTGTTGATCGACCATTGGTTGAATGCTAACCAGCCAGGCGGAGGTGATCATGTGACGCAAGGAGGCAGCCCATTGAGAGGCAGTGCGAGGAAGTGGGAAGGTGTTCATATGAAAATAAGAGAAGGTGGGAGTAAGAGAAGACTTCCAAAAATGGAAATAATGAATTTTTCCTGACCGAAAACAAAAGAAGGGGTTTATGGATTTAGACTTATCAAGGAACCTCAAACCCCGACGAGCCCACCCCCGGTTTTGAATCGGCGTCCATATAAGCGAATTCGCAGCGAGCAAAAAATCAGTTGAGTTGAGTTTAGTTTTGAGTTCGAGAGAGAGTTCCAGTTGAGAGCTCTGAAGCCCCGCTACGAAGAGCTGACCAAGATTCGCGCAACTTCCGAACTCACCTTCTAACCAAGAACAATTTCAATCTATTTTTTTTGAAGAACGACTTAGACTCACACCACCAAAATAAGCTTTGTGAATTTCGCCTGAAAACCACGTGTCACAATCCATATAGCGGGTCGGGAGATAGACGCCGTCCTATGTATCCAGCAACCAGATATAAAGTATTGTTATCCTTTTTTTGATACCATTTTCGACTTGTTATTTTATTTTCTTTTGCCCGTACTTGTGCGATACCGCCCTCATTCGAGCTCAAGCTTGCAGTACGGCCCCAACGCTGATTGATTTCGTCTGCCTAAGATCAATTCACAACGTGGGTAGGCGGACTGGAGATCAAAGTAGTTACTTCGGTAACCAGACGTTGGAAGCGAGTTGGGAACGACGAGGCTGATATCGAATCTAACCAGATTCCCATCCGAATCACTTAAAGGTTAGATCATCACAATTGGCGCCGCGACCAGGATAAGACCCGGGATCGGCTGACGTCACAATTTGACGTAACGGTTGGATGTCACATAAGTATAAACTATTAGGTTGGTGCAAAAATAATGTCGGTTTTTGACGTATTTTTAACGTCAAAAACCGACATTACAAGAAGACAGAGTGCATGGTTGTCAGTAAGAGAATGAGCGCGAAAAGCGATTTGAAGGTCGGGAACACTAGAATCAAGCGAACGCGGAAGTTTAAATATCTGGGAAACGTCTTGACAAAGGACGGTAAGTGCGACACAGATCCGTAGGCGTATTGGCATCGCCAAGGGCACATTCCAAAAGCTGGACAGAGTACTGCGAGACAGGAGGATTTCTTTGGTAACAAAGAAAAGTATACTGAACTGTTACGTGACATTTGTCCTTCTTTACGGCAGCGAATGTTGGACGATTTCCTCAAAGATGAAGAAGAGATGAAGGCAACAGAGATGTGGTTCTGCAGAAGGATGATAAGGATATCATGGACTAAGCGTGTGAATAACGATGAGGTCTTGCAAATGATGCAAACTAGGAGGAGGCCTATACTTAACATCAGGAAGAGGCAGCTGAAGTTTCTGGGACACATAATGAGGAAGGAACGCCTGGAGAATCTGATACTCACGGGTCGAATAGAGGGAAAGAGAGACAAGGGAAAATAACGCGTGACATACCTGGCGGGCTTAAGCAAGTAGATGACAGAACGTGGTCTGGAGGAGGAAGCAGAAGGAAGGAACTTGTTGGGAACTGCAAGGTATAGAGGGAGGTGGAGAGCCATGATCGCCTACGTCCTGAAAAAACATTTCAAATAAAAAGAAAAAGAAATGCTCACCGTCAAGATTTTTCGGACGATGGGCATTATTACATTTCCAACTTAGCACAGTACTATTTACTTGAAAGTTCCGAAATAAAATCCTTTTATTTACAGCCCTTTTGCTCTGATGATTAAAATATGCTTCCAAGTATTAGAAGTAAGAATTCCTGTAAATATGTTAGCAAGTAGTTGTTCTTGGCCCACTCTATCTAGACAACAGTGAACCATATAGAGAATAGAAACTGTCTCCATTCTTCGGAATGTTTGAAAAACAGGCAGATTATCGCTGTTGGGATGCCAGGGTGCAGACCGTCGGTGTTCGGCGTTAATGAATGGCAGGAAACACATTCTGTCAATCTCACGCGGCGATGTTTCAATCTCCCTGTCAATTGTATGCTTCGCTGCGTTCACACATCGACACGAATCTCTTTGTGGGGAACGATCATTAATTGACAGTAAAGAGTTCCAGATTTCTTTCTTTATTTTTATGTACCGTGTCCTTTCAGGGCGTAGGCGTTTATGACTCTCCACTTCTCTCTATCAATTGCAGCTCTCAAAAAATTCCTTCCCTTTGCTTCCTCCCCCAGACCACGTTCTGTCATCTTGTTAAGCCCGCTAGGTATGTCATGCGCTGTTTTCCCTTGTCTCTTTCTCTCTATTTGACTTGTGAGTATCAGATTCTCCAGGCGCTCCTTCCTCATTACGTGTCCCAGAAACTTCAGCTGCCTCTTCCTGGTGTTAAATATAAGCCTCCTCCTTGTTTGCATCCCCTCCAAGATCTCATCGTTGCTCACACATTCGATCCATGATATCCTCAGCATCCGTCTGTAGAACGACATCTCCATCGCCTAGAGTCTTTTCTTCATCTTTGAGGAGAGCGTCCAACAATCGCTGCCGTGAAGGATGACAGATGTCACAAAAGAGCTAAGTACCCTTTTCTTTGTTGCGAAAGGCATCCTCCTGTCTCGTAGTACTCTGCCCAGCTTTAGGGATGCGTCCTTGGCCATCCCAATGCGTCTACGAATGACAGTATCGCACTTACCGCCCTCTGTCAAGACACTTCCCAGATATTTAAACTTTCGCACCTGCTTGATTTTAGTGTTCCCGACCTGAAAATCACATTTCGCGTTCCAGATTTATGAATGTGAATTCATAGGTCAAAGCCTACATTTTCATTCAGCTACAAAATATAATTGTGTTTTCTTGTACGGACCAAGTGGCAGGGAAGAGAATAACAGCAAAAGAGGTTCATCGTAGATACCGGACTTGCGAACAAAAAACAAAAAAACGCTGAAATAAATTCTTTTGCGCCGCCATAAAAATGTTTGTTGGTTTCGCTTTTGCTAAATATTTTAACAATGGACGATTATTTCTCACGTTCAGCTCCGTAGCCTGCACTTGAACTTTTGGGCTTACGACTTTTCTGCTTTCCGCTGAACCGTTTCTATCTATATTAAAGTTGAATGTGAAACGCTTAAATATTAGAATAAAAAAGATACTTGTGAAAAAAAGTACAAGAAAAATTTAGTTAAGTCTAAAGTAAAAAAAAAAAAAATAAATAAATAAATAAATAGAAAAATACGATACCTTTAATATACTGTTATATTCATAAACATACGTTTTAAAAATAATTGATGAGTTAATCTAAACAAGTGTTACACATTCCTGGCATGGTATAAGCCTTTAGGGAGGCACAGTGGAGCAATGAATAGCGGACTTGAGGAATCGGAGTTCGAATTCCAGTCGAATCCATTACATTCGCTTACATGCTAATACACTTGGGAAAGATATGAATCCTTTTTCCCCCCTCCCAGCTATGGGTAAATAGTAGACAGACCTTGGATAGCAATTGGTCTATCAAATTGACAGAAATGGCAACCTACTGCGGAGAAAAAATCTGCCTCGTCAGTCATGTATCGAAAGATACATGATCGCCTAAGCGTATATCATGCATGACATAACTGACTGATCAAACAAGGTACCTCCATTAATTCGCTGATGAAAGAGCATACTATGATGAAAAAAATGCCGGATTTTTTTTTTTTTTTTGGTCAAAATCTTTGTTATTATTAAGAGGAAAAAGTAAAGAATTTTTTATTACTCAATTAAATGTTTTAATACTTTCTAGCACATTAGAAATTTTGGTTAAAAATCTTGTTTTTCTTGCGATTAATATAGTACACTATACTTTGCTTCTATACTATATAATGCTACAGTATAGTGCAGTATCGGACCACAGATAAGTATATGAAATTTTAGCGGTTTGCCGTCAGAATCACATTGATTTGGAAATTCTTGCAAAAAAAACAATTGTCGGATTTTAAATCTTAGAACATATTCACAAAAGATTCTGATCACGTTGATCAAATTAAGCAACGCCTAGGCTGGTCAGTGCCTAAATGGGTGACCGCTCGGCAATACCACATGATGTAAGCTTGACTGTGCAGGTGGTGCGATAGATAATGGCTCTTTGATTAACAATTCCATGCTTGGTTCCAGTTCCTTTTATACTCACTTACGCAATTACCATTGGGAAAGGTATGCATCTACCTCTTCAGCCCCAGCTATGGGTTAATTAGTAAGACTTGTATCTCTAAATCTTTAGTATTAAAAAACAGAATTCTTACAATCTAAAATATTTTCTGGCTTTAAATCACCTGCAAAAGGTTGATAATCCGTAAAAAAACAAAATCAATCAATCATTGCTAAATCTGAATGCCAATTGCTGAGGTTTGGTCGTTAAACAAATCATATGTGATTTGTGGTTAGAGGTATATAAAACCCAAGAGGCACTTCGACGTGCTGTAATGGTTAGCAAGCTTGTTTCGCTAGAGCAATTACTACTGAGTAGTGAGTTCGATCCTCAATAGGTGCTTCATAATTGCGGCCTTGTATCACATCTGAGCTAAACTACTAGTATGAGATTGAAGATTTTCATTGTTGGGTCAATTGAGAGAGTAGTACTATGTTTACGACAGTTTTCTCAATAAAAATAGCAGCTAGCTGAATTATAAAACCATTTTCATATCTCGAGATGTTAGTCTGATTGGGATGCTTTTAATTAGGTATGTCCCAGGTAACGCTAAAAAAGTGGTATACCCTGGAGAAAAAAGGTCCCCAAATTGATAAAAAAAAATTTTTAACTTGTAAATGTTTATGTTAAAATTAAAGAGGGAAGACCAAAGTATTTTTTGAATATTTTTTCAGATTTTTTAATCCTTCCTATAAATTTTAAAAATTTTATTTAAAAATCTCGTTTTTCTTGAATAATAAAAAAAAAAAAAAAAAAAATCAGTAAAATTGATTTATCGACATTTCTGCCCGAATTTGTAAAAAAAAAAAATTAGTTCAAAAATCAATTAATATTCACTTACACCTTTTTTTTTTTTTTGTTACCTTAGGAAATTTAGAATGATTAAAGTATATTTAATGTAATTTGAAAGAAACATTACTTACTTTTTTAGCAGAAAATTTTTTAATAGAGATATTTCCAACCGAGGTACTCGCGCGGATGCGTGATTGAAGGGTGTTAATTGACGGGTGTCAATATATTGACAACTTACGTCAAGCGAATTTATCATACGGTAGCGCAGAAGTGATGTAATTCGTTCTAATTTTAAGTGAACCTGGTTAGTAAATTAAAAAAAAAATAACTTAACTGAATGAATGCAAAGCAATTTCTGAAGTAAAAAAACTTGCTTCTATCAAGAGAAACAAGTCGACCTCGTGACATTATTTCAAAGCTGTGCATCCATACTTTCGTTGGAGACGATTTTAAGTACAATTTTGGAATATTAAAAAATTATTTTAAAAATGTTAACGGTTGTCAAATTTTTATGAGCTTTCAAATTTATGATCTTTAAAAAGTAGGGAACATAATATGTTATTTCCATAAAGCTTCATTCAGAAACTTAATTTTAAAATATATAACAGCATTTTGTCATATTGTGTATTTAAAATAGAAAAAAAAGAAAAAAAATTATTGTAAAAATTCATTTTTCATCAAAAATTTTCTTTTTTCAGTTGAGAATTACCGTAGTATATGTTATTCAGAAAAGTCATAAAAAGTTTTTTGAATTAAATATTAGTCTTAGTTTTATTGGGTTTTGTATGTTTACAATTGAGGTAAAAGTTTGGACAATTTTGCACATATTTTTACCAAATAAATCGATGATTTAGAATCTTCAGAGTCTTGTGTATTTAATTGAAAAAAAATTATCAGGCTTCAAAAATAAATTTTAGAAGTTTTCATAAAATTAAGTTCGAGGGGTGTAACAGATATAAAAAATAATATTTATACCATGACTTTCAAAATGACAAACATTTCTAAAATAATTTGTGAATAAGTTCTGAAAGTTTCATTAAAATCCAACAAGTACTTGATTTTTGCAAGATTTTCCAAATCAATGTGTTTTTTTGAACAGAAAACAGTGAAAAACAAGTAATGTTAATATTACGTATTTTTTGACCTAAAAAAAAAAAAAAAAAAAAAAAAGATTTTCAATCTAAATTTAAAAAATGCTGCAAATGAAAAAAATTTTTTTTAAAATAATTAAAAAATACCTTGGTCTTCCCTCTTTAATTTTAACATAAACATTTACACTTTACAATTTTTTTTATCAATTTGGGGACCTTTTTTCTCCAGGGTATACCACTTTTTTAGCGTTACCTGGGACATACCTACTTTTAATTATCTAAATTTTATATGTCACTGAAGGTTCTTCGAAATAAATATCAAATATTTCGTCTCAAAAAGTAAAAAAATAAAAATAAAATAAAATAAAACAGGCCAATCTTGATAAAGAAAGAATTTTAAAAAAATTAAAAAAAACACTAAAAAAAATAATTTTAAAAATTTATTTCGGTACCAAATAAATGTACATTCGATATAAATTTCCTTAAGAAAATATCAAAATATGAAATATAAAAGCTTTTGTTACATCGTATTTTCATTTCGTGTGCATAAATAAACAATTTGTTTTACGTGTGTTTAAGTGTTTATATACAGAAAAGAAATCTGGTGATTTAAATTATAGCTTGTAGAAAATCTGAAAAAAAATAAATGAAAAAATGTTTTATTCTTCCTTGAATTCGTTAGATTAAAGCATGATAAAATTTTAAAGAGTGGCTAGCAATGGTGAAATCCCCCCGATACTAAGATAGTTGACGTTTGAAAAATGTAAGATCTCACAGGTGTTTATTTTTATTTCAAGAAAAAAAGAACTTTCGGAAAAGTATAAAAATTACTACAGAACTAAATCTGCATTTCGTAACTCTTTATTGAAAAGTAAATGTTCTTTTCATCAGCTCTTTTTTTTTTTTTTTTTTTTCGACGAATGTCAAAGTTAGAAGTGCCTTGATTTTTACATTATTCAATTGATTTCAGCAAAATTCATTTAATTTCTTAGTGTAGCAAACAGAAGAATTGGTCTATTTTACAGTGTTATTGAGATATTCGAGTTATTGAAAATTTGTCAATTCTTATTCAGTTCGTTTTTAAATAAGGGTTAATTGTAAATTGAAGAATTAAACGAATTAAAGATTTAAAATTTTAAAAATAAAGAATTAAAATTTTTAAGTTTGGATGTCTTAACTAATAATATTTAAGAAACACTATCGCAGACTTACGTACTTCAAATTCTTCAACGCCAACAGCAAAAAATGAAATTCTATTGCTTTATATTTATATATATATATTGACTTATATACATTTATATTTCAGATTGGCTTCAGAGACGCTTCTATTCGAAGATGCTTAAATATTATTTTCAGTGGATACCTATATTTAAATAGACGCTCCGTTTTTATTTCTAAACAGTATATTTATTATACCTGCCCGGATATTCGAAATAGCCGACATTATAAGAATTTCTATTTTAAATACTAATTAGATTTAGTTAACATGAACTTTAAGAACATTATTTTTCAATAATATATATGAAAATTCAAACCGTGTTCGATTATCTTTCTAATTAATCAATAAAATTTAATCAGGTATTCATGCACATTAGAATACGTATAAAACGGCCTAATATAAAAGTGCTAAAAACAAACGAGAAATGATTCTTTTTTATTTGATATTACAAAAATGAATTTTTCGTTCAAGGCTTACTGAAAACAGTAGAAATTATAAGTGACAAATCTATGGTAGCTGTTTCCATAACTCTTTATCCAATTAAATCGTTCTATCAAATTTGAAAGATCGCTATTACAGTATTCTTATTGATGACAAAAATAATTTAAACACTTTTCTATTTGGCAAAGCATACAACCATTTATTCTATCTTGTTTAATTAGAAAATATATTTTTCAAATTAGCTATCGTCGATTGGCAGTATTCAAATACTCACAGAAAATCCAACAACGTTGATAAGAAACTCGAATTTTCAAACAGTGCTGTGAAAATGATTAAATATATGTATATATACAAGTCTCGTTAAATAACAGTTAAAATAGTGTTGTCTTGTTCCTCCTCCTTATCTGCTTTATAACGCTTATTTAACGTTTAAGCTCTAAAAAAAAAAAAAAAAAAAAAAAATATATTAAATCACAATAAAAGATAGTTTTATACAATATTTTCACTTTCTAAATTTTAACCAAACATAGAACTGTAAATAATGTTTTAGTTGCTTCCAATTTCGTTTATAGCCTACCTTTAATTTTCTATGGACTGGTATGACAGATTAATACCAATATGACATATATGTATATCTATACAAGTCTCTAAAATTCAAAATAAGATCTTTGTTACGTTAAGCAATAACTTCTTTGCAAAAGAATCTTAAACCGTATTTTATATTTTGATACACATACGTATCCATTAGACGCACTTCTGTCTGAATACAGGAATAATTTTTATGCGTATCCATGCGAATGTCTTTATAAACGCATACATCTATAAATGCAAGCATATTTAGGATTGTGTGTGTGTATATATGTATGCATGAGAGATGTTTGATTTAAGTGTATATCCAATAAAAATAAACTTTGTTATGAGTTCCTAGTCTTTCAGTTTAGGCAGTACAATACAGTCTTCGAATTAATCAGCCCTGATGGAAACTTGTTTTTTTTTTGTTTTTTATGACGTTGTAAAACGCACCACCATTATTAATTAGTTATTCTATTGATTGTTCTTTCAACCATGCATTTCATACCGCTACAATTAACCATTGATGCGTATCACAAGTTCGTTGGATGACGACAATCGTTATAATGAGTGTGCAATCACAGCGAATGTCACTTGATAAAAAAAAAAAAAAAGAGTGATCTACGTTCCCAACGTATCGCTTTATAAGTTAATTATCACCATCTTGATAGCTTTCAGTCGTTTATGAGTTCAAAAGAATCTCGTTTCGATTTCGATGCTAGTTTGCTCTCCTCAGATGGTTCCGGTACGATTCTTCGGTAAAGAGTGTATAATGCTTTCCTCACGTCACTGTCGACGAACCAGAGCACTGGTATGATCCCAGCGCTTGAGACGGCTAAATAGGCAAAGACATCCAACGCAATCCAAAAACGCTCGTCGTGTTGTCGGTAACCGTTGTCCATTATATGCTGGTGGAAGCATTTCAAAACAAACATGGTAGCCGCGAACATAAGATTAACTACAATCCCGGCCGTCAAAGAGCTACGTATGGATCGTCGGTCAACGCTGGTCAGCAGACGATAAGATTGCAGACCTCGAGACTTTAACAGAAAATAAATAACGATGAATGTACTGGCCACTGTAAATAGGCAGATGATGAAGGTGAATAAATGAAATGCGCGGTTTGCCGGTGGTATCAGTGCTGAACTACAAACAGGGTTTGGCGCAGGCAATGAGATTTCAGTCACGGCATCTGGATATCCGTTTGTTATCGTTGTGACCGGCAGTAAGGCGAGAGATGGCGTCGTGCTGTTGGATGCAAAGCCGACGAAGTATATTGGCAAGGTGACCAGGATTGTGCTGACCCAGGGAAAAGCAAGTAGGATGCCACAGCCGACCGAGTTGACCCGCTGAAGATAACGATAGGGACTTATTGCCTGAAGTACTCGATCAACACTCACTACGAACATGTGAAACTGAAAATAGAAAAAAAAAAAAAAAAAGATCAATATTTTTAAAGAAAAAAAAAAAAGTGCGTTTTGGAGGTTTTATTGTTGTATCATACGAGAAAGTGCTGAAAAGTTCTCAGCTCTCAGTGTCTGAAATTGCTAGATATTTGGCCATTTCATCAGCTTCGGAGATCGGCAAATAAACTTTTTAGTACTCCTTCAAATTTAAAAAAATAAAAAGGTAAGAATAAATATGAAAATGAAGTGAAAAATAAAACAAAATAAAAAAAGGAACAAAAATTAAACAGAATGAAAGGGAAACAAAAATTAAAAAAAAAAAAAAAAAAAAAAAAAAAGAAATTGAATAAAAACAGCAAATGAAATATCAGACATATTTAATGAAAGGAAACGTTAATGCATTAAAATCAAAACGTCAAATGAAATCGGCAAGAGAAATTCAGAACGATAGTAAATACTGATAACGACTGGGGACAGATGAAATAACAATAAATGTTCTTAATTCTATACTTCTTAAATGATTACAGGATTGATATTTACGAATCAGAACTTAAAACCGTACAAGTCCAAATAGGGCAATCGGCAGAAATATCACAGCACATATTATGTAGAAAATAACTACGTGTTTAAGGGATTGCAACACCGTTCGCCCAATTTCATGGAAATGTTAACAGCATCTTTAAAGCTTAACTTATTTATACTTATGGCGGCTAGAAAAAGGGGGAGCAGAAAGCGTGAACTGCGAACTGAAGGCGTCAAAATCAAGCAGAAATTATTAGGCTGTTGCAAAAATAATGTCGTTTTCTCACATAGTAACATATGTGAGAAAACGACATTATTTTTGCACCAACCTAATATATGACAGTGTTGTAACAGAGGAATGAAATTAAATTCGAAGGGATAAGTACACGTCCTTCTTTATTCGTATTACTCTCTTTGATATCATTCTAATCATGAATATCTCATTTCTTGTTCCAATGTCTTAATTTTGCTTTGTGCTCTATTCATCATGATTCGCATCATTAGTTATGTAGCCCATTAAACTGATTGTCTGATGGAGCTCCTGGTTTCTTAGATAATCTTACGAAGATGTATTTATTGAAGTCCTCCACTATGGAGAAATCAAGAAAAATATGTAAGGGGTTATAAATAGCCGTCAAGTACGAAATTAGTTTGCAAAATTTAATTCTGGAAAAACGACGTCGGAAATTAAACCCAGACGGTGGCGTTCATCGGACTTTGATGGGAGAAAGCAGTTCACGAGTAAGTATTCGGAAATAAACAAAGATATTAAACACATATGTCATATATGGAAAAATAGTAAGGACAGGTGAATCATGGTGAATATTTAAATGAGTAAAATGTAATTAGTTTTTGAAGAAGAAAGTTGATAAACAAAAGCGGGAATTGTTTATAACTCAACGTAATAATTTCCCGGGTAAATTATTTATGACTCAACGTAATAATTTCCCGCGTCAAATTAAATCCGCAACCACTTTGGATACAAGTTTGCAGATATGATTAAATGCGAACAACAATACAATGTAGCAATGCAGATGTTTTGATAAGTCGTGATAAGAATCAACTTGAAACCCAGAATAGCAACTTTAAAACACGAATAGAACTATGCTATAATATTAAGGTAAAAACGGGTCACCCAATCCAAGTCAGATGACTATACACCCTACTTATCGACAGGTAACTTGGTTGGCTGAAGTTCGGAGTTAATAGTCTTTATTATTACTTATTTAACTGGTGTAATAGTGTAGACGCTACGTTCGCTTAATGCATGTATACGCTTCACACACGACTAAAAGAATATCGATAATTGTGCGTTTTTTACGGGCCGACACGTCCCCATGAGTGGACAAGATATAGTTTTGATATTGAGTCACCATCTCTAGTTTGATTACCAACCAAGGCTAGAAAGCCTTGTCAGTTCTGTTATTTAACCCATAACTAAGATATCGATACATATTTTTCCCCAGAGGTATTTGAGCGAAAGTTAACGGAATTCGCCGATTTCATTTTCCGAGGGAGTAGTCGTTAAAATACTCCCACATCTACGACTTTATTTTTTTGTTTCTCTCATATTTTGAACGATGTGAACTTCAAGTTGCCTCACATCTCCATTGTGCCATATACTCGTTGAATATCATTTATTACTTTGTACTGATCAATATGTTCATTCGTTGATTCTAAGGCATATCAACGCTTCTGCCACAATTACTGTGTAAAAATCCGTAATAAATCGTAGACATGTCTTCTTCAGTAATTTAATGTCGAATTTTGTAAGGTGCCACGCAATGAGGATGAAATTCACTCTTCTGGCTTTGAGCGTCTTTTGGAACACAAGTTAATCCCCAGACGTGAAGTTTATATACGATCCATAGCAAAAGACGCTGGCTCCTTATACCGACCCAGAAAGTATCTGAATCTTTCTACTATGTTCTATCCTTACAAGAATCAGATCAGACCGAAAATTAACTATTGCTGCCATATCTGGGCTGAGGTTGCCGAACACTTGTCTTTCTATACTTGAATTCAAAATCTTTTACACGGGCTTGTAAACGATGAATTAAATACAGTGTAACCCGGATATAAGAGAAAACCCGCATATAAGATGTTTTATCTGGTCCCAAATTAGAGCCATACTTACCTAAATAAAATAGACCAAACCCGGATATAAGAGAAACCCGGATATAAGATACTTCTTCTCCGGTCCCGACAACTCTCTTATATCCAGGTTACTCTGTATAATTCTACAAAGTTACTCACACAGACACAACGTCCCAAGCCCCTTGCTACACTATCGCTATTTCCATGGCAAATATTCTGCCGAGATATATTCCCAATTTCCCCTTGTTCAGACTTTTATAGCTAGGATCACTTTCGTATTTTATTGGTAAGCAGGAAGTTCCAATCTGATAGCTTTTTTCCAAGAACCGATACTTTATGGAATAAACTCTCGAGATGTATTCACTCTGCACTTATTTCCCACTCCTATATCTATACAACAACCACATTTAGCATTCCCTTTACCTCTTGACTCTTGCTTTGGTTGAAAATTTAGTAAGAAAACTAGGAATTCAGACTATCGTGTGTAAACATTAATCTACACAGACGAGCCTCTCATCAATTAGAATAGAGGTCATATATTTTAGTGTCATTTTGAGCCCATAGCTGTGCCGCTCCATTCTAAAGAACAGATGTAAGCATGTAATTTCAAGCTAATATTTAAATTCGTCAGATTAGGGAGCAAAGTCTTCTTCCCTGCTTTGTGGTCGATTTGAATTAACAATAACTGTTACACCATAATATTCGGTTGGTGCAAAAATAATGTCGTTTTCTCACATATGTTACTATGTGAGAAAACGACATTATTTTTGCACCAACCTAATATCTGCGATCTTATTGGCTCTTTTAGACGAAACATTGAAACTTAATTTTGGGATATAATTTGTTCAGAATATTATCCATGAAATAAGCTAAGCTCCTTTCCCCCCCCGCCCCCAGAATAAAAAAAATTATCCATGAAATAAATTATCCATGAAATAAGCTAAGCTCCTTTTTCTCCTAGAAAAAAAACCGGTAATGATACTAATATTATTCAGTAATTGACCGAAACCGTCATTTTTGTGATGTATGGCGAAGACGCCTAAATAATGCATAAACATGAAAACTGTATTGTATATAGCTACATCCAATGAAATTGCTAATTTGTGCTTCGTCCAGTGTTGATCTTATCTTCATTTACTGTTTATCGAAATATTCATGAATGTGAATATTTAATTATATTACAAACTATCAACAATCGATTTTACCCTTCGTTTGCAACGACTCAAAAATCCATGGCCACAAACTAGCCTTATCTTTGAACTACAAAATTTGTTCACGTTATCGCTTCGTTCTACCTTCCCGCCATCTATTCATGTATTCTCTCAATGACATTCACTGCTGGAAACGAGCGTCAAATAAGACAGACGATGGGTTTCTTATCAGCAACCATTTTATGCATTTAATCACAACTCATGCCGACTAAATTGAAATTCTGCTTTTAAAGGGTAATATTACGAGACTAATCATTTTTTTTAAATTCTTAGTCCATAAATTGAAATGTATTGTTTAACTGATTATTATCGGCTCGTTTGTTACTTTTGTACTGGCTAGTATTGTTTGCGTGGTAAATTGCTAATGGGCACCAAACAATCGCGATTAAATCAGACGATATTGGCAGCCATTTTGGCTGAACTGACAGTTGACTTTGCTATCAGTTCATCGTGAAAATGGGGACAGCACGTGTGTTGAATGACGAGAAGAAAAAAAGAAAAGTAAGGTTTAAAAAAAAAAATGGAAAGAACGCTGATAAAAATCATATTGGATGTGAAGCAGTACGAATTTAACAATAATGTGAATAGTGGACATTTTTGTTAGCCGCGATACAGTGTTACCTGTTTGACTGATTGATCTCTCATTGCCTTAAAAAGAACAGCCGCAGCAAAGTTATTAGGCTTGACATTAAAGAAAAAAAACAGAAAATATACCGTAAAGACGGGTAATGGACTGTAGAGGCACACAAGCATGTGAATAAGAAATGTATGTGGTCAACATATTCAGTGTCAATAAAGATTAAATATGCGAAGTGAGAGGGGAAAAGCAAAGGACATTTTTGCACATACACATAAGAGGAAGCGGGCAACATATTCAAAGGATTGATTGATTGCTTGATTTTCTACGGCTTATCAACCCTTTGAAGGTTATTTAAAGGCAGAAAATATTTTAGTTTGTAATAATTTTTTTTTTTAGATAATAATGATTTGTTGATACAAGTTTTACTAATTAACTCATGGCTAGGGAAAGGTATGAATCCAACACTCCTCCCAACAGCTATGAGTTAAATAGCAGGGTAGACTGGACGACTCTAGCTTTGTTGTGTAACCAGGTGAAGAAAACGAAAACTAAATTCTAAAACCATTGAGAAGGCAACGAGAAACCACTTCATTATGTTTCCATAGAACGCATGGGAATTCACAGATAATAACAAACAGGACGCTTTCAAGATCCATTAACTCTTATATCTTGATGTTATGAGTTTAGTGAAAAACACACACACATACACAAGTTTGAGAGAGAGAGAGAGAGAGAGAGAGAGAGAGAGAGAGAGAGATGATGATGATGATGGCTTCGTTGTTTCAATGGTTGCGTACTTCCTATACTTCAATAACTAATACTGATAAAGACTATTTATCTCCGTTTAACTCAACCCTCCATGTTTTTGTTCACCACTGCAGTAGCCAGATAATGATAAAAGCTAAAAGTGTTGGTTGGATCCAGTGAATTGACCCAGAGAGTTGTGAGTTCAATACCTAACTTCTGCAGTGGCGAACAAAAGCGAATTAAATTAAAGGAGATAACGGAGACACCCGAAAGAGGCATAGCATTCGGAACTAGAACAATCAACACCCATGTGGACGAAACAAAGGGTTCAGTTCGAAATTCCAATCATCTGAAGAAGGCCGGTGCTTACAATGGCCAAAACGCCTTGAACGTGACAATAAAGATGAGGACAACAGCCCTGTTTTTATTTTATTTATTAAATCGTATATTCATATATTGACATGTACCGATCTGAATATTATTCTAACAAGATTTCTTGAATATTCAGGCCCTTAGATGTAAATAAAAAAAATACACTGTTTGATGAAGAAATAAAAACAGCATCTACTCAAATATCAGTATGCATTAAAAATATTAAAAAAATAAATTAAAAATATGTCGGATTTAAACGATTTCCTAATATATATATATATATATATATATATATATATATATATATATATATATATACGCACAATTTTATCATATAGACAGAAACTGTTTACTCATTACAAAGATGCAATTTCGTTTCAGTGCATTTCAATTGCACCTCGACGGCTGAGAACCAAAAATGTTTTGGGTTTTCACCAGCCGAGGTACAATTGAAATGCATCGAAAGGAAATTGCATCTTTGTAGTGAGTAAACTTGTGTCTATGATAAAATTATAATAAATAATTATCGCTCTCCTATCGGTATCGGGCCCTCTTTTGAATTAATGCTGTGAAAAGTTAGAATTTATACATTACTTTGATTCTCATTGCATCATATATATATATATATATATATATATATATATATATATATATGAATGATCATTGAAGTCAAGCAACTTTGAGCTTGCTCAGTATCTAAATGTGTGACCTTTTGAGAATACTAATTAGTGTATGTTTGGATGGTGTAATGAATGACGGCTCGGAATTATTAATTACAATTCCCGTCGGATTCGTTAGATTCACTTAAGTGCATATACCCTTTGGGAAGGTATGGACCCACCTCTTTTCCCTCCAGCTATGGGTTAATTAGTAAGACTTGTATCACTAAAACATTATTATTTCAAAAAAATTACAATCTAAAAACATTGTCTGGTTTTAAATAACCTGCAAATGGTTGACAAGCCGTAGAATATCAATTAATCCTTTGAATATGTTCCGTTCTGGGTATGATGATAAACTACATCCACCTCCTGGGTAAGACGATAAACTACGTCCAACAGCAAGGCCTCTGATAAGGAGGTTTGGTGGAGCGTGGAAATTGCTGGTGTTCCCAGGTCCACCTTGACCCGCGGTGGTATCGACTGTTAAGGTTCCAGCTACGGGCAAATAGTTAACACCCAAACTTGTGTAAAAATAGGTTTGAATACCAGAAATACTTTATATTTCTGAGATGAGTTATGCACATTATTTACATTATTCGGACTATTGTCCTCATCTTTGTTGCCATATTTATGAGAATGTTTCGGCCGTTGTACGCTCTGGCCTTCTTCAGATGGTTGGAATGTCGAACTGAACCCTTTATTTCGCTCACTGGGGTCCACAAGGACACATGGCACAGTGGATAAAGGTGTTGGTTAGATCCAGTGACAGGACTCAAAGAGTGTGAGTTCAATACCCAGTTAAGGCAGTGGAGAACTTTCAGAGGGAAATTAATAGGAGATAAATGATAACTGACATCCATTAAAAATATGGCACGTGGAACTAGAACAGTCTACCCCAGTGAGCGAAATAAAGGGTTCAGTTCGATATTCCAAGCACCTGAAGAAGGCCGGAGCGTACCACGGCCGAAACGTTGTCATAAATATGGCGACAAAGATGAGGACAATAGTCCGAATAATGTACAGAAATACTTTGTAATAAAAAAATTATTACTAGCAATAATTTTTTAAGGAAAAATTATAATCGGCAATACTTTAAAAAAGAAGATGGATTATACTAAAAAAATATGACTGATTGAAAAATGGTTCAAATATATATGTATACATACACACCTTTTTTTACCAAACTATCGCTATGAATCTATTTCAAAAAATTTGTTGGCATTAAATGATCCACTGAGGTTGATATGCCATAAAACCAAACAACCAACCATTGAATATGTTGCCCGCTTCCTGTGTCTCGTAGAAAACGAATCAATCAATCAAATTGCACCTTTCCCCAATCACCATATTATACTCGGTGGTAGTGCGCTAGAAAGCGTATATCTGATATTTTGGGTACATTTCCCCAAGTGATATTTCTTATATCTAGTCTGAAATAGAATCTCAGAATTTTAAAATCGGTCCTTGTCCTAACACCAATTATTTGTCAAATTATGACCGATCAACTTGAATATGTTTAAACGTTTATTTTTAGATGGTTACTTCCGGATAATTGATTTTTCTGTTTATTTTTGCGCGGGAAGCCATTAGAATCTTGTTGAAATGAATATAAGTGACATACAGGTTTAACTTGAAACTCCTTAAAAAAACCCAAAAAAACTGACCTATATCAAGAGGATTTTGAGGCCCAACAACACAAAATTATCAACCTAAAACAAGTTTTTGGAATATTTTATTTACTTTTCTTTTTATCTCTGACTTCAAAACTTCGAACGCCGCTAAACAATATTTTTCTACTTTTTAGTGAACTTTCTCAAGTATCAAAACAATTCAAAATCTGCAAAATTTCAGAAAACTTTTTCTCAGGAATATATTTAAATTTTCATTTATCATGACACCGTTTTGGCACCAAATATCAGTTTTCGACGTAAATATTATTATATTTATCGGAAAATCATTATCTAGACCTTTGTTTTTAGGGATGCTGAATTCATTTTTGGCACAGAAAATCCTCCCAAAGGATGTCTAAATGCGTTAGATGCAAAATTTAACCTCTTTTCTCGAATTCTGATTTTTTGTCATGATTTCTAGTCCTAGAGACCAGTTTCTTTGAACCGCGATGATTTTGTTAAGTACAAATATCATTAATATAGTTCCATAATTAAGTTTAAAATCAATAAAAAGAAAAAGAAAAAGCTGTGTCTGCATGTTTGTACTGAGCGAGCCCCCTCTAATTTTTCTTCCAATAAAAAATGGGGCAATCCTCATTGTTTTAGAGTAACAGGAAAATTGTATCTGGAACACTCCACTGACTTCCACGTACTTCAGAGGATTCCTGCCTTCTCTAGATTGAAGCTCTATTGGATAGGTTGATAACCTCACTAAAATCCCTGCAGCCACATCCAATAAATACAACTCCCATATGGACAGCTGTGTCCACACATTTACACTAGCACCACACAGACTGCTCGTCATGGTGTGTAGCTTCCGTTGCTTAGGCGAATGGAGGAGACAGACGTTGTTACACTACTTCGATTAGGTATGTAAGTATATATGTATTACACACAGGGTGCGATGGATAAATTGTCGTCTAAATTAGTCAAAAATGAAAATAAGACCGACATCTCGTTTTAACAGATGTATTTACCAAAATTACACAAACATAACTTGAAATAGGAAATAAATGTATTCAATAAAATCGCCATTGGCTCCAACCAGGGCCTCCAGGCGTTATTTAGAATCTCCTGCATTTCTTCTGGAGGGTCTCCTTGATTAAGTTGATGAATGCTTGCCTTCAGTTCATCTTTGGTGTTACAAGGTGTTTTGTTGGTCTCTTGCTCAACTGCGCCACACACATAATAATCAAGGGTGTTGTAGTCTGTGGAGTTAGGTGGCCAGATGTAAAGGATGATGTGATTTCAGAAAATGTCTGACAGCCACTGTACTCCTGCTTGTGTGGTATGGTGCAGAGTCCTGTTGCCAGACATAGAATCTTCCATCGGCTACCCTCTTGACTCAGGTCAGTACTATCTCCGCAAAGCACTTGATGTATGCCTCTGTGTTGAGTCTGAAACCCTCACCAACAAATTCAGGAGCTCTTTTCTTATTAGAACGATCAGAATGAGTTTTCGAACTCCCGTAACTTCATAATCACCATTAGACGGAAATGTACGCATTAGAGCTTCCGGCGCGAATACCAAGCAGTACAGTAAGCAGTTTCCAAATTTCTGACTGAATGAATTGCGTCATGGCGCTCCTTTTCTCGCAGACGGTGCCCAAATGACTCGACTATACTGTAGAGTCTGTTAAAATCAAAAACAAATAACGGGCGAAATTTAAAAAAATAAAATAAAAAATAATACAAAATGGCGACAATTTACCCATCGCACCCTGTATATAATAATACAAAGAACCATAAAAATACACTGGCCGGAGACAAGATAATAGTCAAGAAGAGAGAGAAGTAAGAATTTATGATGCAAAATGAAAAGGAAAAATGTATCAAGTGGCTTATTTAAAGCTGCACTTCGCGTTTGTTTTCCTGTCGCTTCGCCGTTCAATTCTTTTCATGTAGCATAGCTGATATCGGAGCAAAGTTTGGATCGGCATGCCAGGTTCAAATTCCGGCTGAGGTAGTAACGTTCTCTCTCGTAGAAATACACTTAGGAACGGGTAGCAATCAATATCCTCCCACCTGAACTCTCTAGCTATCAATTAAATATCTGATCAGTCTAAGAGAAGAAAAACTGGATTGAAAGCCAGCCTGAAGAGAGATATGCTTCGTCATGCCTAGACACACCCACACGCCGTACTAATGAGAGATTCGTAACCGTTTTGAAATGTTTTTACACCACCCCGGCATCTAATCACCATAAGTAGAATAATGTGTCTATATCTCGGAAATGATGTATTATGATTATTTACGTTATTTACATTATTCGAACTATTATCTTTATCTTCATTGCCATATTCACAACCCGAAAGAGGCTGGAGTGTACAAAGATCGAAACTTTGTGAATATGGCAATGAAGATGAGGATAACAGTATGAATAACGTGAAAAAGTAGAATAATAATGTTCATATGAGCAACTTCATACTGGCCATTTGCTGCTCGTCACTGCTGATTTGTTTTGTGCATAAGCAGTCCTGAAATAGATCAGCTCGTGTTCAAGGTTTTGACGTGTTAATATATACAACTTTATTTCGTAGGAGATTGATGCTACCAAGTTATAAAATTCCTTGGTATTAACCACTCATACCAGTGATGTATTCTAGGCGGGATCATCAGTGTTAAGGCACTTAAAAATGTCAGTTCTGACACGGGTTGTTTGTATTGTAGTATGACACTTTAGCGTTTACGTAATTGGTGGAAAAATACGGAGATCTGTTTCCAAATTCATCGCTGATAAGATTTTAGAGGCGAAAATTAGAGGTTAGTCTCCAATGAAAAGCGCTATTTACGTGTTAAATTGATAAGCCAGATGTTTTAAGTTTTCAATAGATTGTCCTGTTTGGGGAAAAGACGGTGTTAGCTTTAAGCTTTTTAACAAATATCGGGTCATTTCTATTAAATCGAGGAAGCAAACTTCTAAGAACTTTTATTCTTTCTCTCTTATTACCGCAATCCAGTTTTACTGCAGTTGGCTCGCGGTATTTAATTATAAAGATTTTTGATAATTTGTCAGCTGAATGTATGTTAAGAACAATACTTTAAGTTATGTAACAGTGGCTGAAATAAAATCGAATTTCGATTATATTGTGAAACGATATCTGTGGTAGGGATACCCACATATAAGAAGGATGGTAAATTATTTTATCTCAATCAATTGAGCAAAAAGGAATAAACAAATAGATAAATAAATTAAAAATTTTGCGAACAAGTGACACTTCACCGGACGCAAAAAATTTCCGCTCGCAGGGTTATATAAACAGTCACAGTTAGGAACGAAAGTAGTTTCGGTAGAGATGTTACCAGATACAAACTATGCACAGAGAGTTCCGGGCTGCCCGTTAACGAGCGCAAGCTGTCCATCTAGAGACAGTTGCTAGCTGCGCGTCATAATGTGAAGTTGGGCAGATGAATAAAAGTTCTCGTTGCTGAAGGTAAAAGCTGATCTGTTAATCTGACATGACAAAAGTTGTTACTAATCTATCCACCTAGATTAATGGCTTCCAAACTTTTTTCCTCTGGGCCGTATTTTCGGCATTAAAATTTGCTTGCACCTCAAATTTTATGTGATAAAAAGTACATTTAAAAATTTAAAAAAAAAGAAAAAAAAAAGGTGTTAAAGGGAGATAAACATGGATTCGAAGTCAGAACATTATCATTGATAACTCTCTTCTCCAATTTGCGGACCCAAATTACTATATTCTTAATACTTGATATAATGCAAAAAATATCACAATGATAAAATCGGCCAATAATTATTTATAATTATTTATACTGGGATTCATGCATGCATTTACAAGTTATCGTTATTAATATTTTAAATTTTGAAATCATATTTATTTTTTAGCATATGAATATTTTAAAATTTGTCTAAATTTTTGATTTTCTTTCAGTCACTCCGCCTCACCTGCTACCCTCTTCCGCCGCACCTATGAAGCGCGCCGTACCTTTGGAAATCACTTACCTAGACGGTGCGAGTGAATTGCTAGAATAAACAAATAACTATATAGGAAATAGGACTCTAGTCTTAAGTTCTCAGATTGGTGTTAATTACGACCTTTTGTTTCCTTGTAAACATACGATGGACTATTTTCCCCAGTCTTTTTTTGCTAATCACCGCGAAGGAAAAGAGAGGCGCAGCGTGGTGTTATTTGTCCGGTCGGTAAAAAGCTGAGAGTCGGGTCTGTTGTATGTTTGCAATATTTATTACTATCGTTTAGGCGAGTCGATGTGCGTTATCACTGAAATTAGTAAATAGAAAGAAAAAATTATTAACTCTTCTGTTATAGGTATTTATCGATCTCTACACTAGGATAGGATGTGAGACATGGTCGGATTAATGTTAGGGTGTCCATACGCGTACGTACGGTTTAAGGACAAAACTACGCAATCACTGCAACCACTGTCACGATGGTGCTCGTATCCAGCAACCCAACCTCTTTACTGCAATGCGTGGGGTGATGCCGTAGTGTTCGACTTCCCGTGACCAGGCTTATCTATAGCTTAAAAAGGAGAACAGTTACTAAGCTTTGATCCCAGTCTGGTGTAAATTCAAAATAAAATAGGATTTGGTAGAGAAGAGGAATTATTGATTGATGAATAATGAACGCATAAACATGTTGGCACATGATCATTTACGAATTTCTGATATTGTAAATACCATAATACCATTAACTATTTACATTATTGTCCTCGGCTTTATTGGCATATTCACGACGTTTCGACCGTTGTGCGCCTCGGCCACCTTCAGGTGATATTGTAATTTCTGTTTTGATTTGGCTTGGTTTAGGGCATATCAACCTCAAGTCGACAAGATTTTTATTGCTGGTAATTTAAAAAAAAAAAAATGTATTTCTGTTAATATTTTTTCTTAAAAAAAATCTTTTCTTTGCAAAAATGTATTGCTAGTAATATATATATATATATATATATATATATATATATATATATATATATATATATAAGTATTTCTCGTATTAAAACATTTTTACAGTTTCATAGTATTTTGAACCCAGTTTGGGGGGTTAAATATTTGCACATAGCTCGGACCCGAACAGGTGCTACGTCCCCTCCACACACACACCTCCGGGATCAGGGTGGACCTGGGAACACCAACAATTAAGAGGTGGTTCCACACTCCTCAAAACCTCCTGATCAGAGCTCCTGCTGTTGGACGTAGTTTATCGTCTTACCCACGACGTGGATGAAGTTTATCGTCATACCCTGAAACGGTTGTAATTTCGATCGAACACTTTTAGTCCACGGAGGTAGATTGTAATTCCACGTACCATGTCTATGTATACCTCCGTCCCCAAGGACACATGGCCCAGTGGATAAAAGCGTTGGTCAAGTGATCCTAAAAATAACTTGGCCAAAGAGTCCAGTACCTGGTCACAGCAGAGGAAACAAAAACTTGTACAGTTGAGTTATCAAGGGTAATTAAGTAACACTGACATATCCAAAGGCATGGCACATGAAATTATAAGAATCTACTTCCGGGGACTAAATAAAGGATTCGTTTTGAAATTACAACTAATATCACCTGAAGAAGGCCGGGGAAATGTTGTGAATATAGCAATAAAAATGAGGACAGCAGTCCGAATAATGTAAATAGTTACAATACCTCATCTCAGAAATATAGACAGACAACATAATGCCAGTAAAAAAAAAAAAAAAAAAAAAAAAAAAAAAAGAATGTTTCATTTTACATATGAATTGGTGATTATGCCTCAAGCCATATTACTTATGTGATCTGCTTAGAAATGATGTATTGCTACGCGCTGCTATTAGGTTGGTGCAAAAATAATGACGTAATAATGACGTTTTTTGACGTTAAAAAATACGTCAAAAAACGACATTATTACGTCATTATTTTTGCACCAACCTAATAATTTTTAGTTAATTACTTTATTTCTTCATTATCAAACTATAAATAACATTTCAGGTGCGATGAAGAAGAAAAAAATATAAAGCATGTTAACGTATTTTCATAAATTAGTTAGCATTTGACGGCATGCATATATATATATATATATATATATATATATATATATATAATTAGTTATTCGAAAATTATGTGTATGTGTGTGTGTGTATTTAGGCAGCAATCCTTCTTTCATGCACATTTCATTGAATACGACATTTAGTTTTTATACAATTTCTCATGCGATCTAAAAATTTTTTCAGAGGTTAAATTATATAAAAACTGTCCGAATGTTCTTTTTATCCGAGCACTTTCGGCTATACATTTAACCATCTTCAAAATTATTAGATCGAATGAGAAATTGTATAAAAAAATAAAATAAATAAAAGCATCTTATTTGTCGTATTCAATGAAATATAAAATTATACATACACACACACACACATATATATATATATATATATATATATATATATATATATATATATATGTATGTATGTATGTGGACATACCTGCCTTGTACAAACACTGATCACGATTGATTAAGTTGTCTTTTCCAGAAACAGTATCTAATGTCAGCTCAGCATAGTTGCAGTATAAACTACAGGTTGGGTGTTTGGGTATTGGAGAAATACAAATGTGCCTGAGCTGATAATTGCAACAGGGATTAGCTACACACCCTTGCAGATGGGCATATCAGAAACGAGTCTCTAACCTCCATACATAATATATTTTATTACTTAAACATTATTTTAACAGATAGCCACATTTGAGTAGACATTCCGTTTATTTATCAAACTGGATATTTACTTACGTCTAGCGGACTCATTATTAAAGAAATCTTATTAAAGAAAAGATTATCTATCTGGCAGGATTCGAACTTGCTTCCCTCTCGGCAAGGGAAACTCTCGTCGATCAAACAAGATGTCGGATGAATAAATAAAATAAAATCCTTAAAATTATTAGAAATTACTTTGTTTACATTAGGATATAAAACTAGTCAGATATAAATGATTCGAGAGTTTGAGAATGATTAAGGTTAATAAGGCAATATTCGATTTTGCTTGGTCTATACTACTTTAGAATATATATATATATATATATATATATATATATATATATATATATATGGCGATAGAGTAAAGATATAGAAATGTCTAGCTATTTTTATCTATCTATCTAGCTAGCTAACTAGATAGATATAGAAATATCTAGCTAGCTAGCTAGCTAACTAGATAGCCACAACACACATCCGCACCAGGGGGGGGGGCGGTATTAATAACGATGCCAGCTCAACGGTTGCGCGGACTGAACTATTTTTGGAACTGACCCGGGGTGCACGAGCTTCGGCTCCCCACGTTAAACTAACCTTGCGTTGGGCGGCAAGAAAAAAGGCTAAGATCAAAGTATAATATTTTTTTTTATCAGCTTAATTTGATTCTCTCTCTCCCCACTTCTATCTTTCCTTTTTTTTGACTTTCATACTAAAATCAACTAGTGTCTTTTCTCCTCTTTCCACGCGATCAAAACGGAATAGTCCATTATTTATGAGGTATTAGCAGGGTGTAACGGTCGTGCGAACTAACGAAAGGAGGGACGACCATAATTATAATAGGATATTAAGTAAATAAAAAGACAATAAAATAACCGTTCGGCTTCGAGCTTCAGAGACACCAAGTACGCCTCTATACGTGAAATTGGTCAGATGTCAAAAACACTTGCTAATCGTTTTCAAACTCCTCTTTTCTTGTGCATAAGTCATTACATTTAATTTTATCCCAGTTTCAACAAATTACAAAAAAAATAAATAAATAAGTTATGATTTGCCAACAGTGAAGCTGACGATTATATTTAACCATGTATTAATCCATCACGCATACATTCTTGTGTCTAGACATTTTAATGCTCTGACTAATACAAACAAGGTTATAGAATTGTTAGGAAAATGAAAACACTCGATTGCTTGTTAACAAAATGTTTACATCGAAACTAATGTGTGTTCTCTTAAGAATTTTAAAAACAGAATAGCAAAGACAGTTATGCTGTTTAAAAAAAAAACATGAAAACCTCAATATTCAGAAAAGCCGTATTGTTCACAGCGTTTCCGTTTTTTACAGAGAAATATTTAAATTCTGTAGTAAGTTATAATGCTGACATAAATTTAAGTCAGTCTTATGTTTATAGTTATCAACAGCCTCTAGGCGACAACATATAATTCTGCGTGTTCGTTCATTTGCGCGTCCCTTACATTTTGCTATTACCTCAAATAAATAATAGACCATTCGTGAGTGTGTGTGCGTGTGTGTACGCGCGAGAGAAAAAAAGGATAACGCTATCAAGCAGTTAACGTCTGCCTCAGTGAAATGGAGAAAAATGTCAGTTTTCTAATAGTTTCATTTTTAACCTCTTTAAATAAGGACTTTCATTCAAAATTCTCATTGTTATTGCAATATTCTGTTAAAGTTGTTAAGCTCAAATATTTAGCGATGCAGTCGTGGGATTTCCACCGGTATTCTATAATCGTAGAAACGTAATTGATAAATAAATGAAGAATCATGACTCCTCATATAATTTAAAAAAAATAGGTATCTATATTTCTGAGATGAGGTATTATGTACACTATTTACATTATTCGGACTATTGTCCTCACCTTTGTCGCCATATTTATTTCAATGTTTCGGCCGTTGTACGCTCCGGCCTTCTTCAGGTGGTTGGAATTTCGAAGTTAACCCTTTATTTCGCTTACTGGAGTAGACTGTTCTATTAGGTTGGTGCAAAAATAATGACGTAATAATGTCGTTTTTTGACGTAAAAAATACGTCAAAAAACGACATTATTACGTCATTATTTTTGCACCAACCTAATAGTTTCTTGTGGCATGTTTAATGGATGTCATTTGTCAGTTATCTCCTGTTAATTCCTCTCTCCAAGTTCTCCACTGCCTTAACCGGGAATTGAGCTCACATTCTTTGGATCATGTCACTGGATCTAACTAACGCCTTTATCCACTGTGACATGTGTCCTCAAGGTAGCTGTTAATAGAAACACTTTTTGTCATTGTAATTTTTCACGAGCTTTAAAAAATAATTACAGGCAAAATAGACTAAAATATTTTCCTTTCAAAATTGAAATAAAAAAAAAAATTCATAGTATTACATAGTATTCATCCTTTTCACAAAGAAAACAAACATTCTTAAAGAAATTGCTAATTCGTTACTAACTCATATATTTGTGTTGAAGTATATTATTTCTCTTAAACTAATTAGGACAGACAACATCGAAAATCATGAAAACACACTCCATTTCAAACAAGCGTAAGAAAAGTATATATTTTAAATACTGGCGTTCATATTTCCCCAAACGATTAATTCTTTTCAATCAAAGCCAAACAATGCAGTATGAAAATAAGATTAGTGACCAGAAGAAAATTTATCTCTGAAGGTAGACACGTTATGCATAAAACACTCTTGAAATCAGAGCACTCACGCACAAAAGTTTTGAAGTTAAAAAAACCTACAAATCAAAATTACCATGATCAATCGAACTGACGGAATTTTGATCTACTGCCACGTTAATACGTCATTGTAATATTTATGTTAGAGACACAACGAAACACCATTAAAAGAAAACGTTGACTTGCTTTTCAATCACGTCACAACGATAGAAAGGTAATTGTCAGAAATTATTATTTCGGACAGAACTACGCACATTTTAGCGGGTGGTCTCCCCACTCGCCGAAACCACTAAGCTACACTATAATAGCAACTACGACTATTCCAGCTAGCACCATTTTGTAACGATGACATGAGCGCTATTTTTGGTGATGAGTGATTAAACCTTCTAGTATGATGTATTGTCTGTCTGTCTTGTTTTTCCCCCTTTTTTTTAAGAGAATGATGACGCACTCTAGCGACACTTTAATCACCTGGCCCTCAAAACAAATAATCTATCATTAGTTACAAAATTACGTTCAGGCCCATTTAATACCAGTGTAACGTCTACAGCCGCGGCGACAGCTGAAAACAAATGAATTTTCAACGAACTACATTACCTTCCTTATAGCTGGATATGCGTGTGTATTTTGAGCGAAAATGTCAAAGTAGCTCAGTCTGAATTAAAAAAAAAAACAACAAAAAACTTCTCTACTACGAAGTAATAAAGTATCAGGCATTGTAGCCCATAGATTATACGATGACAAAAATAATTCAATCAATACGATTGCTCATGTTACATTTATTTTACTTTAAAGAACAATTAAATTGATCCATTTGTTTTATATGGCTTATCAACTCATTGCGGGTTATTTAATAGCAGAAAAATATTTTTAGATAGTAAGATTTATTTTTATATAATAATGATTTAGTGCTACAAGTCTTACCAATTAACCAATATCTGGGGGTGGGGAGAAGAGGTGGATTCATACCCAATAGTATTTGCGCGCAAGGTGATATAACAAACCCAAGTGGAATAGGAACTCGGCTCTCCGATTAAAAATTTCGTGTCGTTA
>OZ010572.1:44957853-44985353 GCA_963932145.1 Acanthosepion lycidas | reverse complement strand
GCATTTTTCGTGAACCCCTGTATATCATATTATTGTTAGGGTTCTCCGTGGATGATATAGTGCATTGGTATACCAGAGATTTGATGCAGCACTTATTTTCTAATGGGCAGTCTACCGGGTTTCTACAATCGCATAATTTTTCCCTATCATTATCTGGTTTAAGTGTAGAGTTATTAAAAGTTATTAAGGTTAGGGGGTTTTGTTCAGGATATTATTATTGTGTCTTCTTATTATACCTTCTAGATTTTCAGTGCAGCAATAACTCAATTTTAGTGTGTTCTTATTGAATATATTACTAAGCCTACTTTTGGTGGGAAAGTGTTTATCGATTAGAGCTAAGAACTTCTGTCCTAGTTTAATACTAACCATTTGGTTGAACGGAGGTGTATACCAAATGATGTTTCTTTTCCTGTTTTTTTTTCTTTTGGTTATTGCAATTGTCCCTATATTTAATGTTAGCATTTTTATAACCACTACTTTTTTGGGCAGTGTTATAGAAGTCATTATGTTGGTGGAATATTACTTTGTTAGCGGAGTTACTGCTAATTCTATTTTCCATTGATGAGGGTATATGTTTAATTGTGGATGGAGGGTGGTATGACTTCGGGTGTATATATAAGGGGTTAGCATTTGGTTTTCTATAAGGTTGGTACGTGTTGCTCGGTAAGTCTAGGGTTACGTCGAGGAAGTTTACCTTTTTCAATTTAGAAGAAACTGTTAAAAGAATAAAATAAAAATAAATAAATAAATCTCCGTAGACACTCAAGCCAGACTATGCGAAAACTTCCTCCGTCGTAAATTTAGCCACCCCCACCTTACCGTGACCCGGCATCTATGAAAGTAACTCTATACTGATACAAATTATTAACACCCCACCCCTGCCGATTCTAAACAATCTGCCCTTGATGTTACCATGGTAATTTTTTATTTCAATTCTGACCATACTATTAAAACTCGTAAATTTCAGAAATAAGTCATTCCAAAAAAAAATTTCGCTTGAAGATGGAATAGAGCCCACTTTAACTCAAGTTAATTCAAATATTATTTTGAAGTTTTCGGCTCTTGTTTTGAAACATGAGACCTCTTATGTAGCGAGTTGGAATCATATTTTTAAATAAATAATTATATTTATGCTCTACTTTCGTATCGAGCACTATTTTTTAAAAATAATTACAAAAATACTAAGGAACTTTGGATTATTTACCAAACCAGTTTCTTTCCTATTTTCTGCAATATTTTCACACACACACACACATATATATATATATATATATATATATATATATATATATGTGTGTGTGTGTGTGTGTGTATGAAGAAATATAGTTTTAAGGTGTGCTGTATTTATGGGATAAAGTGCTCAATATCAGAAATAGAGCGTATGTAAATATAAATATAAAAGTGAACATTGAAGTCAACACTCAGAGGCGACAGGCTGTTTCATGCCAATCGTTTAGCATGAAACAGCATATAAGCTTTATGATGGTGAAGTTTTTTTGTTTTGTTTTTTTTTTTTGTTTTTTTTTTTAAGGGTCGAAGATAGAGACCTCGTGAACAAGGTCCGCAAACGACCCTCCGCAGGTTTTGAATTCAGAATTGTTTTTTCCAGTTGCCATCCAATAATCCAGACTGTCCTGCTATTTACCCATAGCTGGAGGGAGAAGAGGATTCAAACCTTTCCCAAGGGTATTAAGTACGTAAGTGAATAATGGATTCCACTGGAATTCTAACTCGGCTCTCCGATTCCTCAATCCAACCTGCTATCTATTATTCCAACATGCCACATTCATACATAAATTGGTGCACACGGAATAAATTCCAATAACCAAAACATGCTATTCTTAAAAGAGTGCTCAATACAGAGTAGAGCAAATATAATGTATTATAATCTGGTTGTGTATGTATTGTCTTTTGCAAGATTTCATCCTCCCCTGCCCATACAACCACTTCAAATGTATCTAAGTTGTAACGATATTTTAATTCCCCATTAGATAAAGTTTTATTCTGAGATTTTGGCTTTTCAATTAAAACAAAATAAATAAAATAAACTTAATGCAGATTAAATTTAAAATTGATAATTTTTAATTTTCAATTTTATAGTAAAATGTAATATTAATCACTTAGAATGATTTGTAGTTTTTAGTCTAACACTAACATTTGAGATTAATTATTATAACCAAGGTTCGCTGTCAATTTTTTTGAATTCTCATATACTTGTATTTTGATTGGTCATTGCAGTTTATGTAACAGCATTTCCCTTGTCGAAGGGTGTTTGGTTGATCTGAAGCTTTAAATCTCTATTCTACATTCAACACCATCACTTGATAAGATACCAAAAGTGTTGAAACAAAATGGCTATTTTTGTAGTGATTTTATAACATATTTATGTTATAATTTTCGAATAAATTATATATATATATATATATATATATATATATATATAATGAATCTCAGAAGACCAAATATATCTATGATTTTTCCCATGATAATAACTAGACAGATTAAATTAATTTTTTTTTTCTCGCCCATTTTCTCTGACTAATTTTTTTTTTTTTTTATAAAGGATTTTATTTACCCGTCATCTTGCCTTCTCAGCAAGGTATTATGCCGAATCACCAGACAAATATTCTGTTGAAACGTATATCAAATCAAATTTCATATTTTGTGTTCAAATGTGAATGAAATATTATTTAATTTAATATCCCAGAATCGTTGACTAAAGAGAAAAATTACTGTAACAAAACTTTTGATAGCGTATAATGACAATTGTTAAATTAATTAAATATCTCCTTTATTTTTGACAATACAGAGAGGTTGTTTATTTACTAGCAGATTAATCATCAGTATTGTCAGTATTATTAATGCATGGTTTAGTAGTTTATTTTGTTTTACGGTATATCAACCTTAATATGTTATTTAATGCCGACAAGAGTTTTACAATAGATTCGTATGAACAGAATATGTATTCTTTGTAGAAATAAAATTGTAGATCATGTTTCATTGACGTATTTTGGAAAGAGGTTTTTCTCGGGTCAAATGTATTGCTGGTAATATTTTTTTAAAGAATTTATTGTTGGTAATTTTACTATAAAAATCTATTATACTTTCATAGCGTTTTGACTGCAGTTTGTGGGTAACTGTTTGGCTATAGCTGGAACCCTAAAAAATGCTAACACCCCGATTCAGGGTAGACCCGGGAACAACAGCAATTAAGAGTTGGTTCCACACACCTTAAAGCCTCTCGATCAGAGGCCTTGCTGCCGGATGTAGCTTATAGTCATATCCAGGATGGTTGATGTATGGATAAATTATACAAATCTACATATGTTTAACACGTCGCCGGGCACACAGACATTACACTGATAAGAAAACGGACGAGAAAAAGATATTCGGCCAAATACTTTGTGATATTTAAATTCAGACTGATGACTCTATGCAAATCGCATGACCAAAGAATGAAGGCGAAACCGATGAAAAGTAGGAAAATATTGAGACTTCGTCTGGGATTTTAAATTTGGATGAAAATAATGGCCGTCCCCATAATCGTAAATGCACTGAGAAAAACATTTTTTAATCATTTCGTCCCAAGCAAGTAAACAATGCTACTAGGACTCATTGAAGTTACAGAGAATAAAAGAGAATGACAAGATTTTACTGAGGGGAAGTGAAGAAAAGGATAATACATGAACAGGATTCAGGAAAACAGAAGATGGCAACTGACATTGCAATTTAATCTTTTGAAGATTATATGTGGCTGGAAAGAAAAAACCGGAAGAGGGTCCCACAGGCGAGAAAAGCAACTATTAGTATAGAACTGACGATTGTATTTAACTCGTTCAACAGCAAAACGATGAGACCTAATTGCCCATCTAGTAGCACACTTAAGGCAATAAGGAAAAACGCTCATCAGAATAATCGCCATGAAAATAGTTGTAGAAAAGACAGAGGGAAGCGACGTCACGCCGGTGAGAAAGTGACTGAAATCAAGATGCAAGGTCAGGATCGATTACATGACAGACCATTCTTTGAATTTTGTCAAGAATCTCGAGATATGTAGTAGGAACACCAGACCAGATATGACAGCAGTATTCAATGTACGGACGAATGGTAAATATTTCATATGCAAAGGGGATACTGATGAAGAGAATAGTTTGTCACGACACGGCGAACTAACTTCTGTAACGATAGACGTAACAATTGCTTCAATATAATCCATCGATTTCATGTCAATAGAAAACAACTCAGAAACAATTTAAGCTACGTCACCGTTGCATATTGTTAGAATATTGAATAGGAGATTCGAATGTTCTATATCTCCTTGGTGGGAGTGGTCTTGAGCGATGGTGTCGATTAAATAATAATATTGCCTTCTTTCACAGCCGATGATTGCTAGTTGTTTTAGTTCGGAGATAAAAGAACTCAACAAAGGGAATTTTAAACCGATCATGTCCACGTGTACATTTCTTACTAGCCAGTTGGATTGTTCTCCCAACACACTAGGAAACCGCTTCTAGACACGACAGAGAACACGTATACTTTCTTCGACGATTAAGCAACGACTCTCTGAAAAACATTTCGCTGTCATTCCCACGCTAGTTCAGTCAATCAAAATCAACTTCCTTTGTTTTGTCTTTTATCTGACCTCAAAGGTCAAACTAAGGAAGTCAGAGCAGAAATACTCTTTTCTAAAAAAAATAATAGTTTGCTAAACTATTATTTAACACTAAGAGACTTGTTACAGTATAGTCTCAAGCAGAGGTCGCTACTGAGGATAGACAAAATAATTAGAGAAATTTACTATGCTTCAAAATATCCTTGAAAAGCTTAGTGTGGCACCGGACGACCGTGTCCGGATTTACGATCCGCGTGGCACCGGACGACCGTGTCCGGATTTACGATCCGCGTGGCACCGGACGACCGTGTCCGGATTTACGATCCGCGTGGCACCGGACGACCGTGTCCGGATTTACGATCCGCGTGGCACCGGACGACCGTGTCCGGATTTACAATCCGCGTGGCACCGGACGACCGTGTCCGGATTTACGATCCGCGTGGCACCGGACGACCGTGTCCGGGTTTACGATCCGCATGGAAACAGACAGTGTCCGGGTTTACGATCCGCATGGAAACAGACAGTGTCCGGGTTTACGATCAGTGCGGCATCAGACCGTGTCGGCTTTAGGATCAATATCACTCCTGACCATGTTTCCTTTAGGATTATTACGGCACAAGACTATATCTGATGTAGAATTAGTGGAGCATCAGACCATATTGTGTTTAGGATTGTGCCGCGTTAATTTTACACTTAAATGAATTCTCAGATCAATAGTTAGAAATGTCTTCAATCGAACGAATCATTATATCTTAAAGATCACACTCCTTCATCAGCCCCATAGCCTGGTGCTATAGGATAAAAAATGAACATTACTAAATAAAAATAACATCACTTGAAGACAACTGAAATAGATAGCACATGTAAATAGATGTAAAAATGATGACATACTTAAGATCTTGACTATCTACATTACTTCAAACAAAATCTTAGGAAGGAACCCTCTCCCACGATTCGTTACAAGAAAGAGCGAAAAAATGTTTTAAGAGGAATATTTTTTTAAATTTCAACCGACAGTAACGCTAACTATCCGGTTAATGAATGCCGAATATTCCCTGATAAAGAAACGGTTATTGTCTCCATTTTTAATTCTACCTTAAAAAGCTATATTCAAAATATTGGCCTTTACCTGGAATACGACTCCTACAACTGGCACCAATGTTAAATGTATATAACTATGGGAGGATATGATATACAGATTCTATATATCAAGTAAATGGTGGGTAGTTGAATGAAAAAAATGGAAAATATTTCAATGTGATGCGTTCCGTCTTTCCAAAGGACATCTTCAGAGAAAATAATATTTTACTTGATGGAATTATATATATATATATATATATATATATATATATAATCCCATCAAGTCACTGTTTGCGAAAGGATTTCGCCATTTTATATCATTAACTTTACTAATCTATTTTTTGTATGAATGATTCATTGTAATATAAATTGAACTGCACCACATATTTGATTTAAAAGAACTGATCCGACGTGCAAATTTTCGGGATAACAACTGAGACATTACTCTATTTATTCAACAATTTAGTACATGCCACATTGACTGATGAACTCCTACAATAAAATAAATACTCAAATTGCCATATTATTAATAAACGCATTCTCTTAAATTTTCAAAACATTCAACCTTAGCGTTGCGACTGCACGCTACAAAAGTTTGTATCCGTTAACATTTAAAATACAATTTAAAATAAAACATATTTCGATTCGCATTTAATTCTTTCGTCTCTGATGCTACCTGGATTTTACTAAAAACAAAATAATTTCCATGCCTGACGATGACTGAATGTACAGTTGAAAGTACTTGCGTATTAAAAAAAAAGACCTTATACAGCTTATAATTAGATCCGACGTGCTTTAGATCTTCTCAGTGAAATTGAAAAGTGCCTCATAAGCGCAAATCATACTCTCGAAGCATTTATAACTGCAGAGTTTCATATCCAAACGTAAACAAAATAGTTTCTAGAGAAGTGATAGATTTTTATTCGTTAATCCGAAAGGTTTTATTACGTAAACGTTATTCAGGACGGTAGACAAAATAAATAAATATACTGTTTAATAAATAAACAGAGCCTTTGCTCAAAGATGGCTATCAACTAAAAATAACATTAAAGTAATAACATCTGTCGGATTAATAAATAAAAAAAATCATAACTTCTTTAGGAATTGCTTTGTTTACGTTAGAATACGAAAATGAGCAGATATAAATGTTACGAGAGTTTTAGAAAGATTTGCGTTTAAAAAAGGTACATATTCTAAATTGTTGTTCCGATAAATTTACTCCCAGTTTTCTTAATAAAACATTAAGAAAACTGGGAGTAAATTTATCGTCACTCAGAAATTAGTATACTTTTGTCTTAATAATTTTTCTTCAGTTTTAAATAAAGCCGAAATAAAATTTGAAATGAAATACAAAAGTCACAAACAAACAAAACACCATGTTTCCAGTTATCTTGACTCATTACAGAATTTAAAGTCTACATTTTTTCATGCAAAAGTAAATTAAAGACTTCGAAGTTTCAATTAAAAAAAAGTTAAACTATCTCCTCTTGGAAGATTGGTGTAGCAATTATTTATGGTGCTCTCTTCTATTTAAGCACCAGTCTTATGTGCCATGCGGGATACGATAGTGATCGCTCCGTTTGTTCTTGCGCAAATGAATCCATACATTTTTTTTTTTAATCATTTTACCCCAAGCAAGATGATAAAGCCACTAAGATACGCGGGATTACTGAGTACGAAAGAATAAAAAAGAAACATTATTAAGGGGCGATATCAATAAAAGAAGAGGAATCAAGAAGATAATATATAACAAATGGCATTTTATTTGAAAATTTTGAAAATCAAATCTGGCTGGAATGCAAGAAGCGAAATATATTTTCACGGGCCAGAAGCGAGAGTAACGAAACCGTTAGCAAAGAACTTATGTTTACATCTAGCCATTTCAATTGTAAAATGATGAGACATTGCCATTCTAGTTAGTCAGTCAGTTATGTGCTCTGCGTGATACACGCTTAAGCGATCATGTATCTTTCGATACATAACTGGCAAGGCAGATATTTTTCTCGCAGTAGGTTGCCATTTCTTTCTGCGGTAGACCAGTTGCCATCCAAGGCTATAGAACTCTGTCTGTCCTGCTGTTTACTCATAGCGAGGGAGGGAGAAGATGAGGATTCATATCTTTCCCAAGGTTATTAGCAAGTAAGTGAATGTATTGGATTCGACTGGAATTCGAACTCGGCTCTCCGATTCCTCATTTCGAGCCGCTATCCATTACTCCACCGTGCTACCAGGGCCTCAAAAGATGTGTTGAAAATTTCTCGGTCAGACCCACTTTCCAAAAGTCAACATGACGATGGGCAAACGTCAGAGAACTAATTATGGCAAGTTGGTCACAGGAAAAAAAACACTTAGCGGCAAGCTAATATTATTTTGATAGAGTTGAGAATATACTCACATATATTTGTGACTAATTTTTCAACATATATTTACACAGCATCTTCGTTTCATCCAGAGAAATACCATTGGGACATCCTATGTGGATGAAACCCTAACACTGTTTTTCTACTTATTGTTTCACGATCAGTGCTCACATCATTTCCTATACTGGTTCTAATAATAATTCCTGGTCTTCTGATAGACTCAGCTTACCGGTTTAATTTACTAAAAGCGGAAATTAGTAGAAAGGGCATATTTTGGCGACGGAGGGATTATGAACAACGTCAGACCGGATACGTAATCGCCTCGCATGGGAAAAATGGACTTGAAACCAGACTCAGACCTAATGTAGGTATTGAGCTGTAATAATAAATATCATATTTCAGTAAGAGTAGGCCAGTAATTTGGTAAGAGTAGGCTGACATTGGAGAGCAATAAGAACTGAAACGAAAAGTTTTCAGCGAGTAATTCTTATCTTTTCTCTCAGTTTATATTGAGCCTTGTTGGTTGAAACTTATGAATTCAGATACATTTTATATACTTAGGAAGCGAAATACATTCTACTGAAAAGGATATGAAAAGTAGTATACCTAAAGCCTGGACCGTCTTGAATAAATTGGACCTGATCAACCAGACAACCTCAAACGGAGATTCTTTCGCGCAACTTTAGAGGCGGTTTTATGGTATGGTCCCACTGCTCGGACATTAACTAAAACCTTTGAGTTTTAGCTAGATGGAACCTAGGCTCAGATACCGAGATATACTTAACATTCTTGGAGACAATATTCAACTAAATCAAAGCTCCATCAACCCATCCTCGATATTTTTACAATTTCTGCGTGAATGCAGAATACGCTAGGTAGGGCACTTCTGGCAAACAAAACAAGAACTCGTGAGTGTAGTAACAGTGGTATGTCTAGGGCAAGATAGCCTAAGAAGGCCAATCCTTCTTCAGAATGGTATTGAATTCAAAGTTTGATTTACTCAAACTAGTTGCCACTTAAGACTAGAAATTCCAGTTCGACCTGCTGTTTAGATGGGGATAGAGATGGGGAAAAAGAATATTTAGGCGAGAGCGACGACTTCGGCGGGAATTTAAACTCGGCACACCAATTGTACTACCACTACAGTACAAGCACGTCAAAATTGGTTATAGATTTGATGTTTCGTTCGACTGACCGTGTACAAAGAACGGCATTTGCAACAAAAACAATATATAAGTTCACCTTTTGCAAGACCTAGTGGCCACTCGAAGTAGAGGGTTACGTTAGGAAGCCATTTGTGTGTATAGAGTGGAACGAACTTCTCACCGATGGAATACGGAGGGAATATGGTTGGTTTGCTACTATGTAAGTGACATGGCGTGTTCTTGCTTTGAAGGTGTGACTAAACGGGAACATGGAATGTAGTTCGTTCGAGCACTTTCCGTGGGGGTAGCGGTAGAGCAGCGAGAGACTTGCCACATCCCGCTTGTGGGAAAGAAGTTGAAGAGTGGAGAATAATTCGTCACCCACAAGGGATCGGAAACGCTTTTGGACTCGAATCCGGAGAGTGAGGTCTGGAATGAATTTGCCTCAGATATGGATTAGAATCCGTCAGAATGATCGGATAAGGAACAAATAAGAAATGTTTTTAGATTTAACATGTTTCGCGTTTATCTAAGCTTCATTAGAAATTATATGTGTAGGAGAAAAACTTTGGTATCTTTATTTTTATGTTATTTGTTTTCCATTGGTTCAATAAAACGCAGGTGTATATGTCTTGTCAGCGTTCATTCATCTAATTTTTGCGTGTTTGTATATTCTAGTTGCTCTAGGCGTTATTTGGTGGATAATATGTGCTCGTGTGTGTGTGTGTGTGCGCGCGTCTAGTGGGCATTTTTTGTCTGGTAGTGTTCGTATATCGAGTAAGGCATGTTCTCTGGGGGTAGTGGAAGAATTTAGGTTACACCGTTTGTGGTTGTAGGTAGACTGATTTTAGATTCTTTAAGTACGGGATTAAACTATATGGTTTTCCTGTGGATAGATTTGTTGTTTTTTTTTTTTGTTTTTTTTTCACGGTGTATCAACCCTTCGCAGAAATTATGCTTTTAGATGGTAATCATTTTTGGGAGATAATTATTTACTGATATAAGTCCCACTAATTAAGTCATAGGAGGGTAGAAGAGGAGAAATCATACATTTTCCAAGGGTATTTAGGCGTAACTGTGTATAACGAATCGACTGAAATTGAAGTTCCAATTTCGATCCGTTATACATTACACCACCTAGTATTCCCAAGCGGTCACCCATGTAGGTACTGACCAGATCCAACGTTGCTTAACTTGGGTGTTAGTATGAAAAACGTTATTCAACGTGATATAGCCGTAATCTTTCTTATAATTCCCACCGCTCTAGCCCCTTCAAATATATATATATATATATATATATATATATATATATAGAGAGAGAGAGAGAGAGAGAGATAGTGAGTGATATGGTTAACAAGCATTTTTTTTTTTTTTTTTTTTAGCTGTTCGCTTCTGTAATGAGTGCATTCTTCACTAAGTATCACGCTTATGACCCTGTGCTTGTAAAAGACTCTTATGTGTCGCGTCTCTACAAGACGTGGGTGATCATAATTTTCCACAAATCCTTATCCTTTGTTGTTCTTCTCACCATCCTTTGTTTGTCTTTTCACCATTCGTCCCAGTCCCACTTCTGCCAACCATTTACACAAGCTTTCCTACAGCTTGTCCAGTGAGTATCAAATAATCTAAGGCTTTTTTCTCATTTTATGTCTTAGAAAGTTCCATTGTCTTTTTTCTGATTCTAATTATAAGTTTCATTTTGCTTTCCCTTTTCCTTAAAAAGTTCTTTGTTACATATCCAGACCATTGCATTCTTAACATCCTTCTGTAGAACCCCATTTCTGTCGTCTCAGATCTGATTCACCTGTCATTCTATTTTGCCACATTCATAATACTACATAGCAGTTCAACTTTTTTTCCTGTTTCTAAATACTTTGCTTAGCTTTTTGTTGGAATCTTTCGCTATCCCAATGCGCCTTCAAATTTCCGTATTACATTTTATGTGTTCTGTAAAACACTTCCCATATATATAAATTTTTGTGATTGCTTTCTTTTGGCATCTCCAATTTGTGTTGGTTTTCTTGCTGACAATCATACATTTTTTTTTCTTACACTTGATGGTTCATTCTTCTCACTTTCCTTTACGACCTTCTGTAGGAGTTCCTGCATTTTACTTTTGAGCATATGATACCAATACTGTATCATCTGCATATCTTATGTTGTTGTGTCTACTAATAATAAATTCTTGTAGGACAGCAGGTTCTGCTTAATGATTAAGTTAATTATTTCTTTCATGGTGGGACAATGGTCGGTATTCAAGTTTTAGTAAAAGCCACTATTTCCAAGGTTTTTCCTCTCCCCAAATTCTAGTTGGAAGTCTGATGTAAGTTTTATTTTCTTTTTGGTGGTAAGCTTGGTAAATAGACGTTTGTATAATAAATGTGAATGCCACTGTGTCAACTTTACTCCTAGAGGCTGTAGCCCGACATATACCATTTTGGAATTAGGCCGAATCCGTGAGGAAAAAACATTGCGGACCGGATTCGAACCCGCAATCGTGAAATTTTGGATTCCAAAGTTTTCATTATTGCGATTGTTTTCGGCGATTTTTTACGTGTTTTTTCCGATAATTTTATTTTTATATGATAACAATTTGAATTGCGAAATCCAGCTAAAGTCAGCCATAAAATAAAAATAATTGTCTATAGAGAAAGTAAGGATCTACGTACATCAAATTCTCTTTAAATTAAGTGGCAGCAGAAGAATTATCTTTAAACTTTTCAAAAATAAGCTTAAATATTAATTCAATACTTAAGTGGCGCGATCAACTTTGAGTTATTCTGTAGTTTATTATTGTCTATCGCATCTCCTCCTCCCTGCCTATTGTGATGAAGGTTCAATCAGGAGTCATCCGCAGGAGATAGTTTAAATGCCGACCGACAGAGCGGTTTTTCAGCTATTTTAGAATAACTTTCAGAAGTTTTCAAAGATAAGGGATGCGAGTTTATGACAACATCTAGTTAGGTATTATAGTCTAACCGGTAAGGCGTTGACGCGTTCTGATAGACCCAGAAAGGGATATGAAGCGATTTTAAATTTCGCTGAGAACATATTAGTGACTTGCGATGCAAACATCTTAATAATGGCAGTACAACAAATATAAAAAGGGACTGAGATGAATGAAAAAACTGGGCAAAAAATTAAAGAAACGTTAGCTTTGGAACAAGCCGAAAGAAACGTTAGCTTTGGAACAAGCCGAAAGAAACGTTAGCTTCGGAACAAGCCGAAAGAAACGTTAGCTTTGGAACAAGCCGAAAGAAACGTTAGCTTTGGAACAAGCCGAAAGAAACGTTAGCTTTGGAACAAGCCGAAAGAAACGTTAGCTTTGGAACAAGCCGAAAGAAACGTTAGCTTTGGAATAAGCCGAAAGAAACAGTCTCCTATCAATAATAGTGCAATCTCACTGCACTCAGTATTAGTTCCCCACCCCCTATGTGACCAAACAAAGTATAGTCCATGTTTGCATTACAAGAGTGAATTTATGGCTGGCTCTTCAAGCATTCTATTTGAGGTTAAGGGCACTAAAAATATGTCACTTGAAATTTAATTAAAATTCTCGTCCCAATAATTTTGCGTCAAAGAAGCCAAGTGTTACTTGTCTCATAAGACTTATTTCGTAAAAGTCAAAATATTTCAAGACTCTTGAAGATATTCACTTTCGGTGAATTTCATATCTTAAGAATGAAAGCTTTGTTTAAAAACCCATAAGGTTTGCTCGTAAAACGTTAATCTTTGAACTATGACAGATAACGCTTCTTTACGTCGAGTTGAGCAACTTCTTTAGAGAACCGATTTCCAGCTTTACCCTTTAGATTGTTATTTGGTACATTAAAACTGTATCCTTTCGGCCGGTTAAGATATACATAAAAATAAAAAAGAAATTATCGACTTTAATGGTTTTTATCTTGCCACTTTAAACATTTGTAACATTTCATGTTATATATTGGCTGATTGTCGCCTACTAATAGTCACTCTGTTCTGAAAAGTAAATCTAGTATAATGAATGTATCAGTATTAGTGCTGAATAATGGAACTGCACAATTTATTTCAAGATACTTCGCTTAAAAATAAATGAACTAATACAAAAATTCGTCTAATATGTCAAAATATATTGCTTCTTTCGTAGAGTCTTTTTCAGAGAGGCCCGGATATTAGAGTCTTTTTCAGAGAGGCCCGGATATTAGAGTCTTTTTCAGAGAGGCCCGGATATTAGAGTCTTTTTCAGAGAGGCCCGGATATTAGAGTCTTTTTCAGAGAGGCCCGGATATTAGAGTCTTTTTCAGAGAGGCCCGGATATTAGAGTCTTTTTCAGAGAGGCCCGGATATTAGAGTCTTTTTCAGAGAGGCCCGGATATTAGAGTCTTTTTCAGAGAGGCCCGGATATTAGAGTCTTTTTCAGAGAGGCCCGGATATTAGAGTCTTTTTCAGAGAGGCCCGGATATTAGAGTCTTTTTCAGAGAGGCCCGGATATTAGAGTCTTTTTCAGAGAGGCCCGGATATTAGAGTCTTTTTCAGAGAAGCCCCGTTCGAAGAATCTTTTACAGAGAAGCCCCGTTCGAAGAATCTTTTACAGAGAAGCCCCGTTCGAAGAATCTTTTACAGAGAAGCCCCGTTCGAAGAATCTTTTTACGAGACACACGATACATCTGGTCTTTTCAAAGAGAACGGATGGAGAGACTTCAGGAGGGTGGCTGTATATGTTGGACTTGTTGTTTCAGCGGTATTTTGACGCTGGCAACATTGGCCAGGTTCTGAACTGCTATGTACTGCAGACGATCGCCAAGACCGACATATAGTAAGAACAACACGCCACCCATATCTCACGCCAGGTCAACATGGAACATTGCTAATTGTTTACTTGTATCATGCGTACCTCTAGCCAAAATTCCATTGAAACCACAACACTGTCGCGTACATCTCCAGTAGTGTCGCGAGAAGCTGATATTAATTTCAGATAATTACTACACATGTTGAAATCGACACCTCAGTAGCGCTTCAATCTTGGTCACGTGAACATTTCTACACCTGTAGTATTGATTATGGGTGATTACAAGGACCCGCCAAGGTCGAAGGATTTAAGAGCAGCAGTGATAGACCAAACTGTGTCTATAAGAAAGACCAGCGAAATTGTGCTCCGGCAGTTTAAACCCGAAACGCTGGGAACCATATATTTCAGCAGAACTAGTGACCACGCATACCTCTAGTCAGTATTTACTTATATTTTTGTTAAAACTTTACAGAATTATTTAATCAAGTGATAATTATTAGAAATTTGCTAGATTCGTAATTATTAATATAATGTAAAGATTAGAAAAAAATGGCTGTGTCCAGCGTAGGACATTCAACTGAGAGTAATAGCAAGAAGAACTTTAGAGAATGCTGCCATGGTGAAAATTTTGACGGTTGCGAGGGATGGGCAATTTGGGTCTCTGGCTCAGTGGTACGAACTTAGGTGCCACACATTAAAAGCGAACTTGTGTCGCAACACGTCGCCTTGAGAAGACGGGTAAATACATAAATACCTACAGACATTTTCGAGGGTTCAGAAAATTTTTATGACAACTACATTGTTCTCAGCTTGTAGTAAGAGTATTTTAATTGTTCTTTAAATATGATTAAACACATGTCGATAAATACTATTCGGACGGTGCAAAAATAACGTCGTTTTATCACATAGTAATATATGCGAGAAAACGACGTTATTTTTGCACCAACCTAATATAAAGAATTCTTGCACACACACACTATATATATATATATATATATATATATCTGAAGCACGTCGGATCTAACAATTTTCCATGGCTTGGGGGACGTAGGTTCGAATCCTGTCAGAGAGGCCCTTTTTTTTTTTTTCCTGTAAAAAAAAAAAAAATTCTCGAATATTCAGGCTAGCAGAAGAAAATTAACAAATATACTGTTTAATAAATGAACGGGGTATCTACTCAAATATGGGTTTCCATTAAAAATAAATATATACAAGTAAACTGTAAATTGTTGATATCCCTTGACGAGTGGGTTTTTGGAAGGTCTATCTACGAAACTCTAGAGTCTGAATACTGAAGGCATCAGCTAAGTGAAAAACTTCATAATTGTATTAATTATATGCACACATTATATATATAATTATATATTGCAATAAAATGACAAAATATCGCAGATAGAGTGCATGTGGTAATGAAACAGAGAACATACACACACACACACACACACACACATATATATATATATTAAGTTTGCTCTACTTAGCGTGTTGAGCACTTTACGTAGTTACTTTTGCTTTACTCGTTTTGGAGGTTTTTTTTCTTTGGACTCTGAGCTTGGATTCTGGACGGTTGTTTTCACCTCAATTTCATGGTATTCTTTTATTATTCCTCATTTTCTCTTGGACATTGGTTTGTTCAAGTACAAGCCAAAATATCGAAGGTTTTTACAAACGAGTATAACTAATATATATATATATATATATATATATATATATATATATATATATATATATATATATATATATATATACACACACACAGTCTCTCACGATCTAGTTTCGTGCATGACGTAATCTTTGAGTGCTGAGCTCAAAATAACTGTTATACAGTTTGAATCAAACTGTAAAACAGTCAATTTGAGCTCAGCACCCGATGATTGCAAATTATATATATATATATATATATATATATATATATATGTGTGTGTGTGTGTGTGTGTGTGTGTACGTGTGTGCGCGCAGGCCTTTGATGCCCTAGAGTGAACAATTTTTTTTTCTTTAAATTGTTTGTTTCTGGTTGAATAGAAACTGGGGTTTGAAATTCAGTATTTCGTCATCACCCTCAAAGAGGCGAGACGCTGTCATCAAACGAAGAGTGACGGGATTTGACTTTAAATTGTATAAATGCCATCACTTTGACAAATAAATTCCTGTTATTAATCCATGAGGAAAAGCGTTCTTCCTGTATTTGTCTTGTGCAGATATGCTTAATCCTGATAAAATCAGTATATTTAATTAAATGAGTGAAAAAGTACATTTTTATGGTAGCTAAAACATTTGATGGCCTAACTAAAGTATCTTTGAAACACTTATCTTTTTTTTTTTTTTTTTTTTTTTTAAATCAATTTACCCCAAGCAATGCAATAATGCTATTATGATGCAAGAGTATATTGGGAGTGAAAGAAGAGGAAAAGTCTTTAGAAGGAACCGGAAATCAAATTCTAAATGGGAAATAAGGGATAAACCTCTACTAGTGTCCAAAAGATCGGGGAGGATTGTGAACCGGACGAAAACTTGAGCTACTGATTTTACAGCAAAATAGGATTAAACATTGAGTCTGCTTAAAGGAAAGACAAAAGGTATAAACTGCAGACTGAGATGTTGATGGATCATTGAAAGTGGCCAACCGACTGTGACAAGTTGTGAACGTATTCATTAAATGTGATTGCAGGCTTTCCATTGAAATCAGCTAAAAATTCTTTTTCTTTGGGGGACGCCGATGATGTTCCTTATTGATAACGAAGTTGTTCAAACGCATTAGATCTGTAGAAACAAGTGTCTGATGAATAATTATATGTCTTGCTGAATGTGCAGACTTCCTTGCATATCACTAAAAGTCGCATTGACCTTTTAATATTAGAAATTGTGTCAACCTTAAAGAAACGAGTCAACAGTTTGGTACTCTACTAAGTGTGTATTGTTTTAGAGAATCAAAATAGCATTTTATAAGTGTATTCATATAGTATCTTCGATTATACGATTAACTATGTTAGTCCAACAAATTCTTCTACTGCCTGTCTATATTTCTGAGATGAGGTATTATGTATACTATTTACATTATTCGGACTATTGTCATCATTGTCGCCATGTTTATCACAATGTTTCGGCCGTTGTATGATCCGGCCTTCTTCAGGACACATGACACAGTGGATAAAGGCGTTAGTAAGATCTAGTGACAGGACCCATAGAGTGTGAATTCAATACCTGGTTAAAACATTTTTGTCATCCAAATCACTACCCATTTCTTTTCTAATTCGGGTGTTATCTAGGAACTGGTCAATGAATGACCTTGATCTTTTTCCATCATTTGGATGATAAAAAAAAATCAATATAAGAATGTAAACGTATTTTCCAAGATAACCAAAGCAATTTTCTTTAAATCTGTGTCACACAATCTGTTAATACGACGAAACTTCCATCGAGGGAAATATTAAAAAGAATTGCCAAAAAGGATTGAAAAACATGAAAAAGTCCAGTCTGGTTATAAAATTAACACTATAATTTGATAAATATGATCTTGAATAATTACTATTCAATATCATATTTAGCAAAATTATCGTGCTAAATTACTCACTCAACTTGAGGTTTTTACAAATCACGTTTTGGCAGCTTTTTTCTTCTTCAGAGGAAAGGTTTGGTGTATTACCATTTCGTGTGACAGAGTTTGAACTCTCCGTTTAAATTTATGCATCTGCCTTCAACTGTTCAATGTTTGTACAAAGACTTAATATATAATGTTGACTGTTAGATAATTTCCGTGTGGGAAACCAGCTTTAATGACTAATGTATCATCCTAACTACTAATTATACGTAACAATTAAGAATACATTTGGAGTACTCTAAAATACATTTGTTTTACGACAGTGGCAACGTACATAGTGGATTAAGGACAAATTCATTAACCTCACGAATCGATGAATTTAAAGTATATTTCCATTTTATGAGAGTTCAAGCAAGTGAATAACGCAATAGAAACATTTAGAAAATATACAGTGTTTATATTTAAGGAGTCATAACTGACAGGTAAATACGATATTGGTTTGGAAAAAGATAGGCTAGTTAATATCGAACTTTGATGATGAAGCTCTGAAGTCATCAGTAAGAAATAGTCCATGGCAAAGTACTTGGAATTAGCAAATATGTTAAACAATATATCATATACTGACTGATAGAAAAGATAGGTGTAGTGACAAAGCTGAATGTTTGGTTTCCATACGCTCTTAGCGAAATGAATAAAGCAGATTTTTGTTAAACCATAATGGAAGCTAACATATGAAAGCAACACATAAGGCATTACAGTTGAATATTAACATATTCATTTACTCAGGTATTTATTGAATATTAACAAGTCATTTCTGCATCAGATGTACACTCACTGGTCAATCTAGTATCGGACTGATCCCACCTTTTACCTATAAAACCACATACATTCCACTTTGCCTATATTTGACGATGTTCTAGAAACTCATTCCAAATCTGAGTCCATGTAGTTATTATGGCATCACAAATTTCTTCTGGATTGATTGGCTGCATATATAGGATTCGAATTTCCCTTTCCAGCACATCCCGAAGGTGCTCTATGGTAATGAGATCCACCGTGGTGGCCACTTTAACGAAACAAAAATGTATTTCATTAACCAATATTCCACTATTTTCATTTTTGACACGGTGCACTGTCCTGCTGGATGTGGTCACCAGAGAATGGGTTCACCGTAGTCATAAATTGAGGCAAGTGATCAGCTACAATAACTAAGTAGGCTGCAACATTTAAACGTTCTTTTATTGGTATCAAGAGCCCCGATGTCTGCTGAGAAAATATTTCCCATATCATTACGACACGAATAGCAGCCCGTGCCGCTGATGCAAGGGCAGGTTGGCTCCATATGTTCATATTGTTTATACGAACTTCTGACTGTCGCAGCAGAAATTGAGACTCATAGGACAAGGTAAAGTTTTTCTAGTCTTCTCTTACCAGTTATTATGACTGTAATTTTTTTTCCCTGACAGGTATTCCACCCATTGTGATCTTCTGCTGCTTCTAGTTTCGACGTTTTGTGCGTTTAAACTTATTCGTTGATATGCCTCTGTTGTTAATAGTGATTTTTGAAGTGCTATTCCCTTTATGCCAGCTTGAACTAATCTAGTCATTCTATTTCGTCCGCTTTTATCAACAAGGGATTTCCACCTACAGAATTGCCGCTCACTGAAAATCCAGACAGAGCAGCAGTCTTTGAAATACTCATGGCCACCCGTCTGACACCAACGGCCATACTGCGTTTAAAGTTAAATTCATTTTTGGGTTCATATAATAATGCATGAAATGAAATCTAGATGGTCGACACGACCATTTTAAAACTAATATCTAATAAATTACAACCTCATTATTCGTCGATTGGAAATTACTAGTTCATATGTTATTTGCTTTTTTTAAATACTCAAAAATTTCGCTCTCCGATCATTTTAGTTCAAATTATATCCAATGTCGGGTCTGCTATGGTATCAGGCGACATATTCCCTTGTTTTACCTATCAAAGATAAATATAAATTTAAACCTGAATTAGTCTCGGGATGAGAACTCGAGATCTCCAGCTCCAAAAACTGCAAAACATCTATTCCATATAACTTTCTCAAGATTTTCAACTTGAATTTCTTCATCACGGTTTGAGAAGAGATTCGAAGAATAAACCTTTCTTCCGAAACGATTGCTTCTTTGACTTGTTTCTATTCCAAACGATAAAAGCCAGATCATTTTAAGTGTTGCTAATCAATTGACAAATTTCCCCAAAACTACAAAGAAAAGTAACCGGTATTTTTGCCCACTGCAAACTAAGCATGACTTTCTTCTGTGGTACGGTAAAGTGAAATCACTTCTAACCTATTAGGATTGATTACAATGAAAAGGATGAAGTAAAAGGAGTATCAGGAATAAAAGTTGCCCATGACCGTTTGAATATCTGATTAAAAGGAGAATGCAGCGCTTGGAAGCAGCAATTTATTTTGGTAATTTAGCAAAGGTGGGAAACATGTAAAGGAAATTCAGTAAAGTAAATTTGTTATCATTTCATCCAAAAATTGTCTACACAAAATTCGATTCTCTTGTATTGATTAGAGATTAGTTTAGTTTAAAGAGGATTTTTAATAACACGTTGCGATCCCAACGATCCTTTGTTTTGATTTTTTTTTTTTTTTTTTTTTTTTGTTCCGTATTTCAGGTTAGATTAACTTTGTCCAGCGAAAATTATCTTTAACTCTACTGGGATTTATTGTCAACGGATCTAATCAATAATTTACATTCGATTGATAATACTATCTTTATGTAAAGTTCAGAGGAAAAAATAAAAAGAATTAGATATTCAGTCTATGAAAGCAAGAAGAAAAGATTAAGGTAGAATGTCAGGAAAAGATAATTCAGTTACGCGTCAAAAAAAAAAAAATAAAAATAAAAAAATAAAAATAAAAATAAAGCAGGTGTGGAAATTCAACGACTTATTTTGTGTAGTTGCAAATGTGACACAAATCCAAATGTATATAACTAAAACATGAAGTGAATAGATCACAAGGAATGGGAAATACATAGATATCGATAACATATTGGGCTCATTATCCATAGTTATACAAAAATTGGATGCTAAGTTCGAACAGTTACTACTGATTACTAAACAAGTTTCGCAGGTCTTTGTTGAGTAAACATATTCCCACTTGATGTCCTGTTGTTGATTATGCTTAACTTAGTTAAGCTCAATGAATATCATCCATTGATAAAACAGAAATAGTAATCTTAGCAATTTCCTTGCGAGCAATTCTATAATCTGCCTAGCTAATACAGTGTGTGGGGGGGATATCAGCACGAACAATGGAACCGCTAGTTTCAGTTCCAATACCGAGTGAGCTTGTTACATTCATTCCATACTGTACTCTTTAGAAAGATATGAATTCATTTCTCGTCCATTTCCCAACTGTTATAGTGTAAATAGTAGTATCGATTGGTATCTTTATTCTTGGGAAAGTAGCCATTCTTCTACGAGAAGAAGAACTTTGAATTATTATTATTATTATTTAAAGCCCAGCCAACACGTCATAGACCATCATAGTCGAGTATGGACAATTACACCCCATGTCTGACAGACTTTGTGAAAGATTGGGCCTAACCGAGAACTGAACAATTTGGAAAACTTATTTTGACAGTGGTCTATATTTCTGAGATGAGGTATTGTAACTATTTACACTATTTACCTCGCTCGAACTGTTGTTCTCATCTTTATTGTCATATTCACGACGTTTCGGCTGTTGTACGCTCCAGCCATCCTCAAGTGTGTTATATACCGTACCTATGAACACTAATGTGCATGTTCCAATCCGCATAAATACGTTGGACACTATTGTAATTTGGGTTAATATGCTAAGTAGTTCACCACTAGCAGTGGTTTACCTACTTCACGCCGCTGGCGAGTATTGTATTTTGTTGATGTTATACAGATTACCATTTCCTGCCTGCGTTTTGCTTATTCTTCATTCAGTAATCTTTTTTAGTTTAAAACAAAGTGATATACGTTGGAATTCCGAACCAAACCATTTATTTTGTCCATCGAGGTATTGTTCTAGTTCCACGTGTCACGCCTTTTCTATATATCTCAGTTTTAGTTCATTAATTCCTTTTAGCAACTCAACTTTCAAAGTTTTTGTTCACCTCTGCTGTGGCCGAGTATTGAACTCACAACTCTTTGGATCAAGTCATGCTTTTATCTACTGGGCCAACGCATATCACCTGAAGAATGCCGGAGCGTACAACGGCCGAAACGTCGTGAATACGTCAATAAAGATGAGAATAACAGTCCGAACAATGTAGATAGTGTAAATAGTTATTCTGACACGTTTCACTGATCAGTGTCATCAGAAAAACAGATTTAATTCCGATCAAATCTAAATTGATGAGACAGAACATAAGTCATATGATCGCTGAATTATTATTTCTTTTTTAATTTTAAATGTATCGGTTTTGTAAATTAGATTTTGATAATTTCAACTCCGTTTTATCTATATATTCCTTTGCTTTAAAATTGTTCGTAGAAATCCTACATTGTTTCAACACCACTTTAGCAAGAACAGGTCAGAAATTGGAAGAAAAAAACGGTCGTATATTAAGAGGAATGAATTCGCAGACGATGGCATTTTTAATGCATTTTTGCCTGAGTTGATTATCTTCGTCTTATATTTAAAATTGTCATTATCATTTATCATGATAAATTATCTTCATCAATCTTTAACCATGAGAGACGGAGAGAGAAAGTGTGTATGCATGTGAGTGGACACTAAACAACATTGCATGGTGGCTGTCAGTTTCACCCCATAATACGATCTTCAAACCAAGAGACGCCACACTTTTAGCGAGTTGAGTATATAGGTAACTGGGATTAACTGAAGTTGAGCAATGGTGAAAACCGGCTCTCTACAGTTTTGTGTTTAGGGCTAAAGCTTAGGGTTATTTATGGTCATGACCTCTAGATTGCTGGCTTATTTGTTTACACACACACACAATGTATTTATTTATTTTATATATTTTTATTTGATCCTAAGTTTTAGTATTTGGAATAAGGTAAGCATCTCCACAGAGTTTTCGATACCTAAGGTTTAAAATGATTTTTTTTTAATGAAAAATCATTCTTGAAGCTTTCGTTTTAGCTTTAATTGAAAACTGATTAAATTTACCATTTTCCAGTAACCAAATTAATAGAAATTACATTAATTGTAATCTTTTTGGTCGCTTTCACAAACTCGGCCATTTTTGACACATTTTGATATTTGTAAACAAAAGTTAATTCTCGGGTTTAAAAATCTTCCAAAAATAAAATATACTTTTCTGAAACTTTATTTGAAGAATATTAACCAATTTAAAGTATAATTAATATGATTTGAAAAAAAATATTTACTTTAATTTTAAAATAACAGAGAAATGGATTTTTAAACAAACGGTAGCGGTGGTTACGCTCTTATCACCGTCGCTAGTAGATCACTTAATAAGTGATGATAAAATCTGTCAATACTTTTACTGTTAATCTACGGAGAATATATCTGTTAATATACAATTTTTAAAAAAATGACGGATGAGCACCTTTTTTTATATAATTTTTAAGTATTCAGAAATCTTAAAAATGTTGGAAAATATTCTCCGTAATCTGATTTTAGGAATGTTGAATTTAAAGTTACTATAATCAACGCTTTTATTTTCCGATTATGTCGTGTATGGTCAACCATACATTCAAACAAGGGAAAGTTACGTTATACTGTATATTTATAAAAAAAATAATTTAATGACACCTTCTCTTCCATTCAATGTACACGCCTCCCTCGCCATTACCATTTTTTCTGTAATACTCTACATTAAATAGCTCTCAAACCAGGATTCATTTTGGACAATAATCATCAAAGTACCATTACTTACCTGGAAAGCGAAGTCAAAAGCCACCATAAGTGTATGGTAAATCCTGCAGGCAATGATACCGAAAGACCAGTTGAAGAAGTAAGTGTGTGTGAAAAGAGAATGTCCAAAGACGCCCCATAAAATCCCATTAATCGTATAATTAAGAAGGATTTTGTCTAACGGACGCATATTTCCAGTGCCAGATTTGGACATCAAGGTGATGAAGAGGAAAAGGTTTGGTACTGTCACTAAAATGCTAACGCCAATATGTAGTAAGTAATAGTTGAACTCTTGATCGGGTCGGCCGAGTTTATCCGAACCATATCGATTCCGTAAGCCATAACTGGGATATTCAAATTCAAAGTCAGTCATCTGAAAAAAAAAATAAAAAAATTAGTAAATCGATTAGTAAAATACAAATTGAAACAAGACAAAAAAAAAAAAGTCAAATACAAACTCGTAAATATGATATTGGTACTAAACACTTTACCCTTATTCCTCATGACTCTCCACAACTTCCTGCCATTTATCCTGTCTATGTCAAATTTTCTAAGCCCCCTTTTATCCTTATGCGTCCTAGATATTTCGACTCTTTCCGATGTTCTGAATAGGTCTGCTTTCTGCTCCTATTTTCTCTAAAACTTCAGCATTTCTCACATTTCCAGTATATGTTATTCTCGAAATCATTTTGTAGAACCTCATTTCAGTTGTCCCAAGATTCTTCTTCATCCGGGATGAGATTGTCCAGCATTACTGCTATATAGGAGGACTGATATTACATAACAGTTCAGTACTTTTTTCTTACTTTTAACCAGGTTTTTCTGTTACTTAATACTTTACTTAACTTTTGAAAGGCATCTCAATGCGCCTTCGGATTTCAGTATCACATTTTCTGTCTTTTGTTAAAACAGTTCCTAGATATTTAAATTTTTGTGGTTGCTCCATTTTGACATGTCGCATGTTGGGCTCTTTTCTTCTTTTGCTGAAAACAATAAATTCTGTCTTCTTACAAATCATGTTTAGTCCTTTCTTTCAATTTCATTTACAGGAAATCCTAAATAATAATATTTTCCTGTTTGTATGTGCTATCAACATTGTATCATTTGCATATCTAATGTTAAGATGGTGTCCGCCAATAATGAACCCATCATAAATCTCTCAGAATCACCTCACCGTAAAGGTTGAGTAAGTCTGGTAAGAAGACACCCTTCGCTTACATCCCTTTCTGCTTTTGTACATTTACTGAATTCATTTTTCTATATCAAGTTTACCTAACACTTCCAAAAGATTTTGCGAAGCATTTTATCAAACACGTTTGCATAATCTATAAAACATGGATACTGTTGGAAAATGAAATAAAATCAATAAATGAAATGATAATCGCGAATTCCGTGAGCCATCAAGCCGCAGTAGAAGTGGTGTTTCTTAAAAAAGATAAACTGACGGAGCCCAACCCTCTACATGCCGTTTTTTTTTTTAAATTCAGAGTTACCTTCTACTAGACCGGCTGCCACCCAAGGCTATAGAACCCAGTCTGTCCTGTTATTTACCCAAAGCTAGGACGAGAAAAGAAGAGGATTCATACCTTTCCCAAGGGTATTAGCACGTAAGTGAATATAATGGATAATACTGAATAATAAAAAAAAGCAAAAAGAACTACATTGTATTATATACTATATACTACTATATATTATGCTAGTAATAAAGGATCCGGAAATTTTAATATCACACTTGACTTCGTGAAAAAAGACAAACCTTTTCGTTTTTCTCTATCTCTCTTTCTCCCTTCAGGATATATCAGAACTTGGATAACAAGTGTCCCCCACTGAGGTACGTTCGTCTCCCCTGTCTACTGACGACTGAACTCTCTTGAGTTCAGTCGACAGTGTTAGGGTTTGGGTTTCCAAGGTAGAACATTCGGAAGTGTTTTACAGCTCCACTCATGAAACAAGTAATTTATTGGCTCAAGATCAGCGCAAAGCTGACATGAGCACGACCATTTTAAACATTGTTTTCCTTATTTACCCTAAATTGCTTTTGAACCAGAAAAAGAAAACAGACATGCCCAAGAGACATTGAGAACTACAGTTAACACTATAAAAGAAAAAAAAGAAGAAACAGCTTGTAGTAGAAACAAGTTTTTGAATGATTCTTCTTTGTTTACGCGTGAAGATACGCCCACCTAAAATAAACCCAACAGGAAATCCTTAAAGTATATAATATACATTCTTTTGCTTTTAAATAAAAGTTGTCAGGATAGCACTTACACTTTTCACTAGCTTGTAAATCGTATGTTATTATTTTAATGTTCCGCGATTTACAAGGTCATTTGTAAAGACATTTATGCCCCAATTGTACAGCTGGAACATATGTATTCACTCGCCTTTATATTAATGAGAATATTTTACTGTAATAAATGTATACTGTTTATAAGCGGTTATTAAAACCTTCAAATATGTTATCTATGCGCCATTGAATTTTTATTAGATGAAGCATTGTCAAACATTAGTGTTTTTTTTCTTTTTATCACACGTAATCAAACTAATATTACGAAAACTACCAGCACGTATAAAAACAATGACATTAAATATGGATTCGAGCAATTAGGGAAACTATATTGCATGTTTGCATGGATAGCTTTCATATTCTGAGAATCGAAAAAATTATTGGAGCTCTAAGGATACAGCAGCTGTTACCGAAATACTAGCTTCAAGAGGTAAACGAGATCAGAGTTCGAGTCTGCCAAGAGACCACATTTTATAGCCACGCTGTATATAATTAGTATAGACAGCCGTTAAAAGTATATAAAAATGAATACATAAAGAGTGACTCAAATCAATATATATATATATATATATATATATATATATTGCACATTAAAAAAAATGTTACTAAAATTATGTTATTTTTCCATACATTTGAAAACACACACACACATATATATATTAGTAGACTCTCGTCGTGGATGACAAATAAAGGATCATTAAGAAAGGAGCTCAACGTTTCCCAAGTCCTGCATGTATTTTGCAACCTATTAAACAGATGAAACGTGTGCTTGACACAGTTATATATATATATATATATATATAAAATCATACAATCGGAATTAAGACACCATTATGTAAATGATCATTTTCACCTTGGAATATTAAATTTACAGGATTTTTCAAAAAGATTATGTACCGACGGATTACTACCTGTGTGTGTTTTATATATATATATATATATATTATGAAATGGCCAAAGTCCGACAATTATTTAAAGACATTTTTATGTTTAACATTCTTTTTATAGATACAAGTATTTAAGTAAATACTCTGTTTATAATAAACAGTATGAAATAACATTTACCGGCCTGAATGTCCGAGAAATTTTCATAGAAAATATTTGTCCTTCGACAGGATTCGAACCTGTATCCTAAATACTTGTATCTATAAAAAGAATGTTAGACATAAAAAGGTCTTTAAATAACTGTCGGACTTTGTCCATTTCATAATGTGTGACGTCATTTGTTTACATTTGATACACCATGAGCAGTTATGAATGTACGTGAGAGAATCATGGAAAATTGAAGTTTACAAGCAGTAAATTCGACCTTGCCAACCGAACGATCCTTTGTGGCCGAGCTGAAGGGCACGTCAGGCTATATGACGGTTCAGTATAAGATACAGGTTTGAATCCTGTCGAAGGACGAATATTTTCTATGAAAATTTCTCGGATATTCAGGCCGGTAAATGTTATTTAATACTGTTTATTATAAACAGAGCATTTACTTAAATACTTGTATCTATAAAAAGAATGTTAAACATAAAAATGTCATATATATATATATATAAAAGTAAAGGTAACAAATCCGTTGGTATGTAAGCTAAGTGTAACTTTAGAAGATAAAATTAAAATAATAAAATACAATAATGAAAGCAAACTAATGCATCAAATGAAGGAATTAGTTTTAAAATGTCGACATAAAAATATTTAAATTTCCATAATATAGATTTTACTTTATCTACTATAATTCTCTAACTCTTCAAATATCGAATATATAACTTTGTCTATATTTTTAAGTTCTTTTACATATAATTTTGTATTTTTTTTCTTCAATATAACTTGTTTTTGATTT
>OZ010572.1:44930353-44955353 GCA_963932145.1 Acanthosepion lycidas | reverse complement strand
AATCTAAATTTAAACATTTTGGTCGTAAGAGCCTGGAGAAAGATTGAAATATAAAAGCAGTTGCACTGTAGTTATTGAAAGTTTAAGTTTTATTTTAAAATTACAAACATATTTTATGGTGTGTGTTTTTTTTTAAAAGAAATTCTGCGTTTCCCCAAATTTTCTGCTTGTAGCATTTATATAAATTTTACAGTGTGGACAAAGGAATCAACACTTTATGGTGACTGTCAGTTTCACGCTTCAATGCGATCTATGAAGATCGCAATGAGGCATCGTGAAGTGTTGATTGTTATACCCATACTGTCTATAGGAAATGATGCAATTTCCCGCCAAGGTAAGTTTGAGAAAAAATCGGATCAACTTTGGCGCAATTCCTAATATATATAAAAAGCCTATGTACGTTTTCTAACAAAATATAAAAAACACCCGACCACATTTTTTTGAGCAATCGGGTGTACAAAAAATATGCGGTTGCTTCGTAAAAAAATTGTGGAGCTAACGTGCGTGTGCGTGACCCCATCAAAACATTTAGATAATGAGAATATTTTCAAAACGCTTCAGAATAGTTTACTTGTCCGGCAAGATGAACAAAACCGTGTCTCACCACAAGCTCGCTCATTTGACCGCTGAATGAACAGTATCAAAATTACAATTCTCAACTTGGCGATAATGTTTTTAAAGCTACACGGCTGCTGATATTTCTCTGTGACTCTCAGAGAAATTAAACAAAAACAAAACACGAACGATTATTTTTTTTCTCCGATATTTCCACATTTCTTGGGTTGCAAAAAGAAAATAAAAACTTCTATTTTGTAGTACTCGTGTTAATCGTTTTCTATTAACATTAGTTCCACTACATTGTCTATATTATATGTATAAAGACACTAGCTCCGATATGAGACACTTTTTCTTTAGACATATTATAAATTGCAACTGTATGTATTGCAGAAAGTGCTTCAGAACGATTTAACAAACTAGTCTGTACGATGATCAAAACGGAGATCTGTGTAGTCAATAACGAATGAAAGAAGGTTTTTAAAAAAATAGGATTTCAAATCTACAAGGCAACGACGCAGAACGAGTTGGCAAAATTCTTAGGAAAACACGACTCAGCTGTCGCGTCGACATCAGTGTTGAAAGAAAAAGAAAACTAACAGAATGGAAAAAGACAGGTGTTTGCTTTCTTTGATAGATGACGATGTTAAATTCATGAAAGCGGGCAACCGCGATTGTAACGAGACTTGGCACATTCCTATTTGTCTTTTTCTCCGGCTGTTCATCATCGACCATCCCGCAGATATTGTTTATAAAAATCTTGCTTATATGAATCCATCGTCTCTATCTCCTTCTCTCACCTGATCTCGCAGTCTGTTCACATATATGTCGAAATATGCAAAAATGTCATATGGGATTTAACTTCTTTATCTAAATAAGGCGAACATTATAATGGCTTGTACAGTGTAACCCGGATATAAGAGAGTTGCCGGGACCGGAAAAGAAGTATCTTATATCCGGGTTTCTCTTATATACGGGTTTGGTCTATTATATATACATTAACACAGGCTCTAATTTGGGACCAGAGAAAATCTCTTATATCCGGGTTACACTGTATATAAATTTCAATTCTCTAACTGTAAACTTAGTCATATTGATCATGCGTTTCGTCATTTTCTACGAACGTATTAAAGGAAAATTTAATGAAAAATTTTCAATTTGCAAAGATGTGCTAAGTAATAATCAGTGGAAGCAAAAACACAATTTTAGTTGTTTTTCTACCATAGACAAGGCAGACATACGATAAAAATTGTTTATTAAAGAAGGATTCTCAATTACACAAAATACTCTATATAATGATAAAACAACTAAAAAGATGCGAAAATTGCGAGATTTAAAGTGTTTCTTTTTTCGCCCTAAAAGAAATTCTGTTTAAAAGCTTTCAATAGATAACTAGAACTCATGAAAAGTTAAAGTCACTTGTCTGGTCAGTCGACTCAAGTGTTTCGCGTCGAAACGCTCACCAGGCCCAAATGTTTGATAAATCACACACACAGATACAGACACTGGATCAGATATCTGGTCCTGATTAGTGTCTGACCAGATGAATCACCTGAACTTTTCTTGGTTTATTGAACACACACACATTTCTAAAGAATTAATGCCTTTACTTTTAATCTGACATTGTTATTACTTCAAAAGTATGCAGTTTCGATCCCTGCTGGAGGTCACGTTTTGTTTATTCAGATGTCTTGAATGCGCAGGTCGATAGACATAATACAAACTGTTTAATAAATAAAAATGGGACATATTTTTCAAATATGAAGCATCCACTATAATAACGATTGAAGTTATATATATATATATATATATATATATATATATATAATTTGATTACGAAACTATGTAGATATGGAAAAAGATTTAGGACAAGAGACGTTTCGCTTAAAAAGGTACAATTCAAGTTTTGCTTGACTAATTGACCCTTTGCAGCTCAGTTGGTCAGAGCGTCTCGGATTTAACGATAGCTCCCTCTACATAGAAGGACGCTGGTCGAATCCTGCCAGAGAGTGTAATTTTTAATAAGAATTATCCCACATCCTGGCCGGCAGATTAAAATAAATATAATGTTTAATGATAGGAGCCTCTACTCAAATGTGTGTAGACACTAAATATTATGTCCGAAATTATATTATATATATATATATATACACACACACAGTGTAACCCGGGTATAAGAGAGTTGTCGGAATCGGAGAAGAAGTATCTTATATCCGGGTTTGGTCTATTTTGTTTAGGTAAGTATGGCTCTAACTTGGGACCAGATAAAATTTCTCTTATATCCGGGTTACACTGTATATATATATATATATATATATATCTCGTATATAACAAAATATGTTTGAATATAACAGACACACGAATGTCTAATATGTGTGATTATTAGGCGTTCTAAACTTCGTATATTTGCTTTAATTTCGTTGAAAATAAAAAAAAAAAAAATTTAAAAGTTTGGATATTTTTTATGATTGTTCCTTGATCTAAGCTTTCGGTATATATTTTTGTTATATTTATCAATATACGTTTGAATAGTGATCTGCCGCCCAAATAATATATATATATATATATATATATATATTTATGGGAAGGAATATAGTTTTAAGGTGTGCTATATTTATGGGATAAAGTGCTCACTATCAGAAATAGAGCGTATTTATATATAAAAGTGAACATTTAAGTCAATACTCAGAGGCGACAGTGTTTCATGCTAGACACAATCATCAGGCGGCCTGACGATTGAGTCTAGCATAAAACACCCTGACGCCTGAGTGTTGACTTCAATGTTCACTTATATGCACACATACACACACGGGTTGGAAATGTTGAAAAGTTTACAGACGAGGCAAGAAGGTATTTCACTATAAATTCTGATGTTAGGTAAGATTTGAGGAAGCGGGAAAAGGCAGAGAACATTTCAGCACCTTCCTTCGTGTGTATCGCTACCTGTGTATATCCAGCTGAGCTCCTTTCATGTCTGCTTCTCTATCCATCCATTCTACTCTCTGCATAATGCAAGTCCGTGATGAATTAATACACACACAGTATACTAAATTCAAAAGAATGAGTCGAAAACACCGAGTGACCTACTTAACTAGTTTCTGTGAATGAATGACAGAACAGCGATGGGAAAAGGTACTGAAGCATTTTTAAAAGGTTTTCATTTTTTCATCCGACATTATTTCTCGTTACTATCAACGTTATTTTTTTATTTATTTATTTTTTTTTTTGTAAGTACACGTGTTTGAGTTGTTAGTCTTATCTTTATTATGTTTAGTTAAACAATGAAATTAATAAAAATTGACTAAATTGGGAAGTCGTACTAAAGAAAAAGTGTGCCTCCGATCACTTTTATTTCCATGGGTGAAACAAGGTTTTGAGCCAAAGTGTGCCTCTACCAGTTAGCGGCCTGAATTGTTAAGGGATCTTATTAAAGAAAAAGCAATATTCAACTTTGCTAAACAATTTCTGCTATCACATCCCCCCTCACCTGGCCACTTAACTCCCCAGACTGCAACTCCCTTGATTATTATATGTGGGGCGCAGTTGAGCGAGAGATCAACAGAACTCCTTGTAACACTAAAGATGAACTGAGAGCAAGGATTATGGCAGCATTCACCAAATTAAACAAAGAGACCGTCCAGAAGAGATGCAAAGTCGTCAGGAGGCCGTGGTTGAAGCCAATGGTGATTTTATTGGATAAATGTACTCTTTGCTGTTTCAAGATATTTTTGTGCAATTTTTGTAAATATATCTGTTAAAATGAGATGTCAATATTATTTTCATTTTTGCGCAATTTAAACGGCAATTTATCCGTCGTATAATTACTTTATTATAAAGACTTCTTAGATTAAGTAAATATATTTTATTTCAATATTAACAGCTATATTTTCCTTACTTACTCTTAAAGATATCTTAAGGAATTTTTATTTGGAATTAATCGGAAATTAAATAAAAACAAAATTATTTCTTATCCATTAACAGTTCTGCCAACGCCCACACAAAAGCTATATGTTATGCATTGTAATTTACAGATGTTTTCTCTCGATTGTTTCAATTGCTGGGCAAAATGCTTTACCCTTTAAGTTAAGAGCCTCCAACTGACGTTAAGCAATTCTTAAAAGCCTGCGGCTTTTGGGCGCACCTCATCATCAGTTTCCTCGACTAAGGGAATAACAATTACGGCAATTATTTCAGCGACAATGATTTAGCTTGACCGACCGACTGCGGAATGTTCTGATATTTTTGTGAACGCGACTAAGTATAGAGTAAATCTTTTGAAGAGGGCTGAATCAACTGCATAATGATCAAGGCTGGAAAACTACGCGAAAGAAACAAAAAGGGCGTATTCGTACATGTGCCCGCTTATCCAGATAAATATGCGTACATGGGAATGATTAAGACGGGAATCATGCACACACACACAGGGGTGTGCGGAAAAGTTGTCATCACAACCCACTTCCCCTATAAATTTCGTATACTTATGTCATTGAAATACTGATTTTGGTAAATGGGTCGAGCCGACAAGTATTCAGCAAGCATTCGCGTGTGTGTTTACCAAAAACGCCCTTCCCCTGCGCTGTGGGGGTGAGGGAGATATTTAATAACTAATATCATCGTGAATTTCAGGCCATTCAATATCAGATCCCCTTCACCAATTTACTTAGTAAAGGATAATCGGAACTGATCCTTGTCCATAAAAATGAATATCAGTTCATACACCTCGACTTTGGTAATTTGATAGCTCCGAAATTTTATGTTTCAATGACGCCAACAGTGCTGTTTTTTTAAGTAGAGATTAATTGATATATATATATATATATATATATATATAGTTTTGACAGTTAAATTTCTATTTCCGATAAGAACTCAGTCCACACCGAAGTTGATAAGACAAACGGCCGATATTTTCGTCCGCCGAAATAGGCTATTCCCGATATGAAGTGATTTTTGGATTCTATAGTTTATTAATTAAATGCTCTTTAATAATAAATACATTGAGTTCTTTTTTGCGGATCAGTTTTAATATTTTATATTACTAGGGTCCTTTTCGATTATATACCAATGGATTTATTACCTTTAGTGTGTGTGTGTGTGTGTGTATATATATATATATATATATATATATATATATATATATATATATGTGTGTGTGTGTGTGTAGCTGGCCGCGCGTATTTGAGGATACCAGTCTAGCAGGGCGGCTAGACAATCCCTTTTGCAGACGCCTGCTGAGGCATAATTGTGATTTTTCAACATCCACATAGCCCCCCTGTGGTTTATACTGAACTATGCTGAGCGGACCTTATTTACGGTTTCTGGGAGATAGCTTGTTATCTAGCGTGATCAACGATCTTGAACAAAGCCAGCACGCTCAAACTCTCAGTCACGATGACTTGTGACTTCGTGCCAGCACAGCCATAAACAGCCCCCAAAGATTCCGACTACCCAATTTTACTCACAACACCTGGGTTAACCCGTGCTATGGTTTTCAAACACTTTTCAAAGGTGCCAACCGCTGGTATCGCACCCCCTCCAAAAATAAAAAATAAAATAAAGATAAAATCAAGAAATCACCTTCCTGACAAATCAACCAGATTCGAACCCGGGTCTCAGAATATGGTAAATCCAGAATAGCGGCCAGAATCTGTAAATTCACGATGCTAATATTTGTCTAAATGATTAACTGTTTTTTTAAGATTCTTTTTGTTTTTATTTTGGCAATGGGTTGACAGCAGCGGTCAGATTGTGTAGCCGACACGTTCCACAGACCTCACCCCTCCAGGTTTCTTTATTTCGGGGCTTGGGAAAGATCTTGCTTATCGTGGAAAGCTTTGTACCATTCAAATATATGACCTGAAGATTACGTTCAAGCAAGAAATAGATCGTCGCCACAGACATCAGTACCCACTTAAGGATTTCTTTCAGCAACTAACATATCGCTTGCCAAAATTTCGACGTCTCTGAGTGGCATTTGCACCAGCACCTGAAACAGTTCCAGATCATTGCCAATTTCTGTGGTTGTCTCTTTTAGGTTAAGGCCAACCTATGCATCAAGAAGTGAAACTACAGAATATCGAGCCTGTGCTTTTTTTTTTTTTTTATAGTGGGAAAAGACTGTGCCTTGGCTAAAACCCACTGAGTATTAAATGCAATAATCTGAAAAGAAGAGCAAATCTACAACATCTCGTGCAGAGTATTCCTTTTCCTAGTCGAATGCCTTAACGTGGGTTAACGTCTTTGATGAATTTCATCTCAATATCAAGAAACTAATTAGACAACTTGAAAGAATTTATATGAAAATAAGTAAACACAATATGTGCATATTATTCAACAAAACATGTTTAAATGAAAATATGCTGCCTAAATATATAATCGATATTTTATCACTGACTTACTTTACATCCGGATAAGGGATTAGTCTGAAAAATGGTGAAAATACTTAGCATAATGTTAAATTTCAAAAGATGAAGATTTATTACAAAAAATGTGAATGAACACAGCGCATTCCGAAATCCAGAAATTGTGGAAATCCTATAATTCTAGATATACCTATATCATTACAAGAGCATTTGAGAATTTCTTTTTGAAGATCGTAGTGATAGGCGTCGAAAGGCGGGAATTCGTGTTCTGCGTCAAGGAGGCGACATCGTCTGCCAACTTAGTTGAGATTGTTTTCGAAATTATTTCATTCCGTTTTCACTCGGTACTAGTTGATGTGATTATTTCTTCACAGCATGCACGATATAAAAAACACAAATTCCTGAGCCTATCGTGCTATCATAGGTACTTAACTTAGATACCAGCAAATATTTCTTTGAATATTTATATATTAAATACAGTCATGAAAACACATACCCACAACAACCGTTTCAATAAAAAAAAAATTGCATTTTATATAAATTCCTTTTATGCATAACTATTACTAATTCAAATAATAATAATAGCTACTCGTTTTCCGAGCACACCCGTCTGTTAGGGCGTTTATTCAATCCTTGTTACAGATGCCTGCTCAGACACATTTGTGTTTCTTCAACAACCAAAGATTCAACTTGTGTCTTATCCTACAATTTTGATGAGCGGACCTTAGTTACATTTTCTGGGAGAAAGAACGTAATCTAGAGTGTCCAGTTTTTGAATAAAGCCAGTACGCTTAACATTATATATATTTTATTGAATCCGACAGACAAGGTGCTTTTACTTAGTGTTTTTATACAATTTTCTCATGCGATTTAAAAATTACCATTATGTTTAGCCCTTTTTTTTTTGCACGTAGATGATGCTATTACATTTGTGTTGTCAACAAGTAGGTTACGAATAGAATAATAATGGAAAATAATAAATAATAATGAAAACAATTGAAGCCTTAATTAAAAAGCCAACACTATCAACTATGAACATGGACAGAATATCTTGACCGTGTTTTGAAAAATGAAAACAAATACATACATGCAACAAACTATTTCTTATTTAACAGTTAAAATATTTCATCCTAGAAATTAGTTAAATGTATTATAATATAATTATTATATCTCAGTTATTAAATTAAAAATGTAATAACTGATAATAATTAATAAAATTATTTATCATTACTTAGTTATTAAATAATGAAATACCATTATAGAGGTAAGTCAATAATTTTAATTTTTTTTATGGCGTTTTAAATTATAGACTGGGGAAGAAAAAATAGTAAAACAAAGTTGAACAGTCACACCTGTTTAACAGATAAGCTCAACACCTTTGAGAAATAAATAGTATTTAGCGTAAACATCATGGAGTGGGTAACCAAAAGATTTCACCAAAATTTTATATGAATGAACTGGCACATTCTTTAAACAATTTGTATAATATTCTTAAAAATAGGATTAAAGTAAATCTACACTAGAAAGAGGCATTTAATAAAATGAAATATCAAAAGTTTTTCCAAATAGATTTTAATAAAATTACATCTATAAATAGATAATTTCAAGGATGAAATATTTTAACTTAATTCGTAACATACTTGTTGACAATACAAATATAATAGCATCATCTACATGCAAAAAAAGGCTAAAAATAACGGAAGCCTTATTGATAAAAACAAACAAACCAACACTTAATAATATCAACTATGAACATGGACACAATATCTTGACCGTGTTTTGAAAAACGAAAACAAATACATACATGCAACAAACTATTTCTTATTTAACAGTTAAAATATTTCATCCTTCAAAATGGCTAAGCGTATAGCCGAAAGCTCTCGGAAAAAAAAAAAAAAAAAGAACATTCGGTCAGTTTTTATATAATTTATCATCTGAAAAGAAAACAAAAATTATTAGATCGCATGAGAAATTGTATAAAATAATTAAATAAAAGCACCTTGTCTGTCATATTTAATGAAATGTGCATGAAAGAAAGATTGCTGCCTAAATACATATCTATATATATATATATATATATATATAGATAGATATGTGTGTGTGTGTATGGCACTGTGTTGCTGACAGATTCAGAAGGAAAACTGGATGAACTGTTAGAGAATGTTGTCGAGGAAAGTGAGAAAGATTAACAGTTAATCTTAAGACGGAATGTCGGGTTTTAGGAAAAATTAGCAGCCTAATTTACGAGTTGTGCATTAGGGACGTTAAAATGAAACCATGAAAACTCATCAAAATATTTGATATTACTTATAAAAATTCCATATTAATTTTAGGTTAAGGCTCACCGTCCCTTTTTGGGATGGTAGACATTCTATGTGCTTGCCCCTTCCGGACGTCGAGGGTTATGGATCTTCACAATTGCCTATCTTTTTAGCTCTTCGCAAATGTAGTCTTTTCGCTAACTTAATCTCTGTTCTGATAATGCATTTACACCAGCTCGGTAGACACGTTATGCACTGCTTACCCCTGTCGTTCTTGCCTTAAATATGTCCTATGAGTAAAACTTTCTGAACTCACTTTCCTTATTATGTGTTCCCTACAAATTTCAACTATCATTCCGATGTTAAGTATAAATGTCCATTTTGTTTCCATTTTCTCTAAAACTTCCTCATTGCTCATATTTTCAGTCTATGATATTCTCAGCATCCTTCTGTGGAAACGCATTTCTGTCTCTTTTTCGTTGCTAGGCATTAATAGTTTTAGAGAAAGTGACAGAAATTTGAAAGCACATATCAATACCGTGAAGTAGATTTTAGAAATTGATTCAAGTTTTAAGAAATCGAAAAATAAAGTTACAAACATTAGTCCTGACCTGGCATCTCGGCTTCAGTCACTTTCCCCATTTCCATACGATAGCTTCGCTGTGCCTTTTCTATAAATACTTTCATGGTAGTGGTTCTGATTCTTTCTTTCTTTTTATGTACCATGTCCTTTCAGGACGTAGGCGATCATGGCTCTCCACTTCTCCCTCTATCTCTTGCAACTCTCAAAAATTTCCTTCTCTCTGCTTCCTTCCCTCTGCTTCCTCCCCTCAGACCACGTTCTGTCATCCACCTGCTCAAGCTCGCCAGGTATGTCACGCACTGCTTTCCCTTTTCTCTCTCTCTCCCTCTATCCGACCAGTGAGTATCAGATTCTCTAGTCCCGCCTTCCTCATTATGTGTCCCAGAAACTTCAGCTGCCTCTTTCTGATGTTAAGTAGCTTCTCCTTGTTTACAATCTCTCTAAGACCTCATCGTTGCACACGTGGTCGGTCCATGATATCCTTAGCATCCTTCTGTAGAACCACATCTGTCGCCTCGTACCTCTTGTTCTGATGGATTTTCCTTATGGTACCTAGACTTTATGAATCTAAGCGCGGTATTAGATTGGCAACAATGTCTCGCCATTTCACAGTTGAATTGTCAAGCTGTAACCGTAAGTTCGTTGTCAAGTCTCTTTTCTCGCATTTTTCGCTTGTGGAACTCTCTTCCGGCTCCATGTTTTCCAGACAAGTTTTATTTTCAAATGTTTAAATGCAATGTTAATCGTTATCAATTGTCTTCATGGTTCTTCTTATACTGTTCTCGTTCTTTAATGTCTTTCATTTTCTTATTCTTTTACACTCAGTAGCCTCTTGTGTCTTAGTAACTTTATTGCTTTGCTTAGAACAAAATTATTAAAATTAAGAAGATTGTTAAACTGTTATACAATGTCTGTCGCCCTCTGAATGACAAGGAGTACTGGGCAGTTTTCACAGACAGCAACAAAAAACATGCAACAGTGATGTCGTTTTAGCAACAAACGTTATGAATTCCAAGAACAAAGTATATAAAGAAAGAATTTTTCTAAGCAAAATAAAATCTAGAAAAAGAAGCAGAAAATGTTGAAATTTCTGATACACCCGAGGAAGAAACCTTGGAGAATTTAACACCCCTGGGACAATACTAGAATTTATTTATTTCAGAAACGGTTGAATTATTGTAAACGCTTGAACTGCGCTGTCTTTAGGCTGAACTTCAGTGATCTACACAAGATACGTTCAGAATGTTATGACTCCTATTTATTGACACGAGGCAGATAGGGACAGCACAATAACGTCAATGAATAGAGCATATTTTTGTCAGCAAAAGAATTATATTCTCTACAAAGTCACAATTGTTGGTTATACATTTTCGAGTGGCTTTTGTCCGGAACGTGGCTTATCGTCACTGTAAAACGCATTGCCTCATTGTACCCGTTTCATGCAAGTGTTCGTGAATTTCAATGACACTTCTACTTCATAAGGCACTGTCATGTCAGACGAAATTTAACAAGACTACTCTTTATGACAGCCATGGGCAAACAGCGGCCCGCGGGAAACATGCGACTGTTTGGGATTTCTGAATGGTACGTCTAATTTCTTGATGCAAATAATGTTTATTAAAATCTTGTTTCCTTTCGTTCTCACTTTATCACAAACACTTATACAAAATCACATACAATGATTAAGTATATTAAGTTTCTTGTATTTTGTAAGGTCTTCCTTGAAAGTAACATTTTCATCCTTTTAAACCATTGGGGATTTTCACTAAGGAAAATCATTTGTGCAAACATCTTTTGCTTCAAAAACAGGAAACGCCAAAGATATTTTTATCCAAAGAATAATTACATTGAGCCTCCGCCTATTCGCGTTTCAGTACTCGAGGCTTCACGCATTTTTTCGATAGAACATATTTAAACTATTCTTGAGTTATCTTCCTATTATTTAATTGATTTAAAACATATTTTTGGTAAAAATTGTCAGAATTGTACACCTTCATTGTAAAAAACAAACGCAAAAACATGCGTAGCGATTGGGCTTTGTTAGGGGCTGCGGCTGGGGTCTTAAAAGTGGCTCATGCTAAGTCTTGGGACATCATAACTTTTTTTTTAAAAGACGTTTTAAACTATATTTTATCTGTCAATATTTGAGATGAGGTATTATTTACATTATTCGGACTATTGTCCTCATCTTTGTCGCCATATTTATTGTAACGTTTAAGTCGTTGTACGCTCCGGCCTTCTTCTGGTGGTTGGAATGTCGAACTAAACCGTTTATTTCGCTCACTGGAAACTAGCTATAAGGAGTGCCAGAAAAGCGATAATAACAACAAAAAATTGCAATATGAGCTCTGGTAAAAATATAAGATAACAGCAAAAATTGCAATATGCACACAAAAAAAGGTTGCTGAAGACATTAGGTTTATAATACCCAGAAATTGATACACAGATTTCCTCAAGGACACATGGTACAGTGGATAAAGGCGTTAGTTAGATCCAGTGACAGGACCCAGAGAGTGAGAGTTCAAATGAAGAACTTTCAGAGGGAAAATTAACGGAAGAAATTTACTGATACCCATTAAAACATGGCACGTGGAACTAGAACAGTCTACCCCAGTGAGCGAAATAAATGGTTTAGTTCGACATTCCAACCTGAAGAAGGCCGGGGCATACAACGTATGCAATAAATATGGCGACAAAGATGAGGAATAATGTAAATAATGTTTATATTTTATGTCTTGTTACACATATTTTATACAGTATTTTCAATGGTTGTATCGATCTATGTGTAATTAAAAACGGTTATTGTATGTAAGAAAATTTACGTTAAGTGTACAGTGACCGATACTATTTTTTAAATGTTTTTAAAATGGTCTGAAATGTTCTTGAAGTGTTTACGAAAGTTTAAAGCATAGGGGGTTTTAACATTCAAATACTAACAACACTTTTTTTTGGGGGGTGGGGGTACAAGTATTCGCAAATTCTAACTATTCGCGGCTTGCTCTGGTCCCGAACCCCCATGAATACGGGGGACTCATTGTATACTTTTACAAACATGTTTGTATAATAAAATGAATAAATTAGAAACAAATCACATGCAGCAGTGTGTAATAATCACTGATCAGTGAAAATAATATTAGGTTGGTGCAAAAATAATGTCGTTTTCTCACATATGTTACTATGTGAGAAAACGATATTATTTTTGAACCAACCTAATACCAAGATTTCATTTTTTGTTTTAAATTGTAGAAGGAATCTTTTCTTTCTAAAGAAAAGAAAAATCGACACTTCCCCATTTTTAAAGCAGATGATAATGCGTATGGTCTTTTGTTGAGAAAATGGCTGCGGTGTCTTTAATGAAATTTTCCCTCAATATTATTTTAGTAGTGCGTCTGCCTTGTGATGTACTGTGCCTCGGGTGGCCCACTGTTCAGAAATGGTTGCCCAGGCCTGATCTGAGCAAAAATAAAGATATGACTTACTGACGGGGCGGTTTAACTTCTATTACCATGAAACCAACATCCGGCAATGTAATAAAATGAGACATTACTTCCGCGGTGACCCTCGGTATAACTTCTGATTTACAGCTGTTTATATGAAAAAGATAAAGGAAGAAAACAGAAGTCGTATAGCGAGAGCATTTCCAAGAAACGGAAGTACAGCAATCCCGCACTTAAAAACCGGGTTCCGTTCTAACGATCTGCTCTCTTATACTCAACTTAGAGTTACTTGGTCGCTATTTCAGGCCTGTAACGAGATTGTACCAACCAGCTTCAGATAGCTTTAACACCGGTTTTGCACGATTTTTTTAAAGCTTTTCACCACAAGCGTGGCGGGAGTGCCACTAGAACGCAAGGGACTACAGAGAGTGGGAGCAAGAGTAAAGAGGCGTGAGAAGAAAGGATAAAGAGAAGGACGGAGAATAGGCCAAGGCATCTGGAGATGTCGATTGACATTGCATTTGAATAGTTGGGGATTATAGCTACCAGGGAAGCAAGTAAGAGGAAGGGAGTAGACCTATTGGAGTAGAAGAGACGGCTACATTTAACCGTTGCGACAGTGAAAGGGTGGGACCGAGATGCCGACCCAGCGGCACGTTTAAATTCACGCAGTTTGGGAACTAGCGAGAGTAGCTCGTCGAAGCAGTTATCGTGAAAGTATTGTAACATTTCTAAATGTTTATACAAGCAGTGTATTGAATAGTAAATGTGATAAATTCACACAAAATCAGCCCTATACTTTGGTTTGCATATTGTATTAGGTTGGTGCAAAAATAATGTCGTTTTTTCACATAGTAACATGTGTGAGAAAACGACATCATTTTTGCACCAACCTGATAACTATAGTAGGAGTTAATTTTTATGCATTCTTTTACTTTATTTACCCAATTCATTTATTTGTATTCATTTTGAAGAAAGAGAAATGAATCATGCTTAATGTTTTCGTAGAACGTACAATACAAATACTTTTTTTTATTTCATAGGATTTTATAATTGTTCCGAATTCCATGAGTTCGTTAACCATGCTATTCGTTAAGTGGTTGTATCTGTCAAGATTGATGACATTGTTGATAGGTTTATTAATATTAGAGATGTGCTAACGAATTCATTTTTTATTTGAATTAGTTGATCCAGCAAAGCTTTCAAAATCCTAACAGCTGTGAAATTTGCATCATTTCGAAGTAAACATATTTGGGGAGTAAATCAAATAGAGTTAACGTGTTAATAGGTATTCAATTAACCAGCTCTCCGATTACACTCGGGTACTGAATAAGGGGTAGTGGGTGATGTTTTCCTTTTTCAAAATCAAAGTCCACTCTCTGTATCAAATCAGTTTCGCAATTTTAAAGGATCATTTTCTTAGAATTGAAATTTTACCTAAGAAATTCACAGTAAATTAATAAGCGTGTGGATTAATCTGGGAGAACAGAAGCTCACTACCAACACTAAAAGAGTAGTCTATAGGGCATGCGTCGTCAGCGTGCTGCACTAGGTCAACGTGACAGGAAAGACGCCTCAGCGCCTTTCAACTCCGCTGAGACCCGACTTAGACACCAGTGCCGTAGTTCTCACCTGTGCCGTTACACAACCTATACGCATTTTCCATCAGCGCCAGCGCCATTGTCTTGATCATGGACACCGTATGCCACGGCAAGATGGAACGAGAATAGCCTCATATTCGCCTCAAAGACATCTGCAAAAGGAACATGATGGCAATAAGCATGAGCATCGAGAGGTGAGAAATTGTTGCTGGAGACGCGATTTACACAGAGGGCTTAAGCAAAGAGGGAAGAAACGAGGGCTTGCTGCCGGAGAGAAGCTTGCTCGACAGAAAGAAAACAACAAGCCGACATCGGGGTAGAGTGTCATCCCATGCTTTCGTTGCTATCAAGACTGTCATTCTTGCGTGGGCTTGTACCAGATGGTGCGCCGCTATCAGCAACTGAAGCAAAACTCTTTGGCCTTAGATCCAAGGTCTCTCGAGACCAATAGATGGAATAAAAAAAAAAAAAAAAATGGAATGAATTTTTTTTCAAAACTTAAGAGGAATGTTCAGTTATTACAGTTCCGTTAATAATGGTCTATGAATTATTATATGCATATAAATTAATATTTTGTCAGTATTCATATCAAGTACAACTTTTTTACTATTTGCCAAATGTTGATCCTATGAGTTTAAGATAGTTAAAGGATTATCGGGTGGACTCTGGGGAACTTAGTGAGATGCAGTCTAGAAAGAAGAGATTATTTATCGATTAAAAAAAAAAACTGTTTAAACGAATTCTACCAGTTTACGACGATCTCCTATAAAGTGATACTCTTTGACACGTATTCAACTATCTTAAATAAAAATAGACACTATATTCAATTCTTAAGAACTGCATGGGTTCTCTGAGCATCTGCAAGTATACAGACTTGTGTTATATAGCCCAAATTAAAAAAAAAAAAAAAAAAAAAAAACACAAACAAATAAAAAACGAAGTTTTGAGTGCTGATTCTAAACCCAGTAAGTAGGCCCTTATCTTATCCCTTATTTATCCATATGACCTTGTGCCGATCTAATTTAAATTGCTAACATACGCGCGCACACACACACACATATATATATATAAGAGAGAGAGAGAGAGAGAGGGGGGGAGGGAGAGGGGGGTTCTTTTTATCTGACGTATATTTCTTATTGCTATAAATGTTTTTTAGAGGGTAAAGTGATGCCGGTTCAATTACTATCAAAAAGTACAATTTTCTTTAGTAGGACATCTTAATTGAGGACAGGCGTTATTAATTTCAGAATACAATAAAAATAATCAGGGTTGGTGACACAAACACGTTTACCCACTAAAAATAACTTATACTAATAAGAAATAATGTTGGATAAAAAAAGAAGCCATATATATATATATATATATATAAATAAAGGCTTAAACACTAATATTCCATGGTCATAATTTATTCCATTGGAATCGTAAATACTATCCTATTCATCAGACCTACAAATTCAAAAAGAAATCAGAAAAAATAACTCCAGGAATAAAAAAAAAAAAAAAATTTAGTAAAATGTATGTATGGGAGTGTGGGACGAAAGTTAGATTAAAAGAAAGCTATAGAGAGGGGTAACAGACGAGCAAAGAACAGGGTAACAGACGAGCAAAGAACAGGGTAACAGACGAGCAAAGAACAGGGTAACAGACGAGCAAAGAACAGGGTAACAGACGAGCAAAGAACAGGGTAACAGACGAGCAAAGAACAGGGTAACAGACGAGCAAAGAACAGGGTAACAGACGAGCAAAGAACAGGGTAACAGACGAGCAAAGAACAGGGTAACAGACGAGCAAAGAACAGGGTAACAGACGAGCAAAGAACAGGGTAACAGACGAGCAAAGAACAGGGTAACAGACGAGCAAAGAACAGGGTAACAGACGAGCAAAGAACAGGGTAACAGACGAGCAAAGAACAGGGTAACAGACGAGCAAAGAACAGGGTAACAGACGAGCAAAGAACAGGGTAACAGACGAGCAAAGAACAGGAGAATAGGAAGGTCTAAAGATGAAAAGGCGGGGAATTAAAATTTAACAGAGAAGTTTTAAAAGAGAGGAGTCAAAGACGGTTTAAGTGAGAGAAATACGAATGTTCTCGGGTGTCTAATACATTAAAGATGTAACCGGAAAGGATACATTTTGTGGTGACATACACACACAATAGACGATATAATCTTCAAGATCAGAAGATGAGAGAGGGAGAGGAAAAAGAAAAAAGGGGGAGAGAGATGGGGCGGGGGAAACTAAAACTGTAGGGCATTTACTGAAAGGGCCGCTGTGTAATTAAGAACATTTGACAAAATTAATATCGACTGCAGGTTACAAATCAAATATAAACATAAAAAAAACAAATATAACGATTATCTAATCTAGCAAGGACCTATATTTCTATGTTCAAAAACACATGCGTATAGACACATACACAACAACATATTTATATTTACACGTACATACATACATATAGGCGTGTACACACATACATTGTCATATATATATATATATATATATATATACACACACACGACAATATGTAAATTTTCTACTTTGACATGTTTCGCCGTTGAACCGTTGTTATCAGAAAAAGAATTCTATTTCACAAGAATAAAATCTGTATTAGCGAGAAAAAACACGATTCACGTCAAGCAGCCGGAATCTTGATTTGTATTTTAACTGCATCGTTATAGACTTTAGATTTCAGTTTTTATTACATAAGATTTACATGTCTCACATTTTTAATCGTTATTTTTGAGTGGATACTCGTATTTTAGTAGACGCCCCGTTTATTTATTAAACAATATATTTATTTTCGTCTACCAGCTTGAATGTACGATGAACCCTATTAAAGAAACAGTTACGCTTTCTGTCAGGATTCAAACGTGCGTCCTTCTGGGCAAAAATATACGAGATTAAAAAGAAAATAACTCTCTAAAATTTGCTTGTTTTACGTTTGAATATGAAACCGTGAAGATATGAAAAATTTCGGGAGATGTGTGACAAGAGAAGTTCTTCTTAAAGGCACAATTTAGGCATTGCCTAACTTTTTTTTTTTTTTTTTTTTGTAGCACAGTTGGTTAAATCGTGCTGGGTCTAAAGGTAACCACTTCTGCCCTGGGGGTGAGGAGCGCAGGTTCGTATCCTGCCGGAGAATTTTTTCTTTAAGATTTCTCGAACATTCAGGCCGGTAGACCAAAATAAATATACTGTTTCTTAAATTTTAAATAAACGGAACGTATACTCAAATACGAGTATCCACTAAAAATAATGTTTATAGGTATAAAAATAAATCTGTCGGTTTAATAAAAATCCCATTACTGTCTCTAAGATATCCCGTATTATATCAGTTCTAATTCAATAAATAAATGAGATACAATGATATAACCTGCCCGTGTATTAATCATAGGGAACTAACATATCATGGCACTTTAATAGAGCTTCGTCTGAGGAAACTATCTTTATTAGTAACTAGCAGCATGGCCTGGCGTTGCCCGTGCTTGATTCAAAAATCGTACGACTCGTACAGCAACCGCTATCACTTGACTTAAAATATTTTTGCCCTTCTTGCCTTTAAAGGAGGTGCCCTTTGCCGTTCTGATGTTGCTACATGCCTTACTTCTTGCCTATCTCACACTACGAATTTTTTCTAAGCTCTATACTAAACATTAACTGTTACGAATAAAGAACTAAACAAAATGAACACAAAACGATCAGCTTTAAAAAAAAAAATAGACTCGTAACTGGAAAAACCGAATGAAAAAAAGAATGTTAAATACTTTTTCACATCCAACCCAGTTCTGCGGAATCAGAATCAACGTTGAGTTTAAGCAAGCGAATGAGCCAATTGGAGTAAAGTGCCATGCAGATTTAAATTTTTCCCACTTGTGACGAATACAGCTATCGATTTTTTTTTGCATGCTAGTTAACATTCGTGTCAGTCAGCTATTGGCTCTCACGCTGGCCAATAGAATCTTTGTCTATTCGTTTCAGCCAGCTATAGGCTCTCACTCTGGCCAGTAGAAAAATGGCCGCAAACTACATGAAAACTGCCGTAGAAGCATGAAAAAATAGATTATTTCCGTTATCGATGGGAATTGGGAAATGAAAAGTCGGTCCTGGCCTTTCCACTAACTTGGAGCATGTGCATGTAAATTTTGGTGCAAATCCGTCGAAAATTGCGGCCGTGCATTCGTTACACTCACACACACATCCTGCCTTTTATAGATAGATATTCATGAAAATGTCTTTTCGAGTTAAAAAGAAAAATGGATTCGTATATTTTTTTCTTTAAATCTGTGATTGTTTCGCTGAGGTATTTTTGGATGTATTGTTTACTTTCTATCTGGCAGACCCCCATCCTGAGCTTATGATTAGCGGTTTTATATGTCACAGCAAATAATGAATTCATACATACAATTTACTTTTTTTTTTTTTTGGTCACTTTATTATTTCAACGTCATTATTATTATTATTATTATTATTATTATTATTATTTATTCATCGGCAGCTAATTGTAAACATTTCACCACGGAAGAAGAGGCATATTTCGAGGCATCCTAAAATAAATCTCGTCTAAGAACGCTGGAGTTACAGATGGCGTTAAAATCTTCAGAGATAACAAGAACGACGCTCAGATTACATTACAAGAGAAAAAGAGAGAAACAAACACAGCATGAAAAAGTGGGGGGTAAGAGGAAGAGAGAACAAGCAGAGATTCTCTCTACCTCTCTTTTTTTGTGTGTCCTACATGTGCCAGACGACCAGCAGTTTTGCTTGTCTTATTTCTATGGCTTCCAAGGAATTTTTTTTTTTTTTTTTTGTTAAGTCTTTACCTACCGTCTGCCACTAACTGCTGATGACAAATCATATGCTAACTTCTAAGGGTAATGTCGTGTTATATACAAATAGAGAAATCAAATGCTGAACATTTTTTGTAAGAAAATTACAATCTACTTTAACTTCGAGACAGCTTAAAAAAAATAAATAAATAAATAAATAAATAAAATGAAGAAATATAAACGACTCTCTGCCTTTTCCAAAAACAAATCGGACAAGTCATTGTTTGACCTGCTGGCAGAAACCAATAACTAACCTATTGCATCCTCATGTAGAGGAATAACAGCTAAGGAGAATTATATATATATATATATATATATATATATATATATATATATATATATACACACACAAAAAGTGTGTGTGTGTGTAAAAATTAAGATATAGCTATAAACAAAGACAAGAGAAAAAAAAATTTCTTAGCCGACGCGTTTCGTCTTCTGATTTGCATTGTTAAAGTACAAGATTTACCCTACCCTCCCACACAACCAATGAGTCAGGTTGTGAGGTCGATTTTCCACTCGGGCCGCTGGCCTTAGCTCGCATAAATTGGCCAGAGCTTGCCTCAGCGAGTCATAGCCGGTCATACCGCCGCTACAGAACAGATGCTACACAACGGTTGTAGGGGTGGGGGGAGAGAACACAAGGGAAGAAAGAACTTTTGTACAGACTTATCCCCTCTCATTTAATAATTGCATATTTTCTAAGGAAATGCTGATATTTTCAAGTACTTAGAATTTACCATAAATAATTGATCCTGTATTTAGTTTTGAATAATTCTTTTAATCTTTAGAAGATTCCATCTGTTATATTAATAGTTATAATTTTTTCTAAAAATTTATGCAGTCCAAAATTATTTGTCACCCACTTGATCCATAGCTAGAAGACAAAAAGGTGTATTTCTGACTTTTCAAAAGAGAATTTCTGCGAAATTCAACGCAACAGATTAACTCGGAATTTGAATCCGGGTCGCTGATTCAGCGCCGATATACGTTACTCTACCCGCATATCAGAAAATACTTAACCCGTGCAAGGAAAGACACCCACCTCATAAAAAGACATATCCATACACATGTACCATTATCAAAGTTCTCCCTAGTGGGTTTTTTTTCTATGCTTCCGATCTTATCTCCGACAACGCACCGTTTTTATCCATTAAAATCCAGTATTGCTAAGTCGATTAATTTGGTATCAAAAGACTCAAAATTCTTTGAAATAAATTCCTTCTATTCGTAATATTGTAAAGGTGCGTTTTTGTAATTAATCAGGTAGGATTAACGATTTCGAATGACAGAAAGTGTTCATATAGATTAATCAGCATTTTGTTTTTTTCTTAATCGCGTTTTCAAAACGTCTAATCTTCGGAGTTGTTCCAAGCGTAATCACATGGAACAATTGCAATATTTGCATTCCATTTTTCAGCTTTCGGGCAATTTTATTTTATTTTTTTTTTTTTTTACTATAATCAAAATAAGATATAAATATAAAGTAAGATAACAGAAAAATTGCTAATTTGAATGAAAACTATGTAAAACGTGTGCAAAAATACGCCATTGAAACCAGTTTTAAAAAATAAAATAAGTTGGAAGTTTTTGCTCACATGTAATATTTTCTCATGTTTATCTCTTATTTTATTATTTATTTATTTATATTTAATTTCTATCCCTATGTGTAAGCACTAGTCAAGGATACTAGATGCTCTGTCTTCCTTTCTTATAGTGTGTCCCCAAAACACAGAAGCAAGTATATACAATTTTTAATTCTGCATCAATCAACTTCCCATTATTGTTGGGTTTTTTTTAAGGATTCCGTTTAAATACATTATCAAGTATTTAGAGTTTGCAGCCATCGGCGCGCTGAGCCCTAATTTTGGCCAATGCTATTGCATTCATGTTAGTAAAACTAACTTTCGGAAAAGTATGGATCAACGCTTCTCCTCAAGCTATTGATTAATTGCATGCTAGATTGGGTTTTTTTTAGAACTAGCTGGTCACCAGTCTAATAGAAGGAAAACTAAATTTCAAAACCTTAAAGAAGGCAGCAGAAAACCCCTCTACTATCTTGGCAAATCTCAGATAAAAAAAGGCAGCTTTGGAGAGCCATGATCGCCTACGTCCTGAAGCAACATGGTTTCTTTATTTTATCAAATAATCCAGTACACCAATTTTATGATATTCTGTCGATATAAAAAGAAGATTAAAATGAAACAAATTATTTTCAAGTATTTTAATTACTTTTTTCGCTTGCATGTGATTGGTAATCCTCAGTCGAATGCCTCAGTGATAAGTTATTAAAGCCAAAAATTGTGTTACTTTGAAGATTCTTACTTTCTTTGTTATTTTAAGAAAAGAGATTCAAGGATATTGTTTGCTTTTTTTAGCAGAAAAGCTAAGTTAGAGTGGCGTGGGAAGTAACATCTCGTGTCAGTTATAGCATGAGGTGAGATCAATGGCAGCTTTTAGTAATGTTTGTTCCCCCCCCCCACTACGTTTGAGTTTAGCCTTGTCATATGTTCAGATATGCTGTTCAGTTTGAAGTTTTGAACTCTCAAACTATTAAGACTGTTACGTTTATTTTGATTTACGTTTATCCTGTTATTCAACAGACCAAAATTTGCGCATCAAAATATTTATTTTTGTCTATTTATTTTATGTAAATTCTTTTCATGCCGTCTGATAAGCTTAATAACATCATCATTAAACGAAGAAAGAAAATCACAATATTGATCCATATTTTTTAATCCTATCTAAGCTTTCGGCTTACATAAGCCATTATCAAAGATGACAATTACATCACAATATATTAAGCAATACACTGACTAAACAATGTTTGTTTATGTCTCCATAGAAGATTTTCAAGCAACGACAAACTCGTACATACAAGACGCTGAAATCGAAAATCGCACCGCAGCTCATGACGTCACACATGACCACGCGTGTGTGAAAACGAGAAGTATTAAGTATGGGAAGCCGTTGGTATAAACCAATGGCTTCTGTTATCAATTATAGGCATTTAAGAATATTTGTGAGAGATTTCATAGTTTATTTTGTTCAGGTTAGGTTTCAACTGTTTTATGTATATAGCTTCAAGAATTTTTAGTTTTTGTTTATTGTTTTCATGTTTAAGTATAGTTGTTTTCAACGAGGATTTTCCGGAATTGGGTATGTGGCCAACCATGTTGTTTTAAGTGCCTAAAAATATTAGAGTCATCATTCGAATGTAGTGTCAAGCTTCGTGAAAGCGAATTTGTGGTGTGACCAACATAAATATTATTTAATCCATTGGAGATACAATCTCCCAAAGGTCACTTGCATTTGTAAACTATGTTGGGTTTTTGCAAATCGCTAACCGGGGGAGAAGAATCATTGAGTTGGATATACTAGATTTAGTGTAGTATATGATTAACTTAATTTTTTTGTTAGAATCTGTTGTAGATATATTAGTATTTACTAATTTTTTTTAGTATATTTCCATCTTGTTTATAATTAGTATGCATTTGATTACTATATATATATATATATATATATATATATATATATATATATATATATATATATATATATTATTTATTTGTCTATATTTCTGAGGTGAGGTATTTTATTGTTCGGCCTGTTGTCCTTATCTTAATTGTCATATTCATGAAGTTTCGGTCATTGTACGCTTCGGCCTTGATATACGTTGGAATTTGGAACTGAACCCCTTGTTCAGGTCACTCGGGTAAAATGTTTTAGTTCTATGGCCTTTTCTGGGTATCGCATTTTCAGTTAATTCCCCTTAGTAACTCAACTTTCCAAGTTTTTGTTCACCTCTGCTGTGGCTACGTATTGAACTCACAACTCTTTGGAGCAAGTCACTTTTGGATTACTTCAACAAAGTATCACCTGCCGTGCATATTTTTTCTGGATATCTTAGTTTCAGTTCTCTTTAGTAACTTGATCTAAAGGGTTGTGAGTTCAATACCTGGCTACAGCAGAGGGAACAAAAATTTGAAGAGTTACTAAAGGGAATTAACTGAAACTGAGGCATAAAAAGGCATGACACGTGGAATTAGAACAATTTACCCCCGTGGACTAGTAACATATAAATTCACTGGCTGTATCTGACATTCATACGGTAACGCGTGTTGCGATAAAGCTCAGTGTAGTGACAGATTCGGTGCAAGAAAGCGTCATGCCACAGAGACCCACTCAGGTTTTTTTTGGGTTTTTTTTTTGTTTTTTTAAATAGTCGTTTCCGGGACTATCGGCTTTCAAGAGGCTAGGTCATTTCAGGGAATTTCTGCGCATATCGGATGTGATAGATCGGTGATACTTCCATGTTAGAAACAGTGATTAATTACAGTTGGCGATGTAAGTTCATTTTAATTGGAGTCAAGAATAAGCAGTAAAAAAAAGTTTTCAAAATTATTTTTATGAAACGTTTTCACTATTTTATCGCTACTTTTAATGCGTTTTATCATTGCTTTTTACAGCACCGTGTCGACTCCCAGAGAAACTAACACCAAAGGAGATATAATAAAGTAATTAAAGTGAGTCTTGAACCAGCATCTCATACCTCTTAGAGAAACAATAAGATATTGAAGCTTTAAAAATACAAAACGATGGATTAAAACAAGTAAGAAAATGTCAAGAGTTAAACTGCCTCATCCAATAAAAAAAAAATGTAGCAAGGTAAAAACAGAGGGAGAGGAATCGGTTGAGAGAATGGCAGCATTTATCTTTTGTTTAGTAATTGACACTTCTGTGACTGAAGTCGTTAAAGCAACATCCATAAAATAGACATATGCGTAGTGAGAAGAGAACACAAGACTCGCCAGAAAGTAGTCGAAAGGATATCGATGCAGTGTTATCATAAAAAGCAAAAATAACAGTAAAATTAACAAAATAATATAAAAAGCCGACTTTCATTAATAAAGGCTGATTTTCTTTTAAAAGCTTATATTAGGTTGGTGCAAAAATAATGTCGGTTTTGACGTATTTTTAACGTCAAAAACCGACATTATTTTTGCACCAACCTATCATCTTCTAAAGTGCCATGCCCCGTCAATTCGTAAACGATCATAGCGTTTCGCATTACTTTTGATCATCTGAAATATACATTCTAGGACACCGTTCCTCAACCTTCATACCCTTGCGAAACCCTAGAATTAGTTTTCACGTCTCCGAGAAACCCTGCATAAAAAATATTATATAACATTATTAATATCTATCTTTGTAATATTTTTATTGTAGTACACGTGGTAAACGTAATATATAGACACCGTACATGCGTCCTGAACTTGAGTGAGTCACGCAATTGTACACGAATCGCCCAATTACAGGTCCTGTCCACTAACCAGTGGAGGCGGTTTCACACTAACGCCATATAGACATCGCTAAAT
>OZ010572.1:44922853-44925353 GCA_963932145.1 Acanthosepion lycidas | reverse complement strand
ATAAAAGCCTTAATAGTTTACTCATAGCTGGGGGAAGAAAAGCTGGATTCAAACCTTTCCCAAGCGAATATAGCGACCCCAACGGGAATTGAAACTCGACTCTCCGATAAACAATTTCGAGGCATTAGCCATTACGCCACCCGCACACCCAAGTTATAGCACGTGGTATTTCTAAGCGGTCACTCATTTAGATACCAACCAGGCTCGACGTTGCTTAACTTTGTTAATCGTACGGAAACCGATGTTTCAACGTTGTGCGACTATAAGTCTACGTTTAGAAGAAATTTTAAACTTTAAAAGTTAAAAAAAAATGGTTTAAAATGCATTTTGAAATCATCACTTTATTATTTTGATAACAGAATTATATTGTGTTCAATAACGAACAACCTTTTGAGGTTTAGATCTAACTAATTATGCTTATATTCTAAGTGTAACAGATATGACAAACGGCCAAAAGTATAGAGCGCCCAACGAATATCGAATTCACTATTCAGTCGTAATTAATCTAGCGAGACAAGTTTGATAACTATTACACCACGTCGAAGTTCCCACTGATTTTATCAGCGTAGCTTAGGTGTGGCACAAGGCTGAAAGTATGGATCACCCAGTGAGGCTCGAAGTCACTACTTAGTATTAACTGATCTGGCGAAACAAGCTTGATAAGCATTAGACTACGTCGAAATGTTTTTTGGTGAAATAAATACGTTTGAAAGTTATATTCGTTTAATGAAAACCAGCTGAATAATTAATGTGTTGCTTTAAAAATAAAAAAAGATAAAGATATTAGTCCGAATAAATTATCACTTTTTAATCATATTTAATTCTCCTTTAAGTCCCATAAGGACGTAGCCGATTATGACTCTCCACGATATTCCGTCTTTTATTGCTTTAAGTAACTTTCTTCCATTACTTTCCTTTTTGTCTTTATTCTACCATTCCTTCAGACAAACATATACGTTACTGAATGTTTCCTCACGTAGAACTTATAGACAAGAGACTCAGACGGGGAAAAAGCGAGTAACCTATTGTTTGTTTGTTTTTTTTAATCGGTATCACCTCATGCAAGACAGTACAGCCATTAAAACGCATGTGGTTAAAAGGTGTCGAGGAATTGGGGGGGAGGGAATTAATAATGAGCAGAAAGAGAAAAAAAAGTAGATCACAGTAGGACAGTAGATAGCCATTGAAATTGCATTTAAATTTTTGCAGATTAAGGTTGACTAGAAAACGTAGATCGGGAGGGAATTCCGTAAGTGAGAAGTGCAAGGAAAGAAACTGTTAGCATAGAACTTACTTTTCTTCAGTTTTTAAGCGATGAAAAAGACACCATACTAAGATATAAAAAAAAAAGGATCCAAACTTGATAAAAACTAAGTTTTATCGTCAAAATGTTTATGTTATTAGTAAGAGGAAAGACCAAAGTATTTTTTGATTATTTTACGAATTTTTTTAATCTTTTCAAGCACGATCGAAATTTTGGTTTAAATCAACTTTTTCAAATTTTATCGATTGGTTTGCGAAATTGAACGAAACGTAGAGTTGGTAAACCTCGACAAAAATCTTACCGATACCTTCAACAATACTATTAGGTTGGTGCAAAAATAATGACGTAACAATGTCGTTTTTTTATGTTAAAAAATACGTCAAAAAACGACATTATTACGTCATTATTTTTGCACCAACCTAATAAATACTGTGAGGATTTCAACACGCTGACGTGTAATGCAGTAAAATTCTAGTATTTGAATATTTTTATTATTTAAATTTGGACAGCCCCTCTGATTGTTGTGAAAACTAAGATTCAGTTTATATCATACCATAAAAGGGTCACAGAGTACACGCAGGCGCACGTAGAGATAAAGTTAGATATGTGAAATGCAACTCTAGTTAGTTAAATAAAAATACTATTTTTATTACTAATTTCTTTGATACATAAGTATTGTTGTAAAATTAATTAGATAAATAACTAAATGATTGTAATTATAGAATTACAAATAGTCTGCGATCTGATTTAACGATAATTTGATTTAGCTTTCATGGCATATTTCGATGCATGGTAGGCAAGACCAAATGATATACTGAATAACATGGAAATAAGTTTGTCTTTTAGAAATATTAGAATGAGGCAGAGCGATCTCGATCTGATATTTATACATGGAAATTATATGAACGGTCAGATTTCTAAAACATACAGAATTAATAACAAAAGTCAAGAACCACATTATCATTAAACCAAATTCAGACTAAAAACGTCTATATGAACAAATGACTTCAATTATCGTTAAATAAACAGAAGGAAAACACGAATTTTTTATAATGCTTAAACAAGACAAAAATATATGCATCTACATTTGTGAATGCAATACAAATGATAAGTACCGCAAATAAAAAATGACGAAACCATTAACTACAGTGTGACCCGGATATAAGAGAAACCCGGATATAAGAGATATTTTATATGGTCCCGAATTAGAGCCTGTGTTAATGTATATAAATTAGA
>OZ010572.1:44850353-44915353 GCA_963932145.1 Acanthosepion lycidas | reverse complement strand
TGAAAGTCTAAATACATGCGTATCATAGTTGTTAGGGGGTATATATTATGCACGATGTAATTTTCATAAAAAAAAAAAAAAAAAAAAAAAAAAATCAACTCTTGAGTATAATACGCACGACTTCAGAAATTGTTGCAGCTCCCACTGACCATTTGTTCAACTTTTTATAGGATTCGTTTCGACTAAAAATAAGCAGTTATATTGTTTATGTTTTGAAAATCAAAATTTAGTCATTATATTGAACAAATGCACAAGTCGCCGATTTCAACAGGTTGCATTTGCCAATCAGCGGTTTTTGTTCCATGTACGTAAAACTAGCAAAAGAGCCCTGAAATCATCGTAGCAAAGTTGTTGTGAGTGGTACTGATGATACGTTGGACTTTTCAGTATGTACATTTGTTATATATATTTTGTGTGTGTGTGATCTTTGCTAGGGGGTTAAAAAGACGTTATCAGCCCCACAACGGAAATATATAAATTACAAACAAATCGTATACAACATAATAAGCGTAAACAAAGACGATAAAATACTTTAGCACGCATTCCAGAGAAATGTTTGTATATTTCAAAAAAATTTACGCAGAGATAAAAATTTGTTCTTATCTGTTAGGGATACACATGGTCTGTCAGAGGGCTGTTCCCAGACATCTGCTTCCTTAAGAGAGAAAATTTGATTCGTTATATTTGACGGCAAAACGCATGTTCCGGTGTATGATGGGAGTTTTCTTATTTATTTAGCTGTTTTGTTTACTGTTAATTATATCATTCTTAGCTATCTTTTTAAAATAATATATTACTTAATTCATTTTAATGTTTAAATATTTTTTTATTTTGGTTCCATACTTCTACATAGTCTAGTAGTAAGGATTAGAGGGCATTTAGTGATTTGTTTGTTACTATCACTAGAAAGTTATTAAAAAATGTTGCATTACACACACACATTGGGCTGAAATGAAGATGCCATCCTTCGAGGAAAAAAGGACTGTAGGTGGAAACATCTATGCTAAGCTGACCCTGTCATGATGCCTGTCTATGGTACGGACAGCAGAAAAAAAAAGAGTAAAACCGACTAAATAGCTATATGGAAAAAAGAAAAAAGAAAAAACTCTCACACACACACAAGTGCAGTGATTGGTTATTTAAACTTTTTACTACAGTTTGCCTCAGAAATATAAATTTTTGTTATATTGTTACGAATTATGGTGAGTCGTGGTCGCAAAAAATGTTAATATTTATTTCCCCATGTATAATACGCACTCATTTCAGGTTTAGAAATTTTAGGGAGATGCGTATTACCCATGATTAATGAAGGTAGCAGGCTACTGGACAAATCATTAATTTCTGAGGATGGTACAACAATAGGTGTACTTTTTATTATTTTAAACTGTGGCGCATATTTTAGAAAAACTAATTTAAAAGTGTTTATGTATTACGTGATTTTAAGGCGCTGTTTTTGCACTTTTGCATTGATTTATTGTTTATTGTTGTTTATTTTCGGCTGTCAGAGTAAAAAAAAAAAATAAACACGAACGATTTTAGTCCATGATTTCAAAATGAGACAGCATGTGATTACCCCACCTTGTCAATGGTATTCGCCTAATGTCGTCAAATGGCGTGGCAAACAGTGGTATAACAGAAAATGGCTTACGCTATATTTCACTGACAATTGAGATCCATCTTCGCCGGCGGGTGCGGTTCTTCTTCCCAGGTGCAAGCCGACTACTTAATTTAATCAAACTATGTGCCACCCATTCATTCACAATACCGCCAGGAAAATTGGGAAGGGTGTTAGAATTATCCAGAACTTATACTGAGACCAAACTGCCTGCACATGGATAATAAAATGAAGTGAACAAGCAGAGAAAAATGGAAGTAAACAAAAACAATGATGCGTTTCCTACCGGGATTTATTTAACTTTTTCAGCGAGGCTATCCTAAAGGAGCTGGAGATCTTACCAGTGAGTACAATCTTAATATATGATGATTTTACTGAAAAAAATATATGCTCTCCTAGTAAAGCAAAGCAGGAAGAAAGGATTAAACATCAATTGTAACACAGGATGTATGGCTGTCAGCAACAGAAATTGGAGATGTTAAAATCAAACTAAAGTTTCAAACGAAGTTTCTGGTAAATGTGACACCGAAATTTGAAGCCGTGTCGAAGCTGACAAAAATACCTTCCAAAAGCTAAAGAAAATATTGTTAGAAACAAAGAAAATATCACTGAACTGTTATGTAATATCAATCTCCATATATAGCAGTAAATACTGGACAATTTCCTAACAGATGAAGAGAAGACTTCAGGCAACTGATATGTAGTTTTACAGAAGGATACTGAGAATGGACAGAATATTTGAGCAATAAAGTAATACTGAAAAAAATAGCATAGTTATACATAAAATCAGAAAGAGTTTAAATTTATAGGTCACATAATGAGGAAAGAAGCCTTGGAGAATTTGACACTCACAGGCTATAGTGAAGGCAAGAATGATAGAAAAACGTAGTGATTAACTAACATAAGCTTGGATAAATAAATGGATAGCAGAAAAAAGGTATAGAAAAAGATAAACATTGCTAAGCGCTATGAAGGATAGAAAGTTGTGGAGAGCCATGATTACTCACTTTCTGAAGGGCCACAGCACATAGAAAAACTATAAAAACGAGTATAAATTTCCTTACTTCTTGAATTATGCTGTTCTTCATACATATTAAAATCCCCCACGATGAATTCATTTATTTTGAAAGGGTTTCAAACATATCCATTACAATCCTTATCGTCTACTACAACAGAACGCAACGTGAACTGCTGGCAATATCAACCAAATATTCGGTCAGAGGACCGCCAAATAAAATTGTGCTCCGCATCGGTTCCTAAAATTTCGTAATAGCCAAAATAAATTTTTAGATGAGGAGGGTCTTAGACATCCTTCTGCGATGGGCGACAAACAAGTGTGGGCCATTATCGCAGATGGATCTACGCAAAAGAACTCAAGAGATAATGAGCTAAACGTTTAATGGTTGTTCACCATGTACAAAAAATTGGGGGAAAAATCAATCACTTCTCCGCAAGCTATGTGTGAATAGCAGGACAGTCAGAGTCCTAACACCTTGGGTGGTAACTATATTTATTGTACGTAAATTGTATAAATACGGCACAAGGCCAAAAAGGGTGAATGGCGGAAAAAGATTGTCATCATCTGTCTTAAAATTAAACTTAGCTAGCCACAAACACTGACCCAAACATGTAAACAATATTCCTTTTACGAAAACAACGCATTCTTACTTGTCATTCTTACCCCATCTACTATAATGCCTCAGAAACTATATGAAATCCTAACTAGTCCCCGTATTTACAATTCATTTTCTGTCGGGGGAGGGGAAATAAAAATAACTATTTAAACGTCTAAAAACCCCAATGAGTATTTACATATGAGTACAAAAATATATACAAGAAACTAAACAAAACTTTTGTTAGTAGTAACCCTCCACAGCCCTAACTGTGACAGAAATATCAGTTAACTGGACGAAAACAATGCGGTATTTTAAAAATATAAAACATTCGTACAAGACATGCACTCACTACAAACAAACACACACACACACACACACACACACACACACACACACACACACACACACACACACACCTTGGGTGGCAACTTGTCTTGGAGAAGTTCAACTCTGAATTTAAAACTTCCAACTATGGGTTAAATAGCCTCACCAACCCGCAGTTGGTTAAGCATGGTGAGTATGGCTACACCCCTGATACATGGTCAATCAGGAAGTGGTTCCTCCGACAGAAATGAGGCGGTCCTGAATTTGCATAAAAATGAAAAATCTCGGCAAATGGTAGTTGTAGAAGCTGAAAGGGGACAAAATGTTGCACTTACGAAGCCAATTCTGTGTTTTTTATGTAAAACAAAAACAACCCCTTTCTTGATTGCATTGCAGGCTTACTGTTACATCAAGTTGAAACACCGGACCTCGTATGATCATCGAAGTTAAGCAACGTCGAGTATAGTCAGTACCTAAGATGGGTGATCACTTAGGAATACCAATACAATAAGCTTGGATGAGCGGGTGAGGTAATGGATAATGGCTCGGAATTATTAATCAGAGAGCAGAGTTGAAAATCCCGTTGTGTTCTTTATTTTCACTTATGCGGAAGTATTTTTGGGAAAGGTATGAATACATCTCATCTCCTCCACAACTATGGGTTAATTAGTAAAACAAACTACTAAATCATTATTATTCTAAAAAAAAAAAAAAAAAAAAAAAAAAGGGGGGGGGAGTTACAATCTAAAAATATTTTCTGGCTTTAAATAAACTGCAAAACCATAAAAAACGTGTCAGTCACTCAATTTATCGCTTTGTGAAAAATGAAGAATGACGAAAAACGGGCTCAGTAAACGGCTTCACGTGCAACGGCTGGGCCGAGATGAAGAATTAAAAACCTCAGAAGGCGACAGGGCCGGTATATCGGCCCGATAATACAAGACCCGAGATTAACTGGCTGTCTTCGTACTAGCCAATCAGATTGCTTCTTGAAGTTTCTTGCACATCTGGATCTTTATATGGCGGTTTCTATGATAGTTTTGCTATGTTCTGTGATTTTTATATCGATGTGTGTGGGTTTCAAATGCGGGTTTGTGAAAAGGGCTGTCTTCTTAACATTGAAACTCCAATTGAGGCTCCGTCTTCAAATGGTTTTAAAGTATCCTTTGGATCAACACTGCATTAAGAGGTTATGGCGACTGCCTAATAGACGCACTTGGTAATTTTCTTCAAATTAACAATGTAAATATCTTTGAAGTTTTATTTTAAAATATAGACAAACTTTAATCAGGAAAAACAACGTTCATAAAAAATATCATTTGAAGAAACATTGATGCTTTAATTGCAATTAACTTGATAATGAAAGTATTATTTTCGCTTAAAATACAGTGAAAATACATGTAAACAGCGGTGGGGGATCTGTTTGCTTTTTATACATAGACCAAAGATCAGATTACAATTACTTTGTTCCCCCGTCTACAAATAAGAAAGCGCCAAAATTTACCTACAGGCGCCGGCGTCTGTTCAATTATGTGAGGCGAAAAAAAAAAATCTTCGTGCTTAAAAGCTAGACGAAGTTCATTTATTTGGAAAAAGCTTTCAACAGCGAGAAGCGAATAACGAGTTTAAAACTATCAAAAATTAACTAATTATTGGAAGTCAATGATATTTTCTGTTCTTTTTTATCCATGAATTTACTTATGTAAAATCGTATATTTGAGGAAAGGCCGGTGGGAATTTTTAGTCAACCGCCAACCCTATGTAGAGAGGTAAGTATCTAGATTTTGGAATATTCTAGCAACTGCAGGTTTCTTTTAGATTTAAAAAGTGATATTTATAAAGTGACTGTTTTGGTCATATTTTTTTTCACCTACAAATGTCTTTTTAAAATTTTTCATAGCATACAATAGCATGTTTTATTATTTAAATATAAATCTAGAATTAGCGAATCGTTCAAAACTCTGCACATTGATAGACAAAGAATGAGCGTGTTTAAGAGGTAATCATCAAGCAGCATAATAGATTATTTAACTTTCCTTCTATGTATATTGTTTGCCGAACGTCCATATGATATAAAAAAAAAAGTAAAATTAATTTTCAAGTAAACAAAAAAAAAAAAAAAAAAAAAAAAAAAACGATCATTTGATTTTAAACTTTCCATTATTGAAACATTGAGAATAAGAGAACACTACTAAGGATTTTAAAATACTATTTAAATATTTAAATGACGTAGGCGATCGGATGATTCCTCTTGTTGACTATCAGGTGGTGAAAAAAAAAATATCTGAAAATTGCTAAAATTTGTGTCACAACAGATAGTCAACGCCAGGAGATCGTTAAAATTCACCCAAACCTGCAATGTCTATTGTTAAGCATTTGGTCCTTTTCGATTGATCATTTTTTTTCGTCCGACCGCACGTCTCGAAAATGAATCTGCAGAAATTGAACAAACTTCAATACGGAGCTACTTCAACCAGCTAACTTCCTCTCTCTGACCGATAACCATTCTTTAAGCAACTCTGTAAATTAACTGCAAGAGGTGGTCTTCAACCACCATACAGAAATACAAAATGTTTTTGAAGAAAACATCGATGCTAAACCGCCAGTTCTGTCAAAATAAATAAATTTGTATAAAGTTTTTCATTTACTAAGCTTAGGACAGTCTGCTACAAGGAAGCAAATATGGAGCACCCAGAAGCAGCAAATATACTAATCAATTTGATGATAGTCTACTAAACTATCACGTTTGCCATTAACCCATACCGAGACGTCCAAAAATTGTTTATTGTTAGCAGCAATGTGTAGATTTTAAACATCGACCTGTGAAAATGTAATCAGCAGGTGACACAGTTAGGAAGTGCCTGGAAACCCATACTACAGGTTGACCCCCAACTCTTGTGAGTGGAACTGAGTAGGCGAAACGGCACGAGAGACGTCAATAGTTGCGTAAGCACAAAATGAAATGCCCTGCTGACAAAGGAATTGTGTGTATTAATTACGCTTCATGACGCGCTCTCTCGCCGAAAGTTCCGTTTATGTCCTAATCAGACGTCTGCAACAGAGACTAGTTAGTCATCCTAAGCTGATTGACATACGCGACAACGAGCAACAAACTATTATTCACATATAATAAACTATTTCATCTTAGTGTATTCAGTAAGGAAAATGATATTCTTAAGTCTATATCTAAGACGAATCTTTGTTAATCTGAGCTGCGAGATGTTACATTCGTAGCAAGGAAACTATTAATAATTACGTCAAAAAACGACATTATTACGTCATTATTTTTGCACCAACCTTAGTGATATACAGTTGTTTTTTTTTTGTTTTGTTTTTGTGATTAACGAATAAATGTCAGATTTAAGAAAGTCTGGAGAATGCTCTGGCCAGCACTTAGCGATCGAAACAAATTAGGATACGTGATCGAGTAATTAATCGAACAAGCCTATGTCACTTCTTTTCTAATCGCATTAAATTTCCACTCCTTTAATTACCAGTTTAAACAAATCTCTTAAAAGCTAACCAATAATATTAAAGACTGCCTTAACAAAGGGTAAGTTTAGCTAATCAATACTTTTGCTAAAACTTTACTTCAAGACATACCAAAATATTTGGAGCTTGTTAGACGAATGCCCAGTGGGTTGCTCTTGGTTGTTTATATTTTTTTATTTATTCATCAGTTTCTTCTTAAATTTTGATAAGAAACGGCGGATTGAATTTTATATATGTTCAAACAAGGTTGATTATATTCAACCGACGAGGTCATTCTGATTTTTTTTTCCAAATTTTCGAATAACATCGTATATTCGGATCGAAATTGTGGATAAACAGTCCGAAGTTCATGTTTGTTCCGTTTTGTTTTTAAGTAATTCCAGCCATCTCAGTCATTTTTTAAGAAACATGTGCTCTCCGTGTGATAAGCAAGATTTCGTTGACAACATCCTGACTACCACACGAACAGTACATAGTCATTGTCAAGAACTAAGACAATCGAAAATACTTTGAAAAGACAGAACAAACGTGAAAGGTGAACAGTTTATTTTCAATTTCGATCCCAATAGCTAATTCAAAAAAATGGGAAAATAAAAAATAAATCAAAAACAGACAGAACTTGTCGGTTGCATTTAATACAAATTTGTTAAATAAGAGGAGAGTGTGTGTATATATATATATATATATATATATATATATATATATATATATATGAAGACTACATATAAAGTTCATTTTCTTCAGAAAGTCAGTCATTCCTGTAGTTCACTGCTACTAAGAAGCAGATTTTTTTTTCTCCCGATGATGACCATGCTGGCCGAAACTAGTCGAGGAATCTAATTGAAATAAAACAAATATATTAATATATAACCCAGTTTGTCTGAGAATTTAAATATTTTAATTTCTCAGTATTTCTTGTTGTTCAAATCGCGTACATTTTTATATATATATATATATATATATATATATATATATAGTGGGATGGATAAAGTAGTCTAAACTCAAAAATGAAGATAATACTGACGTCTAATTTTAACAATATATTTACCAAAATTGCACAAAAATATCTTGAACTAGTAAAAAGTAGATTTCTTTAATAAAATCGCCATAATCTCCTCAGAATCTCCTGTAACTCTTCTGGATGGTCTCCTTATTTAATGTGGGGAATGCTACTATAATCCTTCTCGTCAGATAATCTTTGATGTTACGAGAAGTTTTGTTGGCCTCTCGCTCAATTGCGCCCAACACATAATAAAAAGGGGATTGCAGTCTTGGGAGTTAAGTCGCCAGATGTAAGGGGTGACGTGATCAAAGAAATTGTCTGACGGGAATAATTGTTTTTTTTTCTGCTTGTATGGCATGGTGCAGAGTTCTGTTGTTGACATAGGTTATTGTAGCAGGCACCTCTCTTGACTTAGGGCAGCACAAACTCCTTCAAGGTACATGACGTAGGTCTAAATGTGTGTCCGAGACCATCACCAACAGATTTAGGTGTTCTTTTCTTATCAGAACGATCAGAGTGAGTTTTTCCGAGCTGCCGTACATTCGTAATCACCATTAGACTCATCCAACTCTTTCCGAATCCTCTGCACTGTCCTCAGATTGGCACCCAAACACTCTGAAATGTTAGTATTGGAGCTTCTGGCGCGAATGCCAAGCAGTATAGCATGCCGTTTCCAAATTTCTGGACTGAAGCGAGTCATGGTGCTCTTTTTCTCACAGACGGTGCCCAACTGACCCTACTATGCTGTGCAGCCGACAAAATAAAATAAAAAAACAAGGCGTATGCGCGTAATTAATATATAAATGGCGACAATTTACCCATCGTATATTTCAATTTTGTAAAGATTTTGTGCATAAGACGCATCTTATATATGATAAGGAAGCTACGATATTCACTGAGCAAACAACATCGATTTACTTTTTTTAGGGCTTAGGCTTTTTGCGGTTATTTAAAGCCAAAACATTTTTGGATTCTAAGAATTTGGGTGGAGAGATAATACTGATTTTGTGATACAAGACTTACTATTTAACCCATAGCTGGGATAAGAGGTATTTCCACTTAAGTGAATATAACGAACCTGACTGGATTTCGAATTCGACTCTCCGATTTTTACTTCCATGCTTGCAGCACCTGGTGTTACCCATCTAGTACTGACCAGGTTGAAATTTATAAAATTTTCTTAAAATAGTTTTTTTTTTATTATTATTATTATATAGAACTTAATAATATTGATGCGAGTTTCCTTCATAACCTTTGGTTTTTGATAGTGTTGATATTAACGTTATGATTATATCATTGTTTTCTCTTCTCAGTTAAATGTCTTACTTGATTTTTAAGTGTTTAAATGAGGTGGTATTTGTTGAAGCACTTTGTGATTTTATCGAGCTAGTCTGTCGGGACTGATGAAGGATATTCTAAAATTTAAAGGATTTACTCGTTCAAAGCCTTTTTGAAAATCACTGATCTGAGAAAATGGTTCTATATAGATGATAGTTTAAATGCTGCTGTACGAGTTAGACACCATACATGACAGCCATATGCAAATCTTGATCAGCCTATTTAAAAGGTTTAATTTTTAGGTAAATATTTTCTTTTTGTAGCATTTACATACATTGTATATTACATGATATATTACGTAGTGATGTCCTATTACAGTGTAAACCCGGATATAAGAGAGATTTTCTCTGGTCCCAAATTAGAGCCATACTTACCTAAACAAAATAGACAAAACCCGGATATAAGAGACCTTCTCCGGTCCCGACAACTCTCTTATATCCGGGTTACACTGTATTTTATAATATAGGACGCATTACGTACAGTGGTATCCTATTATCTTATAATACAGGACGCATTTATTTTAGGTAAACATTTTATAATACGTATTACAAAAAGGTAAGTAAATATTTTTAGGTAAATATTTTATTTTTGTAGCATTTATGATGGAGGAAAAATGTCCTATTAGCACAACTATCTTCTGTTCCATTCTAGAACTATTAGGTTGGTGCAAAAATAATGACGTAATAATTTCGTTTTTTGCCCTATTTTTTAACGTCAAAAAACGACATTATTACGTCATTATTTTTGCACCAACCTAATAAGTTCTATCTAATATTTATTTCCTTTTCCTCAACAGGTGCAGATAAATTTACCTACCGTCTGATTCACACTCCACCCCGGTATTTTGAACAGGAGTAGAGGTTTAGCCCTTGTTTCCCGTTTAGGCTCGGTTTTCCGGTTTCTTTTGAAGTCTACTTCTAACGTCTCTGCCTAAAACTTATCTATTTAATTCTTTTTTTTTGTTTTCTCAGTTGGGGTAGATAAGTTCAACATTTCCTTTTCTCTTGGGCCTTGTACAGAGTCAAGATCATTGTCAAAAAAAAAAAAAAAAAAAAAAAAAAAGCTAATCAATAATATTAAAGGCCGCTTTAATAAAAGGATAAGATTAGCTAATAAATGCTTTTTCTAACGCTACTCCGAAATATACTTGGAGCTTATTAAACGAATGTCCAGTGGGTCGGACTCGGCTAATCGCCATTTTTATTTATTCATCTGTTTCTTCTTTAGTCTTGTTATATCATTATTTTCATAAGCAACGAGGGATACGAGTTTATTATTTTGAAGCAGATAAAGCAATGGCGAAAGGAAAGATTCAAGTTCACAAGGGGAACGAACATCTGGATCTCATTTTGCTTAACTGTTTTTATATATTTTATGCGGTAGTAACTAGAACCAACAAAAAGCATTACTTCGCCATGTAGGCTAGGTCTACTTTAATCAGTACCTTAACCTCAAATCTAAACCGACACTTCTTCACTATATTGTACAGTTGTCGTCTGCTTCCAGATAGGAGGCCGGAAATTAAAACGTAAAAAGACTTTCGCCTTATCTGATTCTGTCGTTAAATCTTTACAAGAAGATACACACACACATTGTGTGTGTGTGTGTATATATATATATATACACACACACACACACAGATCTGTACTTACACATTTCCCATAAGTACAAATACAGTACATATACAAGATTAATCTAAAAGTGTCTAGCATGCTTTGACTATCGTTTATTCATATGAAGTCATATAATCATTATTCAGTCTTTTAATGACCTTTGATGTTTTCTTTCAGTTAAATTATGTATTCCATTATAGAAGATTCTAGCTTTTGCTCTAGAGTTTCAACGACTTTTTTTAAATACTAAAATTCAACCAATACATATGATCACTAAATTTAAGCAACGTCGAGTCTGGTTAGTACCTAGATGGGCGACCGCTCGGGAATACCAGGTGCTGTAAGCTTAGATTTGCGGGTGGTGTAATGGATAATAAGCTTGTTGATCGGAGAGCCGAGTTTCAATTTCCGTTATATTCCTTCACGCGCAGATACCCTGGAGAAAGGTATGAATTTACCTCTTCTTCCCCCAGCTATGGGTTAATCATTAAGACTTGTATAACTAAACCATTATTATAAAAAAAAAAAAAAAAAAAAAAAAAAAAAAAAAATCAACCAATAAAAACAAACAAGCAATACAAGGCCCGAGGGCGACTAAAAAATATGGCAACTAAAAGTTTCTCGACGATCGAGCACTTGATATAATCAGCTTGTGCTTCGACTGGACCGATCGTCAGACGCTTAAAATAAAGTCTCATTACCCCGCTAGTATTTGTCCGTGGAATTTCCGGAGGGTGCCAGCCCGTGCGAGTTGGTGGGAAACTTACTAGACGAATTAAGCAAAATTGTAGCTTGAAAGGACGCAGTGACGATGAACGATTTCTGTTGAGAAAGAAAAAAAAAATGGTGGGGTATGTCTGTCGACACCATAAGGAAAAGGGTATTCTTTAACGAATGAGTTGTTTTTTTGTTTTGTTTTGTTTTTTGCTTGAAATAATAACAGATATAAAGGAAGTTAACTTCCTGGCTGTCACCTTCAACCTACTGAAATGAACAGTATCTCCAGGTAGAATCCAAGTAAGCATCTTGTTACATCAATCCAACCTCCAAACTTACCTCGACTGTATTCAGGCTGTCGTCCAAATCACTGTGAAAACGATTATCAGTGAACTCTCGCAGTACGACAATCTTCAATCATTCAAAGCATTATGAAACTAGCCGATACCATTCCAAGCCATACTTTATAGAGAAAAACAATTGAAATTGGCGGTTTTTAAATGTTACCTGATCCAATAGGTCTCTACTCTCTTCTTGATGGTCCACACGATCTAAGAGTGGTTGACTGAATATCTATAATTTCATGTCACCTGCGATATGTGATATCAAAGTTATCCAGATTTTAATGTATATCCTCTTGGCATCAGTTTAAACTGACATCTTTTTTCATATATTGAGACTGCTTTCTCAATATATAAGTTCTACTGAATTCTTTTTTTTTATTATTTCAGATGAAAACTTAGAAAATTTTCCAACGTATTTCAGTGAAACTTTCACTTTCAAAAATTTAGTCCATAATTATGAAGAAAAAAAAGTACCAATTTAAACTGGCGCCAGGAAGTTACTGATTAATTGAGCTGAACTGCTATGACTGAGGGAAAAGACCAACATAAGATTGGCGTGATCCGGACATTTCCAGAGTCTAAAAACTGTAGCACATTTCTTTTATTTTTTGTTGGTTTGAACGCGTACATTTAAAATTATATATAAACTGATTATTTTAATATCAGTTTTTATTTGTTGCAATGTCCCGATTACCTAGAGCATTATGAATGTTATAATTTAGGAACGTGTTCATGCACTAACATACTATTTTCTTGCACTCAAAAAACCAAATCTAGATTATTTAATTTCTTTTCAGAGGCACCAGATTTGGCTCGATAGGGTTATTTTAAAAATGCCACATATACAAGTCTCTCTTTGAGACTTTCTTCTAATGATGTTATCTTGAACTTTATTTTTTTTATACTTTGTTAAAAAACGCACAAAAAACAACTAATTGAAATATACTCTTTTCTGGCCCCTATTTGGATGTGGAGCTTGAAGTAGATAATCTGATAAACGTTTTAGAAATTTCTTAGGTTTTCTATGTACATATCTACTCAGTTTTATCTGGCATACTGCCACATCCGCGAGGTATGCCTGTGAAAGTGGAGCTCCTCACACAAAAAGGGATTTGCAAGATTATTTTGAAAAATCGTGGCCCTACGGCAAGCTTCTTATACTTTTTTTTTTGTTTAAATAAATGCTTCAAATATGCTTAAGATTTACACTTCATGACTGAAATTACGAAAATATGCCAGGAAAGAACAAAAACAATTAATAATATTTTTTCATCATGCTGCTTCAAGTCAACTGAAAATTTACTGGGTAGATGAGTGTTCTAATTTAGCAAGACATTAACAACCAGTTTCAGGCTCCCTGGCGCTCTTAAAATATACAGCCATCAGGGAAAACATGGCAAGATTTTCTTTTTCCATAAGAAACTCAAAATGTGATTTGAAATCCAAGAACACTTAAGATAATTTAAAGATGTACAAAGTATTGTTTATTGTTTAGTATGTTGCCCTGTTAACTCCAAAGTTTCATTGCATATCCAACTATGTTCATATTTTAATTCCAAATTATGCAATTAAATAAAAGCCGGGATAAAAAAAAAATGAAAGGGATTTAAATCTTTTTTTTTAAATTTAAAATGTTAAAAATCTGTTGAGCTCACAAAATAATCAAAATTTTCATTTTATGTTCATGAAGTTTGTTTAAGGAATAAAAACAGAGTCCCGCTGCCTTATCTGGGCTGGAGTTGCCCAGTCTCCACTTTCGAATACTGACAGAGTTCAAAAACATCTACGCGGCCTTGTGGGCGATTAATTATTTGCGACAGTACAACCCCTTTCACCACAGACGAAATATCGCTATTTCCATGGCAAATGTTAAGACGAGCTATAGTCCACTACTTCAGAGATTCCCCGCTAAGAACAGCATAAAGTCGAATATTTGTTAATCTCTTCGTATGACATTGGTCAGAAGGAATTCCTACTCCTGCAGCTTCTTTTCTAAAACCGTTACTCTGTGAAAAACTACCAAGATTATGTAAACTTGATTACTACAATCTTGAACACTTCAAGACAACCGTTACCTATCTTCATAATCTGCAGTTGTGTTTACGGCAACATCACGTTGAAACGTCGGTTCCCGTACGATTATTGAAATTATGCAACGTCGAGCCTGTTTAGTACATGGATGGGTGACCACCTCAAAATACCAGGTGCTCTAAGCTTGGGTTTACGGTTGGTGTAATGGATAATGACTCAGAATTGTTAACCAGAGAGCAGAGTTCTAATTCTCGTTGGGTTCGTTATATTCATTTACACCCAAAATCCACAGAGAAAGATATAAGTTTATCTATCTCATCTCCCCCAGCTTAGGGTCAATTAGTAAGACTTGTATTGCTAAAACATTATTATCTCAAAAAACATCTTAGAATCTAAAAATATTTTCCGGCTTTAAATAACTTGCAAAAGGCTGATAAACCGTAGAAAACGAATCAATCAATCATCTGCACTTACTTTTATTCTCTTACATTCACATAACCTCATTCAAGCCTTGAGTGGCTCTTAGGTTTTTGTATTTTGTGAACATTTTGCAAAATAATTCCAATGTTTTGTCACCTCTTATACTTTACTTGGATAAAATATCAGAAAGAGAGAAAATCCTAGACATTAATGTAAGCAGTTAAGTGTGACTAATGAAATAAATTAACAAACAAAGACGGCTATGTAAAGAGACAGAATTAAAAAAAAAAAAAGGTTATGTAAAGAAGTAGTGAATACGTAGAGGCGTAGCAAGGTTGTGGTGGGAGTGGCAACCGGCTTCGGTCGCAGATGTAAAGAGACGCAAATTTTCAACTGGTATGAAATCTACACTATTTATATTGTCCGGGATGTTGTCCTCATCTTTATTGTCATGTTAACAACATTTCAGCCGTTGTACGCTCCGGCCTTTTTCAGGCAATGAAAATTTCGAACTGAAACCTTTATTTCCTCCTCCAGGTTGTTCTAGTTTCACGTGTCATGCCTCTTCCGGGTGTCTCAGTTATCTCCCTATAGATTAATGAAGCATTCAATACAAGTTTTGAAAACTAATAGTAATTATTTTAATGTAAACCTAAATATGTCTATAGGATCAGTACTTTTTTTTTTCATCTGTTTCATAAACAATGGACAACACAAGAAAATCTTTTTTTCAAGTGTGTTCTACAACTTTGGAGGGATGTAGAACAAAGATGTCTTTAGTTCTCATCTTTGTTCCACATCCCGCCAATACGTGGACGATTATGCTCTTCACAGCTTCCTATACTTTGTAGCTCATTTACAAAAGGTATGTTACTCCCCATTCCCCCTCTGCCTCCTTGACATCAATATGGCCTGGGAGTTTCAAATTCTCCAAGCCCTCTTCCCTGATTAGGTGTTCTAGAAATTTCAGCTACCTCTTTCTTTCTCATTCTAAGTATAAACGCCCCGTTTATTTGCTTCCATATTCTTTAAAACTTCCTCATTACTGACATAGATAATCCATGAGATTCTCAGCATCCTACTGTAGATCTACATTTTTGTTGCCTCATGCGTCTTCTTCATCTGCTAGGAGATGATCCAGTATTCCTTGTCGTATAAAGAGACCGATAATAAATAGCAGTTCAACACTGTTTCTAACGAAATTTTCCTGTTTAATATTTCTTAGCTTTTGGAAAGCAGAGTTAGCCATTCCAATCTGCCTTCGGATTTCGGTGCCATATGTTATGCTCTCCGTTAAAACACTACCTAGATATTTAAATTTTTGTACTTAATTTTGGCAGCTATTAATTTACTCTAGCTTTTACGCTGAAAAATAATATTACTGGACGACATTAATTACAAAATGATTTGCAAATTACGTAGGCATATTTAGTATTGAGTTCTAATTCAGTTAGTCCCAGTTTTAAAATCGTGATATGGAGGCTTTATTTTTGGTTTGGGTAAACTGGTAATTGATTCTTTCTTATTGCCATTCAGAGGGTAATAAGCCACAAAACATATTGTAAACTATTTCAGGGGTAAGCAAGTTAGGTGTGTCAAAATTGTATTCGCTCTCGGGCACTGAGAACCCTTGCTTCGCCATTGAGATGAACTATAGAATACCGGGAAAAGACTCAGTTAAATACATACAGATTCGTTTACCAAAAAAATGCGGTTAAATATGAAAAGATCTATTTGCGAAAGGACACGAAATCAGACCCAGGGCAAAAATGTTCTGGCTGTGCGTAAAGCCAGATGAGAAGGGAGACAATCTGTATGATATTTATATATCAATTATAACATGGCCAGTGGTCAGTAATGTAATCATATCTCTGACATTTGAAAGAGAACCCAAATTGGAAAATTGAACAAGCTGAACATGATTTGTAATTTGCTTGTGCTACTTAGTCGAAGAACCAAATAACCACCAAAGCTACCTTTCTTTTAGTAATGGAATATTCTATCTGCTGTGGTCCTTCAGAACGTGGGCAATCACAGATCTCTACAAGATTCATATCTTGTAGCCCTTAGCAGTATTGTCCCTTTGCCAAGACACTCGTTCCGCCAACCTTTCAGGTAGGTGACTTGCTGCCATCCCCTGTCTCTCTTGCCCTCGATAGCCTCTGAGATAGTAAGTTCCGCTTCCTCATTATGCCTCCAAAAAATGTCAACTGTGTACGAGTTATTCGTTTCCATTTTTCTCAGACTTCCGTGTTGCATACTCCCATCTCTCATGGCATTCTCAGCAGCATGTTTTTCTTTTTAAACTTATGTTCACGCAACACAAGGCTGAATAGCTCTTCAAGGTAAAACTTACTGTGTTAATGATAATAATGATGGCTGACCGCTCGTATTCGAGGATACCCGTCTACTAGGGCGGCTTGCAGGAGCTTGCCCAGGTGCATTTTGTGTTTGTTCAACAACCACAGATCGCACCTGTGATGTATACAACAATGTTGAGCAGACCTTAGCTACAGTTTCTGGGAGAGAAGCGTGTTATCTAACGTGAACAACAATCCGAACAAGGCCAGCACTCTCAAAACATCGGTCATCGGCATAGCCATCGACGACCCCAAGTGTTCCTTGGAGTCTACTCAATTTCCCTCACAAAGCTCTAGTCAAGCCCTGGTATAGTTTTCAGGCACTTTCCAAACGTGACGCATGCTGGGATCGCCTCCTTCAGATCGATAATATCAAGTCACCACCTTCCTGACAAATCGATCATGGGTCTCATGGTCAGAAACGAACGTTCTAACCACTCGGTCACGTAGTGTTGCATGAACGTAAGAAAAGGCAAAAAGTGCAGTTCTTGGGGTTATGCAGGAGAGATAACTGCTAACTCTACACTTGAAAAGATTTAATTAGTGAATAACATTTCAGGGTTTTCTGTAGACCCACATTTTTGTTGTGTTCAGCTTTCTTTTCATCCACCGGCAAGAAAGAGGATTTATATCGCAAACACTATTTTAAAGCTCAAATTTTCCTTTATGGTAAGAGGTATTGCAAATCTACAAGTGATCTCCTTGTTCAACTTTCTTACAAATAAATAAAATGCAATTCAAAATATCGGACATATATATTTATTATTAGGAGGTGTAGATTTGGCGGTGAATACATATCTTTTAAAATGCCATGTCTTTTCAGAACGTAAGTGAGGATATCTCTAAATGGCTTTTTTACTTTATCTGTAAATTGACGTAATTTCTTGCGAAAAATGGTGAATTCTTGTTGTTTGTCTATAGTTTTAAAACCAGGGTTATCTTTCTCCTAGACAAGCTGCCACTCAAGCTTATCCTGATTTTTAAACCAAAGCTGGGGTTGGAGAAAAGAAGTGGATTTTTGTGTTTTCCCGGGGGCACACGTGAAAGTGAACACCACAGAGAGCGCAGCGAATTTTAACTGGGCTCGCTTGTTTCACTTTCTACGCCTATAACCGTTACGCTTCATGTAGAGATAACCAATTTCGAATTCTATCTTCGATAGTTTTCTCGCACTTACGCTTTGCAAAATGCATAAATGCTCTTCTTCCTATAGTTTAGGTTAAGAATTATTCCATGTTGATGATAATGTGAAGCCCATTATAACCTGTCATGTGTGGTTGGCTGTTGAGTTAGCAGGATTGAGAAACGTTCAGTCAAAATCCTGTTGTTTTCTGTGATATCGGAAAGTATAGAGTCTTTGGAAATCGATTTATAGAGAAACTGGTAGAATATTGGGCGGGATATATTGAGAAAGCGGAAATACCAAGTCTTGTACTACTGCTGAAATAAAAAGGCAAACAATGTATAGAAAAGAAAGAAACCGCTTATTTAAAAAAAAAAAAAAAAAAAAAAATGAAAAAATTAATTCTGAAAAGAACTATATGAAAAAAACAAAAAAAAACAAAAAAAAAAACCCCAGCAAAGCTCGGATGTTAATGCAACTGACACACAACGTCCTTGCAACCTTCCAGACAAGTTGTATTTTGGCTGGGGTGTATGCAGCATTGAATCAACTATTTTTCTGAACAAAACTGACCGCTCAACCACAATTTTGTGGTAACGTTGCTAGAATCTGTAGCTGAAAAATGACATCCGAATACTTTTCTTCCTTTAACAATATGCATAGAATGATTGTGTGTGTGAGTGTTGTTAACAGCTTATCAAACTTTTCTGAGTTATTAGGTTGGTGCAAAAATAATGTCGTTTTCTCACATAGGTTACTATGTGAGAAAACGACATTATTTTTCACCAACCTAATATTTAGTGCCGAAATATATTTTCGGTTCTAGGAGATAGCTTACAGAATATGTATAGAAGGTATAAAATTTATTTTCGCACATCACTAATTTAAATTAAGAATCACTAATTCAGATGATCAAGTTATTATAATCGTCCCTTAATGTCCATTTACTGCGTAGTAAGTGGCACGTTATAAGGCAATGTATTTGCAACGTTACCATGTATCCTTGAGAGCTCGTTATCGTAGGATGGTTACAAGAACCGTTTTTTTTTTTTTTTGCAACTTCTTTGTTACGTTGCGAAAACGTTATGGCATCGCTATTCTGTTAGCTTTTTCTTGTTTTCAGTTTTTAATCGGACAATCTACTGCTAGAAATGAAGTAGCTTTAGAAAACTTACTAGAAAACAGAAGAGATAAGTAGCGTAGAGTTAAAAGCAGGGAAACAGTGAAGAGAAAGCGGCTGGGCTAAAGATTTCTAAATTGTAACAAAGAGCGACATCTACGGTTCACGGATGGGAGTCATGTATTAACTCGTGTCTTCTCTAGAAGTATTTTTTTTTTTAAATCATCGACTTACAGCGTTTTTGATTACACCATTTGCATCGCACTAGAGGAATTTTTAGGGCATTTGTATTGCACTATACTTATAGTACAGAATTTTCATCACACTAGATGTATTTTAGAATGCTGTATTTTCATTGCAATCGATAAATTTTCGAGTATTTTCAGTTTTCTAAAACTACCCCATTTCGAGAGTGGACTTACAGTCTTGGTACATATACAGGTTGCGACGGATAAATCGTCGTCTAAATTATGCAAAAAGAAAAATAACGATGACATTTCATTTTACACAAAAAATCTTGAACTACTAAAGAGTAAATGGATTCAATGAAATCGCCATTGGCTTTAACCACGGCTTCCAGACGACTTCGTAATCTCCTGCAACTCTTCTGGACGGTCTCCTTGTTTCAGATGGGGAATACCACAATAATCCTTGCCTTCAGTTCATCTTTAATGTTACAAGAAATTTTGCTGGTGTCTCGGTCAACTGCGCGCCACACACAATAATCACAGGGGTTGCAGTCTGGGGAGTTAGGTGTCTTGATACAAGGGGTGATGTTGTCGCAGAAATTGTCTGACAGTCATGATTGGGTTCTCCTGCTTGTGCGGCATGGTGCAGAGTCCTGTTGCCAGACATAGAATCTTCCAGCAGCGACCCAGAGCAGTACTACCTCCTCGTGATGACTGAGGCCTTATGGGAAGATGAATGGAGGCATAACGTCGCTACCGGTAGTGATAATCCTAGTCACCATGATGTTGACTGGATATTTGGTTTTCATCATTCTCGGTACATCTTTTGGAGACATAGCATCTTCTGCACTTTCCTCAGATTGACACACAAACACTCTGAAATTTTTGTACTTGAGCTTCCGGTGCGAATGCCAAGCAGTACAGCATGCTGTTTCCAAATTTCTGGCAGACTGAATTACGTCGTGGTGCTCTTTTTCTCAAGGAAGGTGTCCAACTTACCCTATTATACTTCGCAATCAACAAAAACAAACAACGCGCATGCGCAAAATTTAAAATATAAATTCGTGACGTATTTACCCATAGCACCCTGCTAATCTTTGTAAAGGATATGGATACTGTGCTAAAAGTGTTTCTAGATCACTTTGTTATAACGAAGAAAACAGCTGTGATAATGATTAACAGATGGGGTCATATGGTTATAGTAACAAGCTGCCCAATTAACCAATGTTACAATAGGGATATTATAACCTGATTTGATTGCAGAGGGTTACCTAAATGGCCAGGTTTTGTAGGAGTTGATTGTGAACATGTAAAGTGATTTTGTCAAGAGAGTTTCCGTGTGCATTATTGAATGCACGAGGACTGAACAAAACTATGAAATTATAACCATACATGAGAAAGAAAGTTCACTGTGACACGTTCGAGAGGTAAAAGACGATCTTTAGAGCGTGTTTGTAACCAATCATTTATAGACTTGTATATTTTTCCTAGGATTTTTCTTTAGGATATTTTGTTATTCAAGTGGTTTGTTTATACTGCCAAAATAGGTACCTCTTTGAGATCGGTAAAAAAAAAAAAAAAAAAAAAAAAGAAGTATAGACTTGACGAAAACAAAATTTTATCGTCTAAATGCTTGTTATTTTTAAGAGAAAAGATCAAAGTTTATTTTAATTATTTTTTTTTATATTTTTCCTTCTTTTTAGAACATTCTGAATTTTGATTTAAAAATTCTTGTTTCTCTTTTCAACGGAACTTGTAAAATAACATACAATTTTTAGCACTTTTTTTTTTAGCATGACACACATTAATTTGGAAAATCTTGCAAAAATAAAAAAATAATTGTTGGATGTTAATGAATTTTTCAGAAACTATAAGTTTGGCGTCTTTTTCATCATACTATGCTCTTTCAAGCGATCTCATGAAGGTACGCAAGCCAAAACATTTCCTCTCTTAATGCATTGATTTCATTGCGACGAAATCGCGAAAACTGTCATTTAAATCAAATCATGTCTATAAAAAAGAAAAAAAGATCGTGTAAACGAATTAAAATAAGAATATCACAGATATGGGATCATAATCTTATACATTGAGAATGCATGACAAGACTAACCGACAAAAGTTCCTTTCTAAATAATAATCAAATATTTTTTTCTCAATATTGAAATCGACAGTGGAATAAGAACACGGTCTCAGAAACGGTTTGCTTACGGGATAAATGGATATTAAAATGACCGAAAATCCACCTAAAGAATTTGATTGTCGTCTTCACCTCAATCTTTCTTCCGTCTCTATGCCAAGGAGAGAAGTTTTCGATCCGGCTCCAAGAAATAAAAACTTACAGAATATCAAAAATGAAGGTTAGGATTTGACTCTGGTAAATATGTATTATTTATATATATACTTATCCGATTTAGTTTGCCTTGAATGAAATTGGATTTTATTTCTTTGGAAAAAAAACTTTAATTTTCAAGAAAATTTATACTATTTAGATTTTCGGACTGTTGCCCTCATCTTTGTCGCCATATTTATTGAGGCACATGGTACAGTGGATAAAGTCGTTGGTTAGATCTAGTGACAGGACCCAAACAGTGTGAGTTCAATACCCGGTTAAGGCAGTGGAGAATTTGCAGAGGGGAATTAACAGGAGATAACCGATAATTGACATCCATTAAACATGGCACGTGGAACTAGAACAGTGAGCAAAATAAAGGGTTCAGTTTGACATTCCAAACACCTAAAGAAGGCCAGAGCGTACAACGGCCGAAACGTTGTAATAAATATGGCGACAAAGATGAGGACAACAGTCCGAATAATGTAAATAGTGTACATAATACCTCATCTCAAAAATAGACAGATAAGAAAATTTATATTTTAAACTGGAAACGAACAAAGTGGTTCCAACGTAAACATTCAATTTATAGTCTATATTTAATGCCAAACAGAATCCTAATTGGGATAATGAATGTTCAATTTAAAATCTAAACGTACTGTCAAACTCTACCCAATGCCCGCTTTGTGTTTGACTGCTGACAAAGAGTACCGGTCGATGTGGAAAAGTAACAATTCATTCCACAGGTATGACAGTGCATGCCAGCAGCCATTGAATGCCGTTTTCTTCTCTTTTTTAATCTATTCTCACCACACAAGGCGATAAAGCCCTTAAAATGAAAGGGGCGACTGGGAATGAAACAAAATGAAAAAGAAAAACTTAAGAAACCGGAAACCCAAATATAAACAAGGGATAAACCTAAACTCCTGTTCAAAAAACGGGGAGGAGTGTAGACCAGACGATAGACGAACCTACAAACTTCTATTTAAAGCAAATACGTTTTGAAGTCGTCTTTAGGAGACAATCTGATAATATCTAAGAAGTTGAATAAAACATTGAATCTATGATAAGGGAAGTAAAAGAATTTTGGGTGAAAGGGCAAAAAATTGCTATATAAATAAATATTAGTTTATCAAATTTTGTTTTACTGTTTAAAGAAATTCCTTCCTAGACATTCAGATAATTCATTAAAAATCAGGAAATAAAACTTATGTATGCATAAAAGCGAACACAAAGTTAGGGCACAGATTAGTAGAACGTTTACATTCAAAACTGAACATTAAAGTTATACGAGGCATGAAGTCAGGGTTTAGTTTCATAATATACGAGAATTGTAAATCGATTTGCAATTTTAGAGCCATTTTGTTTCCTTTTTTTTTTTAAGTCTTAAATTTTCTCAAAAATGAAATTTTCCAGCAAAATAAGTTATGTTATAACTAAACCGAATCTTAATCTAAATAAAATACATAACTTTTTGCTAAATCTGTACGTAATACAAAAAGAAAATTCTGGGGAACGACAAAAATGAGGAAGAAAAAAAAAAAAAAAAAAAAAAAAACTAAGTTGTGTTTTCTTTTTCGCTTACACTTTGCAAGAATGCAACTTAGAAAGTGGACAGGGATCAACTTTCGAAATTTGATTAAAAAAAATGTTATTTCTGTAGTTATATTAGTTTTACTGCGGCAGAACAGTTTTGACGGACACGAACATTTTGGAGAGTATTTTCTATTCTATAATATATCGATATAAAATTCAAATTTGTATTTTAACAAGGGGAATAACGAAAAAGAAAAAAAAAGTAGTCTGGTAAAAAAATGTAAAATAAACTACAAGAAACGAGAGAGAAAAAAAAAGACAAAAGGATCATTTTTATGCACTTGGAAATTGCTATATTTTCGATGGATCCACAGAATGTTTGCGATTGAAGGCGGATAAATTAACACTCACCTGAAGATTGGGTCAGGGTTAGCATTTATAGAAAATCTAGAAGTTATTGTTATAGGCTGTCATACGTCTCTGGCTAGAAATATTTATCCTCGATGAGATAACTATTTATAAACACCATGAATAATATGCCGCATATCTGTGAAACTTCGTTATATTTTTTAAAGCCCAAAAGAAAAAAAAGATATATATCAAGGGTAATTTAAATAAAAGAATAAATAAAATATTTGTTAACTGAATACCGGTTTGTAATATTCTCTTTGGATAGACATGTGTACAAGTGTGGGTCTCCTCCAGAAGATTGTTACGTACGATGCTATCAAGACATAAGCTCAACTTTTGCAAAACGAAAGCAGTTATTTTTTTTGTTGTTGTTTTATAAGACTAAAAAAATGTCAGTATTTTATTTTCAGAATTTTTTTTTTTTTTTTGGACGGTAGTAACAAAGAAAAATATTTACTAAGAAATCAAACTTAAAGCAGATAAAATTACAACTTAAACGAAAACGTTCTTTTTTAAATTAATAAAAAAAATGACAGAGTCGAAATAAAATATTTACTTAGCTTCGTGTGGGAGCAAAACGCATATTTGTGACATAAACGATATTCCAGATGAGAAACGCAGAATACGAATTCTATCTCTCAGGCAATTGTCGAACTTTTTTTTTTTTTTAATTTATTTATTTTAAACCCGTCCCAGTTAATTAGAAAGAAAAAAAACAGAAATAAAATGCAAAAATAATTCTTACCTTGTTTATCGTTGATAACACACTGGAGTAGGGCTTTTTTTATGCTTCCACCACACAACTACAGTTCGTTATTTTATTTAATTTTGAATTCAGGAAAATTTTTTATATATCTTTCTAAAATTCTTCCTTATTTTCTCCGTTCTTCAGTACTTTCCTCCTGGAGTTGTAATTCTTCAAGCGACCGGCGCAGAGACAGAATTCAAGACATTCGCCTCTGTCCAGAAAAGAAATTAAACATTGGATACAAGCGGTAACGTAATATTAGTGCTATAGACAAGCCTCACCGTTTTTCTGTAAGTGATGAGGGTTATCAACATCTCCGTCGACAAGTGACGTATCCATCCATGCATCTATCTATCCACCATCCCCATCGTGAACAAACAAAACACTACTGTCCAACAAACAGAGTACATAATGCCACTATACATATGAGCGTACCATTACCGTAGTTTTGCGTTCGACGAGTAAAAAATTAGTGTGCTTGTGCATTTGTCTTCGGTGTGTATGTGTACACAACTTTACTAACTTATTTTGTAAAGATTTACACGCAAATTCTTTAAATCGTATGGTTCCGACACGCTAAAACACACACAGAGATAAATGCCAATTTTTTTTTTAAATGTTAGTAATGTCGGAAGGGGAGATTAAAAAGATAAAAAATTAAGTACTTTGACGGGGGACAATATCAAAAATGGTTGATTCCACTGACGCATATCCTTTAAGACAACTAGTTGTTTGCTGTCGAGATGAAGTAAGAGTTGAAAGAAAACCTACTAAGAACCGACTAAAACAAAAATTACTAATGTTACGACTGCTACTAGTTTTGGGGGTTGGGGAAAAACCAGCAATTTTTGACAGTCTGTATTCGTAGGAATTTTTCTTTTTCTATTTCCTCTCTCTATCAACACGTTTTCTTTCTGTACCTCGCTTCGAGCTCAGAAGCAGCGACAGAGGTGTAAGTAGGAAGGGAAGATAAATGAAAGGAAGTAGGAAGAGGAGAAAAGGGGTGATTAGCTCTAGTTACTACTTTTCGGATGCTAAAAAGTTTAGCCACTAACATCACTTGTATCTATTTAGGGGATAAGAAGACGGGAGACAGATTTGTACACAGCGCAAAGTCACTGATGGTCGAAAAGGAGACATATAATACAGACAAAAGACAAAAGGAAGCATATGATAAAGTGGGCGGAAGTATAAAGCTTTAAAAACGAACATCGTCACCTAACATTATTTTACAAGCACATGTGGCATAAACGCTACGGTTAATTAATATCCAAGTATTGGTTCTAAATTAGCAACACACATGTTTATGAGCATTACGAAGTTCGCTTGCCATACGAGATATGACTTCATTTATCAGTTAGGTCCTTTCAAGACATGTCCGATCACGGCCCTCGACATCTTTCTATCCTTTGCAGCTCCAAGCAATCTTTGTCCGCTTATTATCCCTCCCACACCCTATTTTGACGTACAATTTCACAAGCTTGTTACGTGTGGTTAACCGCTGTTTCTTTCTGTTTCTCTTGTTTTTACCATGTCCTGTGAGTGTCAAATTCTCCAAGCCCCCTTTCCTCATTATGTACCGGACAAATTTCAACTGTTTATTTCTGATTCTAAGTACAAATGTCCTTTTTCCTTCCGTCTTATTTGTCCTTCGAATCAGGAATATCTAGCCTTGGGTGGCAGCTAGTCTAGGAAAAGAACTACAATGAATTCAAACAGTGAAGGAGATAACGAAAGAAAATAACTAGTCAAGTATTTTGGCTCCAAAAGTCAAGCAATTCACTGATAATAAAAAAAAGAACTCAGTGGAGAGCTGTCGTCGCCTACGTCCCAAAGGCACATGGTATTAAAAATATCACATTTGTAGCAAATCTGCGAACCCTGTCTGGATCACGTCGAAATAGTTTATATACGCATTTGTTTATTTTTTTTTGACTATATATTTCTTACATTTTTAGACGTAGTCTAATCTTAAATATTGATATGCAAATGCCATATTTCTAAGAAATAAAAACACTTGAAGGAAAAGTCTGGTAATTTCGAGAGTTCGCCGCAAAGACTGCAACTTAACTATTTTCGCAGCGGTAGATTTCAAATGGCATTAACTCTGTTCCCTTTTCCGGTGTAATTTTAAGATAAAGATCACCAGCTCGCGTCAACTATTCGGTTAGAGTATAAATCTACAAAAGCGATTATATTAAGATCCCTATTACCGACATCTTACCACACGTTTAATTACAAAGCAAGAGCGCTTGTACTGCCTGTTATACTTGTAAAATCAGTGATAATTATTATGCATACAAAGGAACTCTCAATCGAACAAGTAGATTTGAAGAAAAATAACCGAAAATCTGATTGTGCCAACAAATTTTGTGACGTTTGAAAAGTTTATTACATCTATATCGCAATAAAAAAATAAAGTGCAATACATTTTTAAAAAAAAAGTCATTTCAATCCAAGCAAGGCGGGAATGTCACGTGCGCAGAAGGTTACAGAGAGTGAAAGTGAAAGAGAAGACTTAGAATTGGGGAAATATGGAAAAGACAAAAGATGAACAGGAAGATAAACGATTGCGATTGAGGGTGCATTTAAATATTTAAAGGTTGTTGTTATCAGGGAAGCAAGTAAACGGAAGCGAGTTCCACAGGTGGGGAGTGCGAGAAAAGAAATTGTTGGAATAGAACTGGCGTTTGCATTTAATTATTTCAATAGTAAAAGGGTAAGACCTAGTTGCCAATCTAGTAGCAAGCTTACATGCATGTATTCAGGGCACCAGGGAATAAAGCACATCAGATCAGTTGCCCTGAAAATATTTGCAGAAAAGACAAAGGGAAGCCATATCATGTCGGTGAGTAAGTGACTGCAGTCGAGATGCCTGCTCAGGATCGATTATATTACAGACACTTCTTTGGGTTTTGTCAAGAATCTCGAGATGTACAGCAGGAGCACCAGACTTGATGCAGCGGAATGGCAACAGGTTGGATTGAACAACGTTTTAGATGGACATGGCGATGTACAGTTTTGCTTCCATAAACACCAAAGGCGAGCGTAATTATTGCCACTGCGGCCCCAAGATAATAGGTTTAGGTTTTTACCTTTGGAAGTTGCCGCTTCCGATGTCTACGTGACACACTCAACCACGTATCACTTCAATGAAGCCAGAACCTTTTTTTTTTTATCAGTGAAAGAAACAGAACTTTCTTCGATCCACCAGATGACTTTCTCGCGACATTACTGGAGACGTGCATATCTTAGCGCAGGTGAAAGTTTGACTAGGGGCCTTGTGTGTCCGTTTTCCTGACGCAAATAAACAATTTCTTTGTTGACATTCCTGGAGACATGAAGATGACTGATTGAAACGATCGGGAGAAAATAAACTCGTAAATCAATCGGAAAATCAACATTTTATCAACTGACCTGAAGATTCAAACCAGCTTTTATTTGCGTCATCGTATATTTGAGAAATGCACACTGTATAATGATCCTAATAAATGTTGAGGGATCCGTCTGTCTAATCATATAATTAGATACACCCATTGAGAACACAGTTGGATGTAGAGCAATGTCAACTGTGACCGAAAAAAGCGTTTTTTGGGGGATTTTTTTTAAGCAGCATTCAGTATTAATTATATCCTTTTGGACAAAATATTCATACAAGTGGGTGCTGAAAAGTCTCTTCTCCAACCTGCCTACCAAAATATAACGAAATGAGTTAACATTAGATTTTGAAGGGTAGGATGTGGTGGGTAAATTCTTCTTGGTCGAGGCTATTTACTTGACTCCCACATGGTCAAGATGTGACACAAGGTCAGTTTAACGTGGGAGACACGAGTGTTTCCACTCTAAGGGCCACTGGTCCAAAACTGGTCAAAGCATGTCCAAGCTGGTCAGAGCTTAGTCAAAGCCGGTCATGACTTGTCCTGGCGGGTCCAGGCCGGAGCCAGTCCAAGCTAGTCGTAGCCGTGATCGAATCTCAGCCAAAGGCCGAGAAGCGATCCAAATTCGTCAAAATTCGCCAAGGCGAAGTTCGCCGAGAATTCTTCTTGGTCGTGTCAAGAACTTTTCGGCACAACCTTCATATATAATGTAATTTAAAAGTTAAACTCAAATATATCATTTTATAGTAATGAATAAAATGCAACATTTTCAAGGTAAGAGACATTTACACATACCCCTCCACACAAACACACACGGAGACACAGGAAAACTGTATTATTAGACGACGCGTTTCGTCCAATGTGGACTTTTTAAAGAATGATAAAAGAAAAGAAAAGTGCGCTTCAAGAGTCATTGAAAAAGGAGTGGAATTTTACGCATTTGAAAAAGCTGTGATTAAATGTGAAAATATATATAACCACTTGAACTATTATCATATTCGTCGCATCCAAATGCCAAATGTACTATGGAAATTCTGGTAGCTGTTTATTTCCTTTATGTATTTTTTGTATTTGTTCTGCAAATGTAAACTGGTGCGTATAAACCTAATAAATCATTCCCGAAGTGGGAACTTCATTATATATATATATATATATATATATATATATATATATATGTGTGTGTGTGTGTGTGTGTGTGTAAGCAAATATGTGGATATAGATCCGACAGTATGAAGAAAAATATACGGAAAAAACAAACAAAAATCCTAATATGCAATTATGCTGTTTTAATGTTAATATAATGTCAACGTCGGACGTTTCGGTCTAATAAACCATCTTCAGGACATATTCATAAAATATAATTAACATTATCAATTCAACATGAGATCGAAACGTCCGACGTTGACATTATATTAACATTAAAACAGCATAATTGCATATAAGGATTTTTGTTTGTTTTTTCCGTATATTTTTCTTCATATATATATATATATATATATGTGTGTGTGTGTGTGTGTGTTTGTACAATACATATAGTCAATGAATAGTCAATGAATAGTCAATCAATATGTATGTGTGTACGTACACATACACACAGTTGGTTTATTTTTTACGTTCTTCCACAAGCTCTTCGGTGACACGAATTTACAAAAACTGATTTTTTTGATAAATTAAATCAACTATATTACAAGAACTGTTTTAATACTTAACTAGCATAGTGCCTGTCAAAAAAAATAGTGCTATTTCATTACTGAACGGATCTTCTGTTCTCTCAGCCTAAAATCAGCGTCACTCCAATTATTTCTGCCTATGATCAATGTAATATCTGCGTAATTAATAAAAAGTATCACATACTATATATATATATATATATATATATATATATATATATATATATATAACGGCTGTCTACAGGATTTAGAAGAAAAATCTACTTAAATAAACCGTTGCTTGGCAATTTTATGTGGGTACAGCTGGCTGTGGAATGATTCTACCGCAAAAACTAAGATTACTTTCCAAACAATGTATGCATTGGCATTTAATATACTCAAGGAGTATGTTAGTTTTAGCTGCTGTTTAATTTCAAGCAATCTCACATCTATTTTGGGTATGGTTATTAAGATCTGTTCTGGAGAAGACTACCCAAATACATACAGTACAGATGTCTTGGATCTACACACACACACACACACACATATATATATATATATATATATATATATATATATATATATATATATATAGTTTAAAATTTACTATATTTATAGGGGGAGTCCACAGTATCGGAGAACGTTTATAGATATAGACAATGTAGACATGGGAATCAATATGGTATGATATAAGTCAGTTTCACGCCTCAATGTGAGGTTCAGGTTACTATATAGGTCGCTGGTCGGATAAAAAATAATTATCTAAATATATGAATAAAATAAGCAAAAGTTCATGATAATAATTAAGCTTAAGCATAGGAACGCCCAATTTCAAACTTTTTTCTCTTCTCCTAATTTGACTTATATATTGAACCAATTAAAGGAGTTATGTCACTTGGTCTAAAGATTGGATAAGGACGTGAAACTGTCACCATGCAGTGTTAATTCGTGTGTCCACACTCTCTAATAGATAGATAGATATATAATATTAGGGGTAAATATACACATCAATATGCTAATAGTAAGGAGCAATATATTGATAATATTAGTGGTAAATATACATACATATATATATATATATATATATATATATATATATATATATATATATATATTGATGCATGTTTCATTAAATAAAATAGACTTTTGTCTATTTATTTATGTAAATTCTTTTCATATCGTCTGATAAGCTTAACATAATAACATTATCATTAAAAGAAGAAAGAAAATCACAATATTGATACATATTTTTTAATCCTGTCTAAACTTTTGGCTTACATAAGCCATTATCAAAGATGACAATTACATTACAATATATTAAGCAATACACGGACAAAACAATAATGATAGTCTGTTTATGTTTACATGGAAGGTTTGCTGTTAAACAGGATATCTACGATAAACTGTCGTTGCTTGGAAATCCTCCATCAATGAAAAATTGCTGCCTAAATACACATACAATATATATATATATATATATATATATATATATATATATATATATATATATATATATATATATATATATATATATATATATATGAATGTAAAGTCTAATGATTAACGGCGCGTAAATGAAATTGGCGAGAAGGATTCAAATTTTGACCTAGATTGTTTCGTTAACTTCACGCTCATACCTTTGGAAAAATAAGATATGAATCCCTCTCCCTCCTGTGATCGGTTAAATAGCAGTCTCTCTTGCCTTGGGTAACACAAAATCTAGAAGAAGAAAAACTCACAACTCTTACTGTCGTAAATAATAGAGCTGTTTGAAGTCAACATCCTTCATAAGACAATATTGAAATCAAAACCATCAGATTCTGATGGTTTAAGTAACCTTCATAGCAGGGTAGACGGGATTATCTTGCCTTGAATAGCAGCCAGTCTAAGAGAGGAAGTGGGTTGTCTTCTTTCTCTGTTATCATTTCTTCAGAACGGAGAAGCTGGTTCTACACAAGCCTTTATCACTATATGTTTCAATTCTAAACAGAACTGTTAACGGGAGAGTGCATACACCAGAGAGAGAGAGAGAGAGAGAGAGAGTTGTTCTTTTCATTTTCAAACCTAGAGAGAATTAGAAAAGGAAGGGAGAGAAAAAAAACCTGAAGAATGTATGATAGCGGATAAGTAAATTTTTTCCCAAACAAATCAGCTTATTTAAATTTCATCGATTGCGAAATTGAACGAAACGTAGAGTTTGTAAATCTCGACAAAAATGTTAGCGATAAATTCGGCAATACTAAATAGTGTGAAGATTTAAACACACCGACGCGTGTTGCAACAATTTCTAGCAATTTAAAAAAAAATGTATCATATAGAAAGTAAATAGTTACTTTTTAAATAGGCAACTTATGATTTTGATCATCACTGTCGCCCATTTTAATTTATCAATGCAAAAATGTACATGTTAATATCTCCAAACAACTACGCGATTTTTATAAGCAGTTTAGAATTTTGACTTACTCTCCGGTTGTTTAATGTTTGTATATGAATTAGTGGTAATTTTGCTTACATGGTTACTTAAATTTTGTTATGTTTGAGACTAATAATGACATTTCAATATAACTAAAATTATAACTACTAAAATTGGTAGAATTTTTTAATGCAATATAAAATAACATATTTAGTGAATCTCTTTTTTTTTAAATGTTCTTTTTTTTTAAATTTTGTTCCAGTAATAGAAGCGCTTGAAAATTGGAATTTCACAGAACATATGGAAGGCAAGAGAGACGGGAAAACAGCGCATAGCCTCCTGTTGCTAGGAAAGTTAGTTCACGATGTCCACATTTTTCTCTCCAAAATCTATATTACATATTTATAAGTCTATCATTCGTACTTGCTTTGAATATCGCTGCCACATCTGGACTGGTATTGCTGCTATATAATTAGACATTTTTGTTAAAATCCAAAGAAGAATCTGCAATGTTATCGGTTCTGATCTGACATCTCGATTTCAGTCAATTTCTCACCACGGTAATGTGCCTTTTCTCTAAATACTTTCATGGTAATTGTTCTAATGAACTTTCCTTTATGGTACCTAGACATTATGAATTTAAGCGCAGTACTAGATTGGCGGCAAGGTCTCATGATTTTACAATTGAAATAGAACCGTAATTTCTATACTAATAGTTTCTTATATCACGCTTCTCGCTTCCGGCTTCTTGCTTCCCAATCAGCTTATCTTCTGTCTTCTTAAATCCAGTTCTTTTATTGCTATCTCTCCTTACTAGTGTTTTTGCCCATATTGTCTAATACTCAGTAAATCCTCCCTGCATCTCAGTGGCTTTATTGCCGTACTTGGGGTGAAATGATTGAAAAAAAACTACTTCCCGAGCTTTTGTAAATGGGTGGCAGTACAGGGTTTAGAAGATATAACAAAAATATAAAATTTATTAAGAGCTACAAAGGACAGGTAATTGGAGAGAGCTATGATCGTCAACGACCTGAAAGGACATGACACATAGAAGAAGGGGAGGTTCTTAATACATACTCAAATTTTAGTTTTAGTTGCTTATAAACGTATTGCTTATTAAAAACTAGCATATGTTGCTACTTCTCAACTAACTTTACACAAAATGTTACAATATCGTTGTTTCTGTGTTATAAATAAATACACAATCTATTCATAATTAGTCTTTTCAAATAAAATAATTTTGATGCACATTTTTCTCTTAGGCATTCTGTCTTTACTTTTCCTTAGTTAATCTGTGCTCTAACAACGACAACAGTCTATTTTGTCGAAATGCAAACTTTTAGATGGGTGGCACGTTTAAGGCCTATCATTGTCTGGCCGTTTTGTGCGTCGTTTTCAAAATCGCACACACACACAAAGGGTCACCTCGGTCAGCTAAAGAAAATCACTGAACACTATTATCACAGTCAATATTGTTTAACTCCTCTATCATCATTACTTCTTAACGACCACGGTCAGCACCGCAATCCGTCCGACTTCTTAATCAACTACGTCATCACCACTCTTTCTAACCACTACTGTCACATTAGCCATACTATTACCCCATGCCAAAATACCATCACTACTATCATCGTAAAATGACCATAGCGACTAACAAATTTAAAATAAGGTCAAGGCTCCTTTAAGATATTTAAACTGTTGGTCTTTTTCTTTTTTTTTTTCCGATCCGCTTGGTTTCTTTCTTTCTTTCTTTCTCTTTTTCTTTTACAGTTTATCACGTTTTATTTTTCTACCGTTTTATTTCTCTGCTTTTTTTTTCAACTCAATGAAAAAAAGACTATCAATGCTCTCCACAGATCACTTTTTTTTTTATTATCTGCGAATTGCCATGACTTCTTAGGAAAGATAGTGCGGTGATTTCCTACTGCATTTTCCCACGGTTTGAATTTTAACAAGTCAATCTCATCTATTGGCTGCATTGTCTACCCTGCCATTTAACCTAAAGTTTCATGCCTTTCCCAAAGAGTTAGGACGGAACGTGAACTCAACTCGTTGACTCCATTATTTGTGTCGGTAACTGTTACGTTCCTAGCTACAGTTGAAATAGTAGGGTAGACTGAGCTCTTTAGCCTTGGATAGCAACAAGTCTAAAAGAAATAAAACTCTAAAATCCCCCCCAAAAAAAGAAGAAAGAAAAAAGGAATCCGCTATCTTTCCCAAGAAGTCATGGCAAGTCCATTATCTCCCCTAATAAGTGATGGTAGTTTACATACCATAAAGAAAAGGAATCTATGGCGCAACATGATCACCTACATCCTTTATTATATCCTTAAATTTCTTTCTTACATGTCTGTAAAGTTTTTTCTCTATTTCCTTCTTTCTTTCTTTCTTTCTTTCTTTCTTTCTTTCTTTACTTTTTACATTGATATCGATCAGATAAGTTCGCATATGGCTCGGTTCACACTCCTTCCTCGTCTTTTGAACAGGAGTAGGGGTTTATCTCTTGTTTCCTGTTTTGGACTGGGTTTCCGGTTTCTCCTTTTAAATTATGTTCATTTTCTTTCAGCCCCTCCCTCTGTAATCCTTTGCGTCTTAGTGGAATTATCACCTTGTTTAGGGCGTAGTGAATTTAAAAAAAATTCTTAATACGATGTAAAATCTAACCAAGTGAAGGATAGTAAAAGGTTGTTAAATACAAACTTCATCAGTCTCATGACCGAGTATGATCGTTAAGTCAGAGCCAGTTTCCTCCACATATCTGGGTTGAAACTCGGAGAGACTGATGCATAGAGCATCTTGGGCCAGTAGACCTGGCGAAGCTTATCTCTCTTCAGGCCAAACCACGGCTGATGTCTTCCAACTTGAAGGATCACCTTGTTTACGGTCACCTGACCTTTGATTCCATTGGTGGGGGGGGGACCTTCAACTCTAGTCGTTGTCTTCAGTCTGATACCCTCCGCCTAGTGCTTCCTTCTCATCACCGCACTGGCTGCAGACATAGCTATATCCCTGTGGGATAACCGGTTTAAGCGTCGATTAACCGACATTGTGGTTGGTAGTACTGGATTACATCGTACCAGTAACACTGATATAAAATAAATAACGATCTGTTTAAAAATCAGGATTCAGATCCTTGGTTTTTATATGCGTTCGAAGAATTCATTTTGGCTCCGTAAGGAGATGTCAAACTATTTCAGCCACGAGATATGCAATTTTCTTTCTTTATTCCTTTCTGTGATAGAAAGAAAAAATATATATATCTGCACACTTGTGTAAAGATGTGTTATGGCGAAAGTACAAATAATTTCTGACTTATACTCGTATTTATTAAATTGCAGTTTAATACGGCACATGACCAAACGGATTAGGTGAAAGGTCTACGTTACCCAAGATGTCCATATGGAGAGGGTCAGTCAGTCTCGAAAATGAGTATTCATTAGGTTTTAACTGAACACGAACACCGACATCTGGTACTGTTGCAAAACGCGACTACAAGGGCAGTTCCTTTGTTCATCCGTCCGTCCGTCCGTACGTTTCTTTCTTTCTTTCTTTCTTTCTTTCTTTCTTTCTCTTCTTTCTTTCTTTCTGTTCTTTCTTTCTTTCTGTTCTTTCTTTTCTTTCTTTGTTTCTTTGTTTCTTTCTTTCTTTCTTTCTTTCTTTCTCTTCTTTCTTTCTTTCTGTTCTTTCTTTCTTTCTGTTCTTTCTTTTCTTTCTTTCTTTCTTTGTTTCTTTCTTTCTTTCTGTTCTTTCTTTCTTTCTTTCTGATCTTTCTTTCTTTCTTTCTTTCTTTTCTTTCTTTCTTTCTGTTCTTTCTTTCTGTTCTTTCTTTTTTTCTTTCTTTCTTTTCTTTCTTTCTTTCTGTTCTTTCTGTTCTTTCTTTTTTTCTTTCTTTCTTTCTTTCTTTCTTTCTTTCTTTCTGTTCTTTCTTTCTTTCTTTCTTTCTGTTCTTTCTTTCTTTCTTTCTTTCTTTCTTCTGTTATTTCTCTATTTTGTTCTTTTTAATTTAGTAACATTTTGTCTGCTTTATGAATCTCTATATTTCTGGCGGTGTAGATATGTCGAAGTCTATATTTGTTAATTTTGCTTTCGTACTCAAAACCCAAACAAGGTAATTTAGGCAGTTAATGGATTTTTAATATGAAATTATTTTTCAATACAATAACAACAGATTTTCATTTCTTAAAAAGGGTACCATATATGTCGGCGTACAAAACCTCTTAACATTAAAAAGATCCCCACAAAAACAGAGGGCCGTCTTATACTCCAGGTATAAAATGTGAACCATAAATCCTCTGGTTTATGTTAAGTTGTTAGCATGGGAGATTTTTTCGCCTCCCTTTTTCCATAATGTTAAACAAAAACATAACTGAATGTGTCTCGTAACAAGCCGTTTAAAGATGACATTCGGGAACAATGGAATGAATTGATGATTAGCGAGGGAAAGTCATTCAGGGTACCGTAATAGCCTACCAAAAACACATCACCCACTCATAAGGTATTGTGGATTGTGGTAGTTAATTGACATAATCTCCCCCACCCCGATTTTTCATTAGAATTTGAGTGAAAAGAAAGTATATGCTTACTGAATTTTTTTTAATAAATTCAATACAATACATTTTAAAATAAGATTTGGCGAATATAACCCGAAACCTACATTTTAACTTGAAAATTTCGGGTCGTCTTATACGCCCAGTCGCCTTGTATCCCAGCATATACGGTAACTGAGATTTTCTTTGCTATACAGACTTGTATGGTCGAAACGGTAAAGCGTGCTTGCTTACTTAAAGGTGGTTTACCAGGGTAACTGGATACAGGTTAGATCCCTGCTGAGAGGTGCATAGTCTGTAATAAGACTTCCGATATGATTTTTTTTTTTTTACTGTATACGTTATTTTCGGTATTGATTTTTTTAAAAGTTTACCTCCTAAAATAAAGTTTATTAATAAGAAATAATGTGTGCGGGTGTTGATGCTAATTAATAAGTATTTTTTATTTGAATTTCCTTGAAAATGTCGCCGCACAATTTGATCTAACGTGTAATGAATGCGGTCTGGTCTAAGTCGCGTGATCGTGAATTCTGTGACCCATCAGGGTCGTAAGGGCACCACATGTACTTGGGCTAGATAGCCTGACGGAGCTAAACCCTCTCTAACCCTCTCTAGTCCGGTTTTTGAATTCAGAGTTACTTTCTCCTAGACCGATTGCCACCCAAGGCTCTCCGATTCCTCAATTCGAGCCGCTATCCAATACACCACTGTACATCTGTCGAAGTAGGACAGGCCTAAAACATCTTCAAAGACATCACACACGGGGAAGATATTCATTACATGTTATGCGTCATTTATGTAATAACTATCACAAAAGAAGCATTGCCGCAAGAGAATGTAAAAACCCTATAAAAGACATATATACGCTTCCCATATCTGAGGATAGATCAATCGATGGCATTGTTAGAATTCAAGTTGCAGTCATCATACATGTATGCATTGCTTCCCAGATAACTTCTCTTTTGGTCGCAAGTTTTGCGTTTTGTATTAGAGTGATATTTGTAAAGGTTTTGGTCAATATATTAAATCAGTGCCTACATATTTTGTCAAGGTGGGCAATAGCCAACTTTGCTGAATATGAAGCAGCACTGTCTTGAATGAATATACTCTTTTATATACATACTCATATATATATATATATATATATATATATATATATATATATATATATATATATATATATGTATGTATGTTTATATATATATATATGTATGTTTATATATATATATATATATATATATATATATGTATTTATATATATATATGTGTATGTATATATATATATGTATGTTTATATATGTATGTATATATATATATGTATGTTTATATATGTATGTATATATATATATGTATGTTTATATATATATATATATATATCTATGTTTATATATATATATATATATATTTATATATATATGTATATATATATATATATATATATACACACACACATCCATATATACATATATATACACATCCATATATATATATATATATATATGTACATATATATATGTATGTGTGTATGTATATATATGTTTCATTAAATACGACTGACAAAGTACTGCGATTAAACTTTTTTATTCAGCTATTATATTAGACATTATCAAAGACATATTTTAAATTTTCACCTGAATATGTAGATTTTATATATGTACATCTATATTGATGGGAATGTGTTTCTTTTTTTTCAGATACGGTCAGCACATTTTGATCGTATTCATAGTTCATATTATTGAGTGTCACCAGCCACAGGGAACCAATATTATTGAGTGTTACCGGCCACAGGCAACCAAAAACGTCCTTGCAGATTTTTACGTTATGTTGGAAGAAGTTATCACTGATACGCAAATGGGTGTATCACTTACCGGGAAAGCGTTGGGGTGCATTGCTCGTGACCAATGCACGTGGAACTAGAACAGTGATCGAAATAAAGGGTTCGGTTCGAAATTCCAACCACCTGAAGAAGGCCGGAATGTACAACGACCGAAATGTTGTGATGAATATGGCGACAAAAATGAGGACAATAGTCCGAATAATGTAAATACTGAAAATACAGCTTGTCCCAAAATTCACGCAGGGGTTTGAACATATGATAATTTCCACATTTGTTTAATATTCAAATATAGTTTTATACAGGATAATAATTCAAAACAAGCGAAATGTATTCTCATTTAATAATGAAAGATTATATGACGCAATGTCGTCTACTTTGGCTTCACATAGACGCGCTTTTTCCATATCATTCTCCATAACCGCAGTTAATAATTCTGTTACCCTCGAATTACTGTACAGATCTTATCCTTGTTTTGTTGTATTGTTTGGGATTAATTACACGTCGTTTTGCACATCGTGGCAAGTCACTTACTGAAACATATTGTCTAAAACGCTGAATCAACCGATGAATCCCGAAATCTGATGGTGGTTTTCTGGCATTAAATTGTCGACAGTATTCTATTTGAATGTGAATGATGGAATGGTTCGATCTAAAATAGAATTCCATGATTTTGGTTCTTTGCTCAGTTGTAAATTTTTTCCATCGACAATTTCCTCATGTTCTGAAAATAATATAAAAAAAATAAAAATACGAAAAATTTCACATGTTATGTAATTTTAAATCCGCAGATAACTTTGGTACACTCTGTATAATGAGGGCTAAGTTGATAACATTTTCAAAATAACCTTATATTTATATGAACAAGATATTGTGTAAGTTTCTGATTATATCTTATTAAAAATACTGATAATAATTTGTTTTCATGGTTTTATTGTGCAAACTAAATGTGACATTATCATAGAACACTTCCTCCGCCTACAGCAGAATGTATACTCACGTGACCCAGCTCTCTCCAGAGTTCATTTGGCATTGTCATGTAGTTTGGCGAACCTTTCTTGTTCGTGCTGGCTCAGGGCATCTTGAAAGAGTTGGAAAGAACTCGTGCCTGTAACAATGTCCGGTGCGGAAGTGTGCTTCTGAATTTCTCTACGAGGAAAACTTGATATTCATCGATGTTTACGGAGGTCAACCATTGGATATGGCACAATTAGGCGGTGGTAATGTATTTTAGGAATGAAGACAACGTGACAAACCCAATTTCGAGCGACCTTTTCACAGCTGTCGATAAGGAACAGCTCTTTTTTCATTGATGGCAACGGTGTCTAAGCAATTGCTTTGACCGAGGAAAAAGAACTTTATAGCTGAAAACTTGCTCTATGACAACAGTAATATTCTGTTTCTTACGTCTGTTGCACTTTCCATGAAATTAAATAAGAGGTATTACTTTCGGAGCATCTGTCGAACCTCGTGAAGTCGAAGAACTGTTTAATGTTCCGATTTGTAACGATTTTATGATCATTCGGAAGATTAAGAATCGGAATATACAAATTTTTCGAAAAACTTATCTTGATAACCATCGACATCTCTAACAGGTCTTTGAATGTTGAATCACCGAAAAAAAAGAAGGAAATTTAAAAAGAAAAAAAATGGCCTTCGGGCCAATTACAGTTTGTTGATTGGGGTGATTTACTGATGGCTAATTACTTTCCCACTAATGAGCAGTTTGTGGTCGGCGGACAACGAAAAACGATAATTGAGAAACGGAAAACAAAAACACAAATCTTCTTCATTTTCCGCCTGACTCGCTTCGCCTAAGAACCCAAGTGACACTTCCAAGTTGGTAACGAATAAGTAGATCTGATATATCCAAAGGTACTTTTCCCTGATTATCAACAAGTAAAGGTCGTTAGTAAGCATTTTAAATAGTGTAAAATTAATATTCGCGGATATTGATACCTTGCGACTTCTCGAGCTAATGTTTTCCGCGTACATGAAGTGAAAAGATTATACTGAATCAACCGCTAAGTCTGCAGCCAAGAAACTTGGTTCATGATAGACAATCTTTGTCGCTATAAACTATCTTTACACATTTATTAGTCTACCGTTCGTCCATGCATGGAATATTACTATCATATCTGGTCTAGTGCTTCTGTTATGTATTTAAAGATTTTTGATAAAATACAAAGAATAATCTGCAATGTTATTGGTCCTGACCTGGCACTTCGGTCACTCTCCCACCGCTGTAATGTAGCTTCCCTCTCCCTTTTCTCTAAATATTCCCATAGTAATTGTTCTGATGAGCTTTCATCTTTAGTACCAAGACTTAGTTGTAATTGATTTCACAGTTGAAATCGCTAGATGTAAACGTAAGTTCTATGATAACATTTTTTCTTGTACTTCTCGCTTGTGGAACTCTCTTCCGTCCTCTTGTGTTACACTCAAATTTGGTCTTCAAAAATTTAAATTCAATATCAATCGTTATCTGTTTTCTTAATCCCGTTCTTTTATTGTTTAATAATGTTTTCTTTCTCTCATATTCTCTCACACTCAGTAAAGCCCCCCCAGGTCTTAGTGGCTTTATTGCCTTGCTTGGGATGAAATAATTATTAGAATTGCACTCATGAAATGTTATTAGTCTATAAGGAGGAATCAAACGGAAATATTTTCTACGTGAACATTGCTTAGGATCAGAAGTATACAAACGTGTAACGGAATCAGTGGAAACGAGTTCGAATTTTGCTTAAGAGAATTTGCAGTCACTTCGAATCCACTTATTACGCTTTTTTAATCTTAATTTCTAGGTTAGTTTATGTTATATATTAACTCTTGTTGGGTTATCTTATGTCGAATATAACTTATAGTATAAAATATCATTATGAATTATTAGATAGGTAGAAATAGGTTCGATTTCCACTGGAGTCAATACGACATGAAACATGTCACAGAAATCCAAAGGTGACTTGGAATGACAAACGGCGTCTTCCAAAAACTAAATAAAGAAATTTTTTACAAGAAACAAAGAAAAGGATGTTAAACTTCTATGTTATGTCATTCCTCTTATACTGCAGCGAATGGTGAAAAATATATCCACAGATTAAGAGACATGAGGCAGAAGAAATGTGGCTCTACAGAAGGATTCTGAGAATAACACAGCCTGAACATGAGAGCTATGATCAAGCTTTAGGGAAAATGGAAACAAAAAGAACACTCATACTTAGAATCAGAAAAAGACAATTTCTAAATTCTAGAGCTAATGATGAGGAAAGAGGGTTTAGAAAATTTGACGCTCACGGGATATACTATAAACAAGAGGTATAGAGGAAATCTGCATGTAACCTACATAACAATCTTGTGTAAGTGATTGAGAGAAGAGGAGTTAAGAGAGCAACAAGAAAAGATTTATGAATATTTGCAAAGGACAGGATTTGTTGGAAGCCGTGATCTCTCACGTCCTGAAGAGACAATTCACATAGTAGAACAATCGCAAGACATACTGAAAGCATGAGGTAAAGAGAAGAGAAGCGTTTAGTCTACATTCAAGCTTGTGTAAATGATAGTCAGATAAGCACTCAAGAGAGCAACAAAAAAAGCTTTAGTAAGATTTGCATAGGACAGGAACTTGTGTAAGGCCGTGATCACCCACGCCCTGAAAAGACACTTCACAGAGAAGGACACTTACGGGATATACTGATGGCAAGAGGTAAAGCAGCATGTAGCCTACATAACAAGCTTGTGTAATTGATTTTTAGAACAGAAGTTATGAGAGCAATAAAAAAATCTTTACTAAGAGTCGCAAAGAACAGGTTAAGGAAGTCCGTGATACTTCACGCCCTGAAGGGTCACCTCCAACAGAAGGACATTTACAGGATACAGTAAGGTAATTAGAACAGGGGAAATCAGCACATACGCTATCTAACAAGCTTGTGTATATGGTTGATAGAACAGTGGTTAAGAGAGAAAAAAAAACTTTAGTAAGTGTTGCAAAGGCTGTTACAACTCAAGTGTAGAAGGCTGTTATCACTCAGTTCCTAAAGGGATGCGTCACATAGAAGAAGAGAGGTTTTCGAGTTATACGTGCATTTAAAAACCAGTCTAGTGCCGCTTTAAATACTGAGGTTTACATATCAGCAATCATACCACAAGAATATTTAAAAAAAAAAATAATCGTGAAATCATTGATGAGAACTGTTGATTTTAAATTATATATTTATTTTTACTGAAATAATGGTTTAACTTTTTTTAAAGCCTATTCCTGAAACTTTCTGTTGCTACCTCGTATTTTTCTGTATTTTTTACCGACTAAAACTTCCTTGTTTCTCTCTCAGATTCGGAAAGTATACACCTAAATCTATGCATAAATAATGTGTTTGCTTGCATGCTTAGTTATATTGACATAAAAGAATTCGCCATGACAAAATATCAATTTAGGCCAAACCCAGGAAGTTTGATCTAAGAGAAGAATCTGTCTTTAAAATCGCATTTAAAAAAAGAGAAATAAAAAGATAAAGAGGGAGGGAGGGAGAGAGGTAGAGGGAGAGAGAGAGAGACTATGGTTTTAAGTAAACGTGTTCTTTTTCGGCAAACGCTCACCAACCAGTATTTTTTTAATGTCTTATATAAATATCGTGTTTGTTTCAGTGATGACCTGATATTTTAGTCTTATATCATGAAGTTAAGGAATGTACGATACTTCGCTTAGTCTGGTGAATATTGACTACAAACGTGGAGCACCTCGTGAAAATCGAATACATTAACATTGTTTTGTTTGACTAATCTGTCAGCATCTTTGTAAGCGTATATACGAGATTTGGTTAGTAAATTACCAGCCTGATTTGTAATTTCTAGCTGAATTTTAATCTGAAATATCTACACTGTAATATTCAAGCTCTGTGATTAATATTCACCAGTGAATTATGTGCATTAACAAGGAAGGAGATTATACTGAAAATAAAAGTTTTTATAAGTTTTTCATTATTATACAGGTATAACGGGTATTTCATATGACATTATGGATATTTTAACATGGTTGTGTGAATATATATATATATATATATATATATATATAATTTTGGAAAAATGTATGACAAAGTTATATATATATATATATATATATATATAATTTTGGGAAAATGTATGACAAAGTGGAAAAGCTTTTTGGGAGGGGTTTCGTCATTTAGGTCTTCATCGACAGGACGAAACGCGTCATTTTTACACGATATTGTTCTTGATATATATATATATATATATATATATATATAATTATGTAATGAAAAACAAATCACTTTAATGTACCATTACGATAATTTATTTCACCTAAATCCTTTTTTAAGGATTCAGGATCATCAGGTAAATCTTCCAACAACGAAATGAGAAAAAAAAAGGATTTAGGTGAAATAAATTATCGTAATGGTACATTAAAGTGTTTTGTTTTTCATTACATATTAGCTCTGTCCTAACATTGAGCTCTCAGGATTTCATCCTCTTTGGATTTACCAATTCGGTTTACCAAGTTCCTTATAACTTATATATATATATATATATATATATATATATATATATATATATATATATATATATATATATCCTCATATTGTTGTAACCTAGGGAAGGTTACTGAATAGAGTAATCACACGAAGGTTGCTAATGAACGATAATACTTAGGACAAGAACAACACATATAAGATTCGCCTGCGGCACGTAGATGTAGTAGTCAACTGTTAGAAGTGAGTAATGTGAATTCCGCAATGAATCTCCAACTACAGGATATCTATCAATCGCCCCACTCGGTCAGATGTGGCACAAGGCCGAATTTAATGTGATGTATCCGAGCCCGTAGACTCGGCCAAAAATTCCCCGTAGACCCCGTCTAAAATGGTGTCGAGTAGCTGTTTCCCGAGATGAGACTCTGCCATTCGACATAGCCACGTCTGGGGATCTTCTCTGCCCAGAAGCAGAGAGTTTGACCAGCACAGCTGGAGACGAATCTCCAACTACAGACCAGCATACAGTATTTACTACCGTATACTGTATTGTCAATGGAAACATGTCCATTAACGTCCTTAGATATGCACAGCACATATGTAATTAAAAAATAAAACTTTTGGCAGTAGGCAATATTTGTCAAGAAATGGTTAAATTACTGAAAAAGCACTCAATACAATTTTAAAAAAAATAAAATTTAGAATATTTTAAGAAAACATTTATAGAAAACCAACCATCCTGCTACTGTGGTTTTAACCAATTTTGGTATCACCAGACAGTAAACTATTTCTCCCTACCTCCCTCTTTATATATATCTCTCTCTCACACACACACATACACACACCCACACACACCATGTATGTATGCATGCATGCATGTAAATGGGGTGCGTGGCCGAGTATATGGGCGCGTGACCGAGTGGCTAGAACGTTCGATTTCTGACCATGAGACTGGAGTTCGATTTTTCAGGAAGGATATGTTATTGGACTAGACTTTGAAATGTGCCTGAAATCCATACCATGGGTTAATCCAAACCTTGTGAGTGAAATTGTGTAGACTGAACTCTTGGAGTCCGCCGATAGCTGTGCTAGCAGGAAGCCACAAGTCATCGTGGCCGATAGCTTGAGCGTGCTGGACTTGTTCAAATTGGTGATCACGCTAGATAACACGCTCTCTCCCAGAAACTGTAACTAAGGTCTGCTCAGCAGTATAAATCACTGGTGGGATCTCTGGGCGTTGATCAAACACAAATGTGCCAGAGCTAACGTCTACAATAGAGATTGGCTAGCCGCCTTAGTTGACGGGTATCTTCGAATACAAGTGGTTAGCTATTATTATTATTATGTAAAGAAAGGAATGAATTTTTCTTTAATTCATCCAACATATTTTTTATCACTTTAACGTTATTTTTAGTGGACACTTGACTCGTATTTGAGTAGATGCCCCGTTTATTTATTAAACAGTATGTTTCTTTGTTTTCGACTACCGGCCTGAGAAATCTTATTAGACAAAAATATGTGAACTCCAGTAGGAATCGAACATGTGTTCCCCTAGTAAAAACTGTTATTAGACCTCACGTGCTTTGGCCGCTCGGTTAGAGAGTGCGTCGATGACAAGCAAAGCTAAATAGTGTCTTTAAACGTAAATTTTCGCTGACTTTTGATATATACATATTTGTTCAATTTTGTATGCTAACGTAAACAAAGCAGTTTGAACATATATATATATATATATATATATATATATATATATATATATACAAATGAGAGAAAAAACAGATGGAGTAAAAATCATGAGATTATAATAAAAACATGTTGAAATCGCTGCACAAAGGTTTTCATGTTTCGATACTATGATTGTACTTCTTCAGGCGATGGTAAATCACTGGTGATTCTAATATATGTTGGTACCACCTAGTTTTGCAGGAATTCTTGTTACTCCCGATATAATTTTTTTTAACTGTTGTATTTTCTATAGTAGAAATAGGGGTTAGGTAAACAAGAGAGTCTGTTTAACATCTGTTTTGCAATGGACATTCGTTAGAATTTCTACAAATACACTTGTTGGTAATATCAGCGTTTGTCGCTTTTGAATGACAATTATTAATCAGATTTTTGCAGTCATTTAATTGGATCACCAGTTACTTAGCATTGCCTAAATAAGTACAATCATAGTATTGAAACTTTAAAGCTTTTGCGTAGCGATTTCAGCATGTTTTTATTATAATCTCTTATAAAATAATAATAATAATAATAATAATAATATTTATATATATATATATATATATATATATATATATATATATATATATATTCACTGATCACTTCATTATGACGACTCGCTGAATTTCATTTATTGTATTAGTATAGAAAAGGGAGGTAATTTAGGAGACTTTGAACGTGGCACGTTCCAGACGGGTGGTTCTGTGTAGCTCAAAAACTGATCATCTACTATGATTTTCTAGCACATCCATCTGTAGAGATTAAAGAGAATAATCATAAAAAAACAATCTGTGACGAAATGCATTACTGTTAAGAGAAGTTGGAGAAGAATGGGCAAATTGGTTCAAGGCAGAAGTAACTAATAACCACTCTTTACAACGGAGCTACATAGAACAGCATCACTCAACGCACAACACTTTGAACCTTGAAGCTGTTGGGCTACGGCAGCAGAAAACAACGCCTGCTTACATTATTGTCATATAACTAGAGAATGAGGCTACAATGCGCTAAGGATCACAAAAGATGGATTGGCGATTGCGTCTGGGCATAAAACACACTGAAGTCATTCAGTGTTGATACACATTACTTATATTTATATACGTCAGTTCTTAATATTTGAGGATCAGCTGAAAAGTTCATAGTCTGACCAAGATACAAATGTAAGTAGACACACGAGCTGGTAGACAAAAAGCGCACAATTATACCAGAATACAACAGCTGGCTGACCAGTTGTTGCACTTTGATATATGTACATATCTTCTAGTCTACCAGCTGGTGTGTCTACTTACATTTATATCTTGGTCAGCCTGTGAATTTTCCAGACGAAACCTCGTAGTAAATATCATATCGTGTCTTCACATGACAATTCGTTTGCTGTTTTTTTCTTTGTTTTTTTTTGGGGGGGGTGCGCATCACAAGATATCTAACAAATCTTTACCAATAACACAAAAATAAGAAATCACATAAAATATAAAAAATACGACTATAAATGCTAAAAAATAAAAACAAGCAACCCATAAAATCTTTTCAAATTAAGTAACAAATATACTAAATATTTTTCAATAAAACACAAAACAACAGCACAAACTATCACGTGAAGACGAGATACTTAAAAAAATTAAATATAACTGAAGACACAATATTTGAAAAACAACGAAAACGAGATAGCACAAAAAATAAAAACTCTTTAGTAATGGTTTATCAAACTAAATTTAATCCGACATTGCGCAAGTCATATTTAAACCAAGAAAATGATCTGAAATATAGAAAAATAAATAACCAAAAAATTCTTTAACAGTTGGTATTTATCTAAACATATATATATATATATATATATATATATATATATATGTGTGTGTGTGTGTGTGTGTGTGTGTGTGTGTGTGTGTGTGTGTGTGTGTGTGTGTGTGTGTGTGTGTGTGTGTGCGTGCGTGTTTGTCACTGCAAACCTTCGGGTAAATGTCGACACTGCCGGAGTGGTGAAAAAAAAAAGCAATATACTCTGTTCGATGGTATCATTTATAAAAGGCGTTTTTGTCCACTACTGTTGACATTTCTTATGTGGAGACGCAGCAATCCCGTAATGACAACAGTCAAGTAAGCGCGATCATTTGGCAAACTCAACTTACTTTCATTCGAGATGCTTTCAGCTTGAGTTCATGTGGCAATAATGGCTGCGAAATCTGATCATTCCAACTAACGTATTGGTGACAAAAACGCGTACCTCCATGGTCACATTTGAGCCAGGACCAGAAGACATGGCATTATTATTATTATTATTATTATTATTATTATTATTATTATTATTATTATTAGTTCTAGGTTTTTATTATTTACAGATTTGCTGTTTGATACAATTCTTTAACAAGTCTTTTATCTGGCACTTGAAGTAAAAGAAGGCTTTTCATAGAAATTTATTGAGCATATTGCATTGTGAGATTTTTTTTCTAATATGGGAATGGTGCATGTATATAATGTTTTGTATTTAAGATTTTAAGTGAATTCGTGGAATTTATTAATGTGTATATCAGTATTCTTTTTAATTATTCTTAATGTCCTATTTTTAATGGAATAATTACATGTGTTTAAATGTTACATTATTTTAATTTCTATTATTATTATTTTCTTTTCTTTGATTTATGGTATATACCCATTTCTTTCTGGGTCCCAACCAGAGACCTAAGTTCAGAAATGGCATCACAACGTTTTTGTATTTATTTAAGACATGGGCTACCAAGAATTCTTTCAAAGAATCAATTGAAATCATTTCCAATCAGTCCGCGGGCTCCAACTACAACTGGAGTTGTTGATGTTCTCATGTGCTACATTTTTGAGATTTCGATTTCAGTGTCCTTATAATTTGACAGTTTTTTTTTTTAAAGATCTTTAAAGATACATTACACTCTGCAGGGACTGCCATATAAATAAGGCGCACTTTGTCTTTGCGGTCTCTAATAACGATGTCTGGGCGATTAACTTTGATTGTTCTGTCAGTGTTGTAAAGTCCCATACATTTGTTACAGGACCTATCTCCATAACTGGGGGAGGGGGCGGGGTTCATACCAGTTGCTTGCAGTTTCCTTTCCGTAAAAGTTGTAGATCTTTCAATGCAGATATTGGCCTACTCTCTCATGCCGGGTTTTATATTCAGCGGGTGCCAATACCGTGCAACCTTAAAACAAGATGGTCAATTGTTTCTGGATATTTATCACAGAATCTGCATTTTGCGCTAACATAAGTTTTTGGAATGTATGCTTGGTAATTTCTAGTTCGCAACCATTGGTCCTGTGCAGCAAAAATAAGAACTTTGGTTTCAGCTTTTATTCCTGCACTACGTATCCACTGATGGGTACGGGATTCGTCTACATCAGATTGTTTGGTACGGACAGAATATTGACTGTGAAGAGGTTTATCCTGCCATTGTTTCTGTATCTGGTTGATTGAATACGCCTTTTTTTAAGGTTTTAGCAGCTGCAATAGGTGTATTATATTTTATTTGAATTTCTTCACCCACTTTATTATTATTATTATTATTATTATTATTATTATTATTATTATTATTATTATTATTATTATTATTATTCTGTAAGAGAGTGGCACGCCCAAGGTAGGGAATATACGAAGCCAAATATACCCATCATAGCACTCAGTCTGATATGGGTATACCAGGCACATGAACCACAGACAAATATGCGCGATGTGGTGAAAGGTTTTAATGAAAGTAGTCAATAACCTTGCATGCGTATAGGGTGCAAAAATACTTTTTACAAACTTTAGGGGCGGGTTCCTCACAAAAAAACAAGGACAAAAGTCCATATACATATATGTCCGCAAATTCTTCGTTTTTTTTGTGTTATTAAGTTTGAAGTTTACAGTAGAAGCAATTAAATGTACAACCAAAGATACAATCCAAAAATGCTTTTATAAACATTGTGGGACGGCCTCTTCGCACCAAAACTCCATATAAACATATGTCTGCAAATCATTCGTTTTTTGAGCAATTAAGTTTAAACTTTACAGTAGGCGCAATTAATTGTACAATCCAAAATACAATCCCAAAATACTTTTATAAACTTTGGGCCTGGCTCTTGACACCAAAAGAAGCTAAAATATAACATATGTCCAAAAAACATATAAACATATGTCCAAAAGGCCATCGTTGTACCTCAAAACAGCAACTCATACCAAATGTTCAAAATGTCCTCCATTTGCTTCTACACACCAATGTACCCGTCGGATCATTGACTGGCGGATCCTTTCAAATACTCTCACAGTGTCGAATAGTTTCGCAAGCCCCCATGACACGTTGATGAAGTGCATCTGCATTATTAATATCTGCTGCATAAACCTATTGTTTTAGGTGGGCCCACAGATAAAAATTCAAAATATTGAGGTGCAAGCCATGGAACCGGTCCTCCCCTACCTTTCAAGATAGATGTCAGCCAGTGCATCGCGAACAATGTAACTAAAATGTACTGGAGCCCATCATGCATGAACCACGTACGTCTTCGTATTAGCAAGGGTACATCCTCAAGCAGGTTTGGAAGTGTGTTCGAAATAAAGTCCCTGTAGACAGCTCCTGTAAGACGTGCTGAGAGAACATATCAGACAGTAACCTACAATTCCAATCCACACATTAATCGTAAACTGATGCTGGTATCTATCCAGTATTGTAGCATGGGGATTGCGATCCGCCCACGATTTGTTATTCTGTCTCTTCCAAATGTTACGTCATCCGTAAATAAGATTGAAGACACAAACAACACATCGGCAATTTGTGCAATAAACCATCAGCAAAAGTTCTCTCGTGGTGAATGATCAGAGGGTGAAAGACCTTGCAGACGTTGCAAATGATACGGATACAGGAGGTACACTTGAAGTACCCTCCATGCAGTACTATCGGATGTACGATATGATAGGGCTACTTGACGTGTGCTGATCGTTTCCGACAGCCTATGGAATTTTTTTTTTGTTTTGTTTAGTTTTTTTTGGGGGGGGGGTCAGGCATACGAGCGGATATCGGTTTTCCTTTATCCATAGTGTGTGTTGTCACGGATCCTGTCTCAGCAACGTGACGATAAACACCAGCAAATGGTGAATGACCTGGACGAGAAATCTGATACAGCCGTGCAGCCTCGCGTCCATTACCATTCGAGCGACCATCTGTAAAAATTATATGTCTGTTCGCGATATGAATATTCTGCCATTGTTAAACGGAACACCCCTCAGTTAACTCAGTACTACACACGTTAAATGTTGAAGACAGACCAGCCACAAATGTACACGAATGACAAATGTAACCTAGTCCACATGGCAACAGAACGCCATCAACCGCATACTTTGTTTAAACTTAATAACTCAAAAACGAAGGATTTGCAGACATATGATTATATGGACTTTTTTTCTTTGTTTTTGTATGAGGATACCGCTCCCCCAAAGTTTTTAAATGTATTTTTGATATCCACTGTATACCTATACATTTTCCCCATTATTCCTTGTTCCCCGATTATTAATGGAACAGTAATTGTGTTTAAATACTGCATTCTTGTAATTTCTGTTATTATTCCATTTAAATTTCTGAGATTATTTACACTAATCGGACTATTGTCTGAATCTTTGTTGTTGTTATCATAATGTTTCAGCCATTGTGCCCTCCGACCTTCCTCAGGTGTATATCGAGCTGTATAACCTATAGGGAACTCTGAACTGAACCCTTTATTTAATCTGCGGGGGTAGACAGTTCTCGTTCCATTGCTCATGTCTCGGAATATGTCCTCTCGTTCTTATTTTTATTTAGTAATGTTCAGTTATTGCTCGCTCGTTTCCACTGAAGGCAAGTACACACTGCCTGATCCAGGGAATGAACCCACAATCACTATGTCACCAAATTCACAAGGCAACACTTTAATCCACTAGGCCAATTTACCCTAGGCCATTGTATCCTTGTACAATGGCATAGTGGCATTCTTGTAATTTCTTTTATTATTCCATTTGAATTTCTGAGATTATTTACACTATTTATAATATTATATTTATAATATTTATAGTCTGGATCTTTGTTGTTGTTATCACAATGTTGAAGCACCTGTGCACTCCGGCCTTGAATATCGATCTGTGTATAACTGAACCCATTATTTAATCCAAGACAGTAAACTCTTCTCGTTCCGTTGCTCATGTCTCGAAATATCTCGTCTCGTTCTTAGTACAATGGCATAGTGGCCATATTATTATTAGGAGTTGTAGTTATAAAGCCAGTGGAAATTTATAGTGATTTTGTGTTTTGTTTTGTAAACTTACGTTATAGGTTGTTTTTAGTATATACCTTTATTGGAGTAGACGCACCGTTTATTTTAAACAGTATAAATTTCGCCTATCGTCCTGTGTACTCAAGAAAACTTAGTAAAGAAAATATACCCTTCGGTAGGATTCGAACCCGAGCCCTCTTTTGCAGGGGGGGACCATTGCGTGATTCGGCTGCGAAAAGCGTCACGTCAAAGCAAGGTTCTGTTTAACCTTTGAAACAAACTAATTCGCTCAGATTTTCCTGAGACACATATTTGCTAATTTTCGTATAAAAAAGTAAACAAATCATTTTCTAAAAAACTTACATATATAACACGAATTAATACACATATTTCAATTATAGTAAGTGCGGCAACCTAGGGAGGGTTAATGAATAGAATAATCACACGAAGGTTGCTAATGAACGATAATACTTAGGACAAGAACAACACATATAAGATGTGGCACAAGGCGGAATTTAATATAGGGTATCCGAGCCCGTAGGCTTTGCCAAAAATTCTCCGTATACCCTGTATAAAACGGGGTTGAGTAACTGTTTCCCGAGACAAGACTCTGCCCTTTGACATAGCCTCGTCTGGGGGTCCTCTCTGCCCGGAGGCAGAGAGTTTGACCAGCACAGCTGGAGACGAATCTAACATACAGTATTTAATATTGTATTTATATGAATCGACACATACCCATTAACGTCCGTAGGTATGCTACAACAGTAGGTACCATCCTTGTGACTATAAATCCTTTAAATGAGCATGAGAATAGATTCAGGAAACTGGAGTTCATACTTTTTTTTTTCTTTGGGATAATGCCAAAGTTGCTATTTTTATCATATTTTGTTACGGTTTATTTCCTAATAACAGCCGTTCTGGGCATGACGATAATCTATAACCGGCAGCAAGGCCTCTGATCCGTGTTTTTTGAGGTGCATCGAATGATCTCTTAACTGCTGTTATTCTCTAGTCCACCCTGCCCCAGGTTGATAACACCTGTTACGTTCCAGCATTGTAAATAGTGAACCACCCATACTGGGATCAAAACACTATGAAAGCATAAAAATACATTTTATAGTAAAAATATCAACAATTGATTTTAATAGTAAAACAAAAATTACAAAAATCTCCCAAGAAAATTAAATTTTGTCATTAAATGACCCATAAGGAGTTGATATGCCGTTAAACAAATCAACCTAATAACGTGCTTCAACTCCAAGCAATATACCATCCACGGTCAGTTCTGTGATTTTAGAGATCTTAAATAGCTATGAAATATCAGTTCTTTCAAGTCAGTGTCGTTTCCTTTGCTGCGCAATTTTTTGATTATCTGGCATTTTATTTATTTTCTCAATCTCATGTGAAGTTTTCTTAAACGAAAACAAAAAGAAAAAAACAGCAACAACAAAAACAGCAACAACAAAAACATGAAAACGAAATAAAACAAAGAAGTCGCTAAGTTGGTTCATGCCAGGTCTTATCTAAACAGTCTAAGAGTAAAAGGTGTTCTGTCACAAACTAGGTCTCTATTGACGTAAGTCTAGAATTGTTTCTAAGGTCAGAGAAAAAAAAAATGAAACAGGTCGTTTGCTTTCTCCCACTGCTACATTTTCAGTTCGTGCATACGTGCATATGAGTGGGCGAAGGTATTCAGTGTATGTACGTAAAAGAAAAAAAAAACAAGTGCCAATCTGAATCACGATCTCGTTTTCATATAGGACATAGAGGGTCGTTGGTGCATCCGTCATGAGTGTGTCGTTTTTATGTGCTTATTTATTTGCCCCTTTCTGATTGTTATCAACTTTCTTAATATTTTCTATTCTCCTTAAAACTTCTCCATTGGTTACATGTTCTGCCCATGGTATACTCGGCGCTCGTAGAACTGCATTTATGTTTTCTCTTCATTTGTGACAAAGACGTCCAAGCAAACACTGGCATATCAGAGGGTAAACAATGTATGCCAAAGAAATTTGAAATTTTGGGGACACTTAAAGAGGAAACAAGGCTTGGATAATTTCACGCATGGTTCACGAAAGCAACGAGTAACAAAATTACTACTCTGAGCAAACTGGTGTGCAATAGAATAGTCATGAAGAAGGGATTGTTGAGAACAATAAAAGACAGGAAGATGTGGAGAGTCATGATCAGCTACCGTATGAAATGGCATGCTGCGTAAAAAAGACAGGGAACGATTATTCATATTTTATATATTAGTTCATATTTTTGGACCTTATTAACTGGTGACATTAATATTTTTTCAAGTTATCAGCCTTTGTATGATCCAAGCTTTGATAACGAGGTTTACTTATGTGGGTTTGAGGGTGAGCGTGTGTATGTGTATGTGAATGTGTATGCGTTAGTGTGCGTGTGCGCGCCCGTGCGTGTGTGTTTGTTGTGTGTTTGTGCATGTGAAATAAAAGAAGTTTTGATTTTTTTTTCTTAGAAAGTTATGGGCGTATTGGGAGTTTATTTTTGCTTGAGTATTTTATGAGCACAATCTCAAATAGTGTGGGGCTTCTTTCTTAATGTACAGGGTGGTCCGAAAGTCTAGTCATCCTTACATAATATAATTTTCTATTTCAGATGGCTGACACGAAAAGGATGGGGTCCATACAGACCTTCTCGATATGTGACAGCATCAATGAAGGTGAATGAACTGAATCCAATACATGTACTTTGTATTACTGTATAACTTCTCCATCTATTGTCTCCATTATTTTTTTTTGTATGGGGTGACAAGACTTTCGGACCACCCTGTACATGTTGCAATTGTAATTAAGGAGTACTGCTTAATTTTTTATTAATTTAAGAAATATTTGCCGACAATTAGCTGCATTCATATATCCTATCTATAATATGTCTGTTTGTACGGTGGAAAAAAATTCATCACCCATAAGTCTGCGAAGGCAGATGAGGACTGAGTAATCTCAGTAAAGATATGGTAGCAATGCTCAACATTTGGTCCGATCTGGCTCTTGTAATAATAGAGTATAGCAGGATGACACTGATCCTTACTGAAAGGACCATATTTTCGGCATCTTTAGCAATGGATCGTATATATGAGTTCCCCTTGTGGTTTTGGGTGAGCTAAAAACCCAATAGCCGTCCAAAGCAAGGCGTCTTCTTAAGAGAAAACTCATCATGATTGGTGAAAGTTCAGGGTTTGCCCGTACTGTATATATATATATATATATATATATATATATATATCAGCTGCAAAGTAGCGGTTCTTGAGAAGAAGCTGCCCGAGTGGAATACGAAGGTAATGAGAATGATTCATCCTTGTGTATGATGTACAGTGGATCTCACTTGCGATGGTCAGGGCTGGTGGGACCAAGGAATGTAGCAGTCGGAACACATACCATAGAAATGAGTGCTGTGACAAGATTAAGTCAATTTTCCACTTGTTTGTTTAAGGTAATACGAGTTATCGCGACTTATACTAAGTTAAAAATTCATACAGTAAAGGAAGCTGCGCTGATATATACTGAAGCAACATTAAGATAAGGAAAACTTGTAGTACATCCTAAATCTAGAAATTTAGAGGTTAGAGAGAAAAAAAGAACCCACTAAAAGGGTGAACAGTTCGAGCTGAATAGTCTTTTAAGTTTATCAACATTTAATAGTACATAGTGGTCTGAAAGTTTTGTCACCCCGACATAATATAATTTTCTATTTCTGATGGCTGACACGAAAATGATGGCGTTCATACAGACCTTCTCGGTGTGTGACAGCGTCAATGAAAGTGAATGCAGTACATGTGCTTTGTATTACTGTATTACTTGTTCTTCTATTGTTCTCATTATTTTTTTTTATTTTTCATTTTTTATTTTTTAGTAGAGGGTAACAAAACTTTCGAACCACAGTCATGTATCAATATTCTTGCTTTAGCATTCTTACTGCTCGTATTATTATTGGGTGTGTTTCTCCGTGCCTCTCTGGGTGTCCGTGCCTGTTTTTGCATGTGTGTGTGTGTGTCTTGATGGTGGTTTTCAAAGCGTAGTTTAGATGTAGCACAAGGCCGAAAGTATAGGGCACCCAGTGAGGATCGAACTCACTACTCAGTCGTAATTGATTTAGCGATATAAACCTGCTGACCATTACACTGCGTCGAAATCCCCATGTTTGTATCTTTATGTGTCTGTGCGAGTGTGTGTCTGTGCCTCTGTGTCTTTGTCTCTGTGAATGTATGTATATGAGTGTGTGTGTGTGTGTGTATGTCTCTGCATATATCTTTGTATGTGCCCGTGTGTGTCTGAGTGTGTTTTGTCGGAAGACGACCGACTTTCTCTGCAATAATTATTGAACATAGACTCGTTCATTAACTATGAGTAGAACGTCTGCGCATATGAACAGTGGTCGGAAAGTGGATCGTAAGGCGTAGCGTTGTGTTGTACGCATTGCCGCACGGAACTGCAGTATTTTTTATTATTTTATTATTAATCCATGTCCCTGATGTTATTAAACCTTTTCGTTACTAAACTTCTGTTCCAGTTTTTTCCTTACAACATTATTAACCAAAAACTACGAGCTTATACAAGCATTATAATAGCGTATGTGTCTGTATCTTTGTGTGTGCATGTATTCGTGTGTGGGTGTATGCCTGTGTGTGTGTATACTCGTGTGTGTGCGTTCGGGCGTGGGTGTGTCTGCGTGTATACATGTGTATGTACGTTTGCGTGTATGTGTGTTTGCGCGCGTGTCTGTGTGCGTATGTGTGTGTCTCTATATATATATGTGTGTGTGTGATATCAGGTTCATGATCTTTACAATACAAACACCATAAATATTCGTCAAACTAATCTGAAAACATTTCGCTACGTTTACTTTTCTTTCGTTATCAATTCAACTTTTCTTTTCTTTTGCAATAAGGATTAACACTTCATTCGGCAGGAAAGTGTTACACGATTCTTGTGTGTTTTTTGCTGTTTTTGCTTTGTTTTTGCCTTGTTTTTGCTTTTTTTTTTTTTCTTTTTTTTTTCTTTTTTTTTTCATTGTTACTCGGACTGATTAATTTTTTGCACAAGAATTAGTACTCGTTGCTTAAATTAACTTAATTTTTTAAAAATATTTTGTCTAATAAATAAAAAAAGAAAGACATTTCAATGTAATTAAACTAGTAGAATTGGTAGAATTCTTGAATTCTTTGAATTTTCAGATGAAACATAATTCTTAAGGTAATCATTGAATAAGTTCTTTGTGTGTATAAAATGGCTATAAAATGCTCAGCGAAATTTCCCAATTACATAGTTAAATATTTGAGCTTAACAACTTTAACAAAATATTGCAATAGCAATCAGAAATATGAATGCTGGTCATTATTTAAAGAAGTAAGGGGATACAAATGAAAATATTTTAAATTAACAACTGACATTTCCCAGATAGATAAGATATTACTAATAGTTTTTCATATTATACTGTTCCACTTGATGTCGACCATACATTCAGTTTTCTTACAAGTGATGGTTAGTCCCTTCCTCCTATTTTCCTTCACTGCTTGTGTCTTGATGTCCCTGGGTTTACAGCCATATACCGTTGAAACATTAGTTCCTTCACGATTACCGAATTTAAATATTGTCGAACCTGGACAGTGCCTAGATGGGTGAGCGCTTGAAAATACCAGGTGCCAAAACCTTGGATGTGCGGGTGGTGTAATGGATGATGGCTCGGATTTGGAAATCGTAGTGCCGGGTTCCAATTTCAGTTGGGTTAATTATATTCCCTTCGTGTAAATACCCTTGGGAAATGTATGGATCCACCTCTTCTCCACCAGCTATGTGTTAATTAGTAAAATTTGTATCACTAAAGTATTATTATCTCACAAAAAATAAAATAAAATTGCGTACAAAATATTTAGATTTCAGCATTAAATAACCCATGGAGGTGTTGATATGCCACTAAACAAAAACAACCATGTAAATGTTCCTGTAGTTTTGTGTGTGTATGTTTTGTTCCCGCCATCCACGCAGTGTCATCTGCATATTTTGTTTTGATTACAGTGAGGGTCACCTTGTAAAACGTCCTGGGTGTGGGGATCACGAGGTAGAGGGTTACAAATATGTGTGGGAGATGGCGGTTAACTCTAGACTTGAACATGTTAAGATTTTAGTGATCGGGGAAACATGCTCTTGGGCGTCGGTTCCATAGAGCAGTGGTTCCCGGGAAGAAGCTGTTCGAATGGAACTTAATTCATACCTATGGATTACAGGGGGAATGAGGGTGGTTTATTACAGTGTGAGTGGTAAGGCGGGTCCAAGGCGGGTCCAAGCCGGGAAAGAACTGGTGGAATGAAGGTACGCAGTTCATCCGAACACATTCCATGGAAGTAGCGATACAGTACTAAGAAGCTTGCCACGCCCCATCTCAAGTAAAAGTTTTGTTTTTGTTTCAAATAGGGTATCTGTTTATATCGGTATCTCCAATTATTCGTTGAAGAAAGAGCATGCCATAATGAAAAAAGGCACCAAATTTGATAAAAACAAAGTTTTATTATCAAAATGTTTTTATTAAGAAGAAAGACGAAAGTATTTTTGGATTATTTTATTAATATTTTTAATCATTTTAGCACGTTCGAAATTTTGGTTAGCAAGGAGCAATATAGGAAATTTTAGTGTCATTTTTTTGTGATAAAAAACACATTGATTTGAAAATTCTTGCAAAAATTAAATAATTGTCGGATTTTAATGAAACATTCATGAAATTATTTTAGAATTTTTTTAAAAAATCTTAGAATTTTTTTACCTCTGTCACCCCTACCCTTTATTAATTATTGAAATTTAAAGAAATTAAAATTCTATTCTCTTCATATTTAAATTAGTTAAAATCAGGACTCCTCAGATAATGTAAATCATCAATTTTTTTTTCAAACAGTTACTCAGTTACTAAAAATCTGCTCGATTTCAATATATAACTTCCGTTAAGTTAACCGTTTAAATGTGTCAATATCTGCTAACTCACTCATGTCTTCTCTCTCTCCCACCTCACTTCCTCACATCGTTAATTTACATATGTTTAATACGGCCCGTCAAAAATGTGTAAATTTTCTTTCATTTTTTGTTTGAAAGTAAAGTCTGATGATCCGCAGTCCTTTTAAAAGGGGTGTGGTGAAATAACTTATTACATGGAACCTTAAAGTGGTCTGTTTTTATTTAATATATATATATATATATATATATATATATATATATATACACACACAACTAAAAACTCCTTTCAGTCAATTTAAATTTTGTTTTAAATTAGTTTTTGAAATCCAGTAAAGTATTTTGCTTATTGGAAAGATTTACTATATTAGCTTGAAATTAAAATAAAAGTTTCAAGATTCTAAAATTTTGGTAACTGTTTACAGTGATTTTCTGAGTGTAGCTTAGATATGGCACGAGGCCGAAAAGAGGGGGTACCCAGTGAGGCTCGAACTAACTAATCAGTCATAATTGTTCCCACGAGACAAGCTTGACAACCATTACACTGCCTCAAGGTGCCTATTCAATGTTTATATGAATAATTACTAAGCCTTGCTTCTCCCGGTATCAAGCTAAACATGGATATATCGCACTAATTACGTATTTAACACTCGCTCTATATTTTAGTGAGGACGGCGTTCAGAATTCAAATAAATCATTCACACAACATAATGATGAATTTGAAATGTTTCAAGTAAGAATAATTTCCACGATATCCATTGGCATAAGAGTTTCCAATAAATGAGGATAGCTTGGTCATTTGAACAATACGTGACTTTCATTGGAATGTTATACTTCACTAAAGACCTATTATTTCAACCCAATATTAAGCAGCTTGTTGTAGTTGGGATTTCAGAACAGGTCACTTTCCAAAGGGTTTCTGCTGGAACTCTATCCCCAACAATTAGAGAGTTGGAGTTAGCCAATCCCTGCTTAGCCTAAATAATTTCCCCTTCCTAACAAAGTAAAAATGGCAGTCGTTAAACGCCTACTTAGTGAATTGCAAAAGGATACTTTTAGGATTGTATCGTCAAATTATCTCTATCACATGCCATTTAACTAGAAGTGTCGTGTCAGTTATGAAATATATTATGGTAGCGAAGTGAGAATGACAGACAAAGACATTATCAGTGAAAGCGTCTTTATAATAATTTCTATTATAAAACTTTGCTGTATTTCAAACATCCATCTACCCTCACTTCAACTATGGGATAAGATCAGGAAAAAAATCGGGCTGTCTAGTATCAGACAGCCTAAGAGAATGATTATGATAAATTGGGAAGAAGGTAACGAGAAGTTGCTCCACTATATTTCCTAAGAAGGCAAAGATAACCAAAAACAGAAATCTATGGAAAGTTAGGATCACCAACGGCTTCCAGGGACAGTATCTAAGAAACAAAATAGTAAAAATAATTTTTGGAAGCTTAATACGTCAATAGCGTTTTTTAAATTCTTCTAGTTGCTAAAGACATTTTGTTTGTTGTAAATAGTTACTTTGTTTTCAATAAATTCACTTCGTTTTTGCCTTGAAAAGTCCACATTAGACGAAACGTGTTGGCTAATAAGAAGTTTTCTTATTGTCTGCTACCTTATGAAAATTAGAACAAATGACGTTTGCTGGTTTGGGTGATTTGAGAGTATAAAGATGTGCTCTTTTGTAGGGTCAAACAGTGAGGGGTTATATGTATATTTATTAATATATACTTAATATTTTGTTATATTATATTGAGCACTGTTTTATTGACACCAGCACTCTATATGCGACATATTATATTCATATATATATATATATATATATATATATATATATATATATGAATTATAAATTGAACTGCACCTATAATCGAAATATATATATATATATATATATATATATATATATATATATATGAAAATTTCTCAGAGAAACTGTAAAAAAGACAATATTTATAAATATAAATGACAATAGGAAAACTGTAGTTATTGCTGACGCATTTCGTCCAATGTGGGCTTTCTCAAAGCAAAAGACTAAATGAATTTAATTAAAGAATGTAACTAATAATAACAAAAAAAAAACACAGAATGTTCTTAGCAAGTGCAAGAATGTAGAGAACGCTATTTCCACAATGTTAAGTGAAAATAACGTCAGTTACTGTCACGTGTGGAGAATATTGTCATTATAGCGGTGTTGACGGATTCAACCATTTTCTTTTGATTTTACGATATTGTTGTGTACGTTTGTTTGGGAGAGCAGTAATTTTGTTAAGATAGGTGAAATAGGGAAAAGGTCTGGGCGTAGATTAATTTTGGGGTAATATTCTTTGGCGGTACTCTCTAGAATTTTCCTTCTGAGTGAGTTATTCGTTTTTTTATGAGTGTAGCATTTTTAAAATCAAAATTATGATTGAATTTATTTCTATGTATGACTAGTGCATAAGTTGTTTTTTGTGAGGTCATAATTTTTTGTTTTTGAAACATGTGATCTCTTATGTAGCAAAAGAATCATATTCATAAAAATAATTATAATATATATATATATATATATATATATATTATAATTATTTTTTTTAAAATATAAAAATATAAAATATATATATATATATATATATATATGTATGTATGTATGTATGTATGTATGTATATGAAGTCTGATCATGAAGTATCGTGACTGGTGCTATAAAAACAAAACTGCAGCACATATCAATTCAGCATTCATTCTCCTTCGAAGTAGTCCCCCTCTGTTCCACATATATCTGTAAAAATTACACGAGTAAAATATAACATGAGCGCCTTTTTTATATAATTATTTAACTGCTCGTCTTAAAATTTAGCAAAATATTCTCAGTAATTTAATGTTTTATTGTAGCTACTTTGGCTTTAAAGTTATTATACTTATTTCTCTTATTTTCTGGCGATGTATATAGACGAGTGTATTTATAAAAACCGGCACGATTACACACACACAGATCAAAAGTATTTTTAATATATTAGCAGTTGCTGAATTGTAGTAAGCTTTTCCATTTATTATGAGTAAATATAGTTTTTACTTAATAAGACTATCACTTAACTGGTACAAATCAATACAAATATTTAAAGGATGTAAAAGTTTATAAATTATTCTAATTATGATTTTTAAAAATGGAAACTATTCTTGTAAAAGTTCATTATTCATCGAAAAACATTCTTATGATAATAATGCTCATAATATATCCTATTAATAAAATCACTTAAAAGCTTCTATAATTAAATAATATCTCTGTTTTATTGCATTTTTATTTTACTATCGAAATCATATTTTCGGTAACTGGTGATCCAGTTTCATGAAAAAAAATTGATAATTTAAATTTTCAAAAATTAAATAAGTAGCCCTTAAAGGATCTAAAAACAATGTTTTTACTAAGATTTTCTAAATAAGAAACATTTTTAAAATAATTTAATTCATTTGTGAATAAATCCTGAAAGTTTCATTAAACTCAGACAATTATCTGATTTTTGCAAGAATTTCCAAATTTTGCATTTTTTCGTCATAAAAAAAGACTCTAAAATTTTCCCTATACAAACCACCCCACCCCACCCCCGATGCTGACGCAAGAAAAGAAAAAGAAGATTTCAAAAAAGGATTAAAAAATATAATTTAGTAATGAAAGAAATATTTTGGTCTTTATTCTTAGTAATGACATAAATATTTTGACGATAAAACTTTGTTTTGATTACGTTTGGGGCATTTTTCATCATGGCATGCTCATTTTTAGCGAATCTATGGCGATACATAGATATATACAATATATATATACATATATATATATATATATATATATATATATATATATGTGTGTGTGTGTGTGTGTGTGTGTGTGTGTGTGTGTGAGTGTGTGTGTGAGTGTGTGTGTGTGTGTGCGTGTATATATGATGGGATTAATAAGTAGAGAAAGAAATATGCAATAATGAAGGTAAGGGTTTGTAAAAAGAAAAAGAACTAATCTATAAAAAAAGAAAAAAGAACTAATCTATAAAAAAAAGAAAAAGAGAAGGACACTCCCAAATGTGATGCCGCCCCTTCTAATCGTTCAAACCATCCTTTGTTTCTTGTGACGGGATGGGCATGGGCTGTCAACAAAATGACGACGTTTATGTAACCCAATCTTTCTACCAGCCATTAAAATGCGGTTGGGCAGAATAACCACCCGTCGGGATCAACGCGACACGACACAGATAAGAAGTCTTCTCTTTAAAAAGAGTGAAGGAAATTTAGCAAAAATATTAGTATCAGGTGAATTTGAAGAAGAAGGATATTGACCAAGTGTTCTGACAATCGATTCCTTCTGAAGCGAGTTTGTAGTTTATGGAATAAACAGTTTTTAGTAAGAAAAATTACTAAAACTTCAAAAGGATATCGTTTGCAAGAGAAACTAGGGTTTAAAGGTAATTAATAAAAGTACATGTTTTTTTTAAAATCTAATATACACCCAACGCAAACCCCAAGTGCCACTTAAAGTAGAGGGCTACTGTGTGGTGTTGTATGAACGTAAGAAAAGTCTGGAAGTGAAGTTCATGGAGAAAGAAAACGGTTAAACTAGAATTGAAGATATCAATATTGTAACTATTTAAACTATTTACATTGTTCGGACTGTTGTCCTGCCATTCTTGTCATATTCACGACGTTCCGACCATCTTCAGGTGATATACGTTGGAATTCGTACCGAACTCATTATTTAGTCCACGGGAGTAGATTGTTCTAGTTACACATGCCATACATTTTTTTTTGTTTTTGGATATCTCAGTTTTCAGTTATTTCCTTTTAGTAACTCAAATCTCCAAGTTTTTCTCACCTCTACTGTGGCCAGGCATTGATCACGCAACTCTTTAGGTCAAGTCCCTTTTTGGATTACTTCAACCAACGCTTGTATCCACTTGGGGACATTTTTATTACTTATAAACCTAATAGTAGTCATTTTTTAAAAGAGTTCATATGATAATTTTAGTTATTGTTGTTTTTCTCTAGCTCTCTTTATTACAGTTCCTATATTGTATTTATGTCTATGCTTGTCCGGCTTAGGAAATTTGGCGGTCGGTGGGCTAGCATATGCGCTGATTCATTAAATTTTCTTATTTTCCAGTGGGATCGGTTCGAAATTCCAATGTATACCAAGGAAGAAGGCCGGATCGTACAACGAAACGTCATGAATATGAAAATAAAGATGAGGACAACAGTTCACACTCTAAATAGTTACAATACCTCATCTCAGAAATATAGACAGATGATCAAGGTTGTACTTCCTTTTCCACAAAGTAGATATTTACCCACTGCCCCACGTAGTAAGATGGGGCACAAGTCTGAGTTTTATCGTGGGGTATCCGAGCCCGTAGCCTCGGGCAAAAATTACCTGCAGACCTCGTAAAAACGGAATCAGGTAGCTGTTTCCCCGAGACGATACTCTGCCCTTCAACATAGCCTCGTCTGGTGGGTACCCTCTGACTTGTGCCAAAGTAGAGGTTCTTGAGAGGAAGCTGTCCGAGTGGAATACGAAGGTAATGAGAATGATTCATCCTTGTGTATGAGGTACGGTGGATCTCACTTGCGATGGTCAGGGCTGGTGGGACCAAGGAATGTAGCAGTCGGAACACATACCGTAGAAATAGCGAAAGAGTTGTTTCGTCTGTTGGAAAAGTGCTGTATGGTGGAAAAAATTCATCACCCATAAGTCTGCGAAGACACTTTTGAATATCAAGGCAGGTGAGGACTGGGTAATCTCAGTACAGATATGGTAGCAATACACAATGTTTGGTCCGATCTGGCTCTTGTAATGATAGAATATAGCAGGATGACACTGATCTTTACTGAACGGACCATATCTTCGGCATCTTTAGCAATGGATCGCATATATGAGTTCCTCTTGTGGTTTTGGGTGAGCTAGAAACCCAACAGCCGTCCAAAGCAAGGCGCCTTCTTAAGAGAATACTCATCATGATTGGTGAAAATTCAGGGTTTGCACGTACTGTATATATATATATATATATATATATATATATATATATATATATATATATATATATATATATATATATATCAGCTGCATTTTGACGGTTTTTTAAAATTTTTAAATTAGAATAAATGTCTAAACAATTACAAATTGAGAGAATATCATCATCATCATCATCGTCATCATCATTTCTATAACGATGAACTACATCCGGTAGCAAGGCATTTGACTGGGTTTTGAAGAGCGTGAAACTATCACTTAATTGCTGTTGTTCCTATGTCCACCGTGATCCAGGGTGGTAGCACCTGTTAGGGTTCCAGCTATGAAACATCGAAGGTATAAAAATACATTTTTATATTAAAAATGCCAGCAGTATTTTTTTCATTCTAAAAAGAAGAAACCAGCAATACACTTTTATAAATTAAAAAAAAACTAAAC
>OZ010572.1:44772853-44847853 GCA_963932145.1 Acanthosepion lycidas | reverse complement strand
GGCGTGTGTCTATGTGTGTGTGTTTGGTGGGAGGTTGTGCGTGCGTCTATGTCTGCATATGCGAGTGCATTGGTGGTCTTTGCTGATAAGTGTTGCCTTTTGCTCATATAAAATAAATACGGTCAGACAGCAAATTGCAGTCCCTGTAACTGAAATGTCTGAGGCAGACAGAATGGCAAATAACAGGCCAGATTACGGGAAATTAATGACAACACCTACAATCCAATAACTAAATAAAATAAAAACAAACTATTAATGCTGTGTAATACTATGCTGTTCAAATATAATTTATTTATAATAGTTTGGTGCCTGTCGCTTGGCTGACGGTAAAATGATTAAATTTCATATATAAATTGTCCATTTAAAATACTAAATTTATTTAAAGATATATTGTTTAAATACAGGGGTCATAAAAATGAATTCAGAGGGCTGCAAATTTCAGCTTATACTATTTTGCTGTTACCCAGTGGTTGTTGCCAGACAAAAAAAAATGAAAAATTAGCTCTCATAACACAGATTTCCATTTCAGTTTCATTCAAATTGTGCATGTGTGTTTACCTGTTTGTACGTATATCTTAATTCAATCACAGGCTTAAATGTATTTCTTCAAAATCTTCAAATAAAAAATAATTCAATCACCGAATAATTTCTGAAAAAATCAATAAAATCTTATAATTACTTTATTTTTGTAGAGTAATTTTTTTTCACCAATTTCCTTATTTTATTTCTCAGTCCAGGGTAAGGGTTTCCCAGACTAAGCTGGACAGGAAAGTATCCCAATGTCTTATTTGTAACTTATTAAAATTGTTTATGTGTGTGTATATATTTGTGTGTATATTAAATGTCATAAATATATGTAAGTCACTCACAAACAACACAGATATACACACAGACAATGTGTGACAGACAAAGAATGTGCATTTCTCTTTTTTAATAAAGGCTAGTGTATCCGTACGTCAAAAATGGCGGCAATTGTTAGAAAGTTTTCATAGTATGATACAATAAAACAATTCTTGAAACAATGTATTGAGAGTCAATAAAGCTGAGATAAAGAATTCACAACTAAAATAGAGGCCAACGAATCGGGTAAATTAATCTGTCCCAATTAATTTTTTTAGACGTTTAATGGCATCTATGATTCATTCATTACTTCCGGTATTATATAAATCGATGCTTGCTCAAGATTTTTTATGCTAAAAATCGTATGTGTCAATGAAATGGAATTATCTCTCGGGAAGAAAAGATTATCGACGGAACGGGACATACGTAGATGACAAAGTCTATTTCAAGACCAAATTGAAGCAAGACGATCACTTAATGGACAAATGTATCTGAGCGCCTCACATGAAAGGCTTGAGCAAATAAGATTGCAATCTAAGAAACGTATGAGTAAAGGAATTGATTAATTAAACGGTTCATTTAGCTCAAGAATTAATTTTGTCTAATTTCGGATAAATATTTTATTTGTATTGATTATTAAAATGACTAAGGCAAGTAATCACTCATAAATTTAATAACCTAAGTTGATTTACCTCCATTCCCACTATAGATGGGACAGGAAATATATAAGTATATTCACAGGACATTTTCTATCTATATATATAAAACTGACTATATGTGTGTGTGTTTGTGTGTGTGTGCGTGTGTGTGTATGTGTATTCGCGAACTACTCTAGAACCATAAGGCATATTTCCACCAAATGTCTGGGCAAAAAAGTTAATCATTTTTCAAAAATCAATAACCGATAATCGATAAATATAATATTTAAATAGGAATTTCCATTAGTTTGATTGTTTTTAAACTTTCAGACTTGAAGTCTAAACCCTAAGGCCGATTTTAATGAAACTTGATAAGTGTATGCAACTTACAGTCATGCTTATACGCTATATTGATTTTCGTTTTTCTCGACACTGGGACAACTAAAGGGACCCCCCCAAAATTCAAATTGCTTCGATTTTGATGAAATTTTGCATGTTTGTTACGCTCTTATAATGGGATAGAAATCGGTTGTCAGATTTTCAAAAATGCATGAGGGGGTTCCCCAGGATGACCCTATAAACCCCTTGATGCCTCAATTGCTTTTCAAGAGTATTTTGTAGCAGTATTCCCCATTTTCAACGGAAATTTCAGTACATATTGAGATTATATCGAGTAATTGAAGTAGTCACTTGGAATTCACCGAAAATCAACACTGGGACCCCCACGAGTTAGGGGACTAGCAGGGAACCCCGAAATTTTCGGTTAAGTCTACAGCCTTGGCCATAAAGTCGATTAAATATAAAAATTAAAAAAGATGTGCTTTATTATTTCAATTACTATTAATCTTAAACCTGTCCTTTGGCTTGAAATTTGGGACCCCTAGAGTGAACCAAAGGGACCCCCAAATTTTCAAATTGCTTCGATTTCGACGGAATTTTACATGTATGTTACAATCTTAAAATGAATCAAAAACGATTATCAGAACTGCTGCTACTCGAGCTGTCGAAACTGAGGGACAAAGAACAATTCTATACAGTCTTTGTGAATGTTGGTTTTCAGCCTTGGCATGGCTGCTAGGAGAAGTCTTTGTTGAATTTCTTTTCCTTCCAATGCATGTTGTTCATTCGATGTAGTTTGAGCAAAAGCTGTCAAAAAGCATTTCTTCTCAATTTTTGAAGATCGATTGCGATTAATGTACTCTTCATTTGCTGACAAATTTTTTTGTATCTTCTGTGCTTCTGTAAAAAACAACTTTCTCCTGTTATAAATGTTTTCACACATCATGTCATTATAATTTTTCGCCATATAGATAAGAGGCACTAAAGAAAATCTTTATTTTAATTTTACAGATTGGATGATATTCGTGATCTTTTTTTTGAATAAAACCCAAGCAACACTGGGTAATGCTGCTAGCATATGAATAAAAACACATTAAAAATTATTTATTGTTTGATTTATATATCCATCCACTTGAACATGCACGATTCTGTTTGTCTATATATGCTTGTGTACGGAGACGTATGTGTGTGCATAATAAAAGAGAAAGATAGAAAGTGAGAAAAAGAGAGAGAGAGTGTGTGTGTGTGTGTGTGTGTTGTGTGTGTGAGTGTGTGTGTGTGTGTTTGCGGAGAAGTGGAAATGGGATTGACTTTGTTTCTGGCGTCAGTACACTGTGGTCGGGTCAAAGTTCAAGTTTTCGAAGGTGTATTTTCACAAGTAAACACAACTCACAGAGCATGACGCTGTCTTTCTGTTTGCGATTAGTCAATTTGAGTCAATACAGTCTTATAAAATCTACGATAACCGGAAACATGACTCTGTCTGTCTGTCTGTCTCTCTCTCTCCCTCTCTCTGTTAGCCTGTCCCTCTCTCCATCTAGCTAATTATCCAAACACACGCACGCTCGCACGCACAACACATACGCACGCGTATACACTCACATATACACACAAGGTGTTAAAATTACAGTTGCCATACAGTGTTTATTTCTTTGTCCACATTGTTTACATCCATCGATGTTTTTATCTATTTTTTTTCTGTTAAAACCTATTGTGTTGCTGTTGAAAAGTTATCGAACCTACCCACTTTCAGAAAAATGATCAAATGATCCAACCGAATTTAAAAAAAAAATCCTTTCTTAGACCAAGAACTTTTCAGCAAAAAGAGCAATACGTATTTACAAGAATAACTTCAATGCTGGCTCATATTGAACAACCGTGCTGCTACCTGAGATTTATGTAACTTAAATCGAAACATGATAATGTTAATGGTAAACATTGGACATTCATTGACCGAGCAGCTCTTGAAAGTACCATTTTTTTTTCTTTTCTTTTTTTTTAGAAAAATGGATTTCTCAAGTCAATTAGCTTTTATCGCATTTTCCAGTAGTGATATGGTTTTCCTTCCAAACCTTTTGTTTGAAATCATGTGGAACGTTAACGTCTTCACTATGTCAATATTTTCCCTTCGGCTTACATATGCTATCCATTTTAGTTGTTGCTGTTGTAAAACTCTTCAAGTGGTGTTTCTGTTTTTTGGTAGAGTTCGTTGTGATTTTGGACCGTCAGTCCTCTGGGTTCGAATAATAATGGTCCTTGGTAAGATCTACAGGCTTCATTCACTCGAAGCCATTTTTAACCTTTGGTCTGAGAAAGCGGTTATATACGGTTGTCAGTTAAGATATTTCTGAATGTGTTCGGCGCCATGTATGAAATTCATATGAAAATTTCAATCTGGCGAGGCTACTTAAGAACATGGCTATTGTTTGTAAGTTTATGTTTTGGTTTGGTACTAGTTTGCGATATTGAACGAAACTAGCTCTAGAGCAGACTGAAGACATTCAATATGATACATATATATATATATATATATATATATATATGTATTAGGTTGGTGCAAAAATAATGACGTTATCATGTCGTTTTTTGACGTATTTTTTAATGTCAAAAAACGACATTATTACGTCATTATTTTCCACCAACCTAATATATGGGTTTGGTACGTTTAGGTCCATTGGCAACGCTGATTCGACGTCAGACTATTTCGACGTCACTGTCTTTGACCGGAGGCAACACCTATCAACCAAAAAGAATAAAAGCATTGAAAACACCCAACTTTTAATATGACTTTTTATTCATTTAGGATAATTAAGGATCTTATTAAAGTACTAATAATAGATTCAAACTTCATATGTACTTTCACTTTAAATAGATCTTTCTGCTCACATTGCCAAAACTTTAATTCATGACCCCCTCTTGTTCGTTGCGTCAGCAATAAAAGTTATCAATCGTATACCACTTTGTTTCTTTCGTGTTTCGATAAAATATTTGCTTCCATTTTGGAATAAAAGGGCTTTGACGACTCTAGTCCTTTTCAAAATATTTTACCCAAACAATCAACATATTTCCGTTATATTGATGATGCTCTACTTATATATCGTCGTGATACCGATTTACATGACCTAGTAGATCAACTGAACAATGTCGAATACACAATGAAATTTACATACAAAATGGAAGAACACAATTCCTTGCCCTTTCTAGCATCAAGCTATACCGCGGTGACAACAGTTTAAAACTCGGTGTCAGCAGGAAATCATTCAGCAAAAACGGCCTAATAAATTTCTATTCTCATCATAACAAAATAAAATCCGGCATAATCATCAGATTCTACTTAAGAGCATTAAGAACATACAGCCCGGGTTATTTACACGAAGAGGAGAAATACATTTAAAACATTTTCAAATTTCTCCAGTATACTAATTATTTTATATTAATCGTGAAACAAAGGCCTATAAAATAATCCTAAACAAAAAGAACGGTCCCTCCTGAAAAACCCAATGAATAAAAAAAATAAAAACTAACTCTATCGCATCGAAAACTCATCATAGAATTTGTTACTAGTACATCCAATACAAATAAAGACTTAGTCAATACTGAACAAACTCATAAGCTAAAACCTGAAGGATGAATTTACTCCATTGTCTGTAATAATTGTGCCAAGAATACATAAGAGAAAGGAGAAAGAATCCAAATAAAATATCTTGTGAACACAAACCGGATACTTTAAAAAACAATACTTCAAATGCATTAGTTGCCCAGCGTAACGAGACTGACCACAATTTTAACATAAAAAATACTACTCTGATCAAAGAAATAAACAATTCACTACGATGTAAATGTCTAGACAATGCCTTTGTCTACTGGGTTATCTACAGTAAATTTGCGCCTTGACTCTTACAATATTTCGCCATTACTGGAAGATTTATCACAGCGTGGGATACATACTGATAAAAGTGATCCAACGAAAAAGAATAAGATTATAAATGAATTCGGTTTTATTTATATATATATATATATATATATATATGTGTGTGTGTGTGTGTGTGTGTGTGTGTGTGTGTGTGCATAAATTTAAAAAAAAAACGCTCAACGCACTTCGATTGTGCGCATATGTGGTCGTACTAAAATAACCCGATAAAGAAATGATGGAGGAGTAATTTTTTTTCCACTTTGTCATACAATTTCCACAAATATTTTCTGTTTATACGTTATTTTTATAGATATAATTTATTTAAGTAAATTCTCTGTTTTTTAATTAAACAGTATTAATTACATTTACCAGTCTGAATGTTTGGGAAATTTCGTAGAAAATCAGCGCTCTTCGACAGGAATCGAACCTGTAACCCTTGTAGGAACCTTCATTTGATCTGACGTGCTGTTAACCATTCAGCCACAGAGAAGCATCTGGTCCGAATCGTCGAAAGTGTGTATTTATAAACAGTAATTTATGTCTACAAACATAACCTGTAAACAGAAAATATATTAAATAATTGTCGGACTTAATCCATTTCATTATATATATATATATATATATATATATATATATATATATATATATATATATATATATATATATATATATATATATTATTCAATAATTAATTATCCATTGACTGGTTTGAAAAATCCTTGAAAATTTTATTTCAATTTACAAGGTAAAATTGATCATTATGCTAATGTAATCTTAATTATTATTGTATAAAATATCTTGTTTTCTTTAATTAAAACACTGGATCAGTTTTAGTATTATTGTATCAATAGGATTCATTATTGTCCTTATCTTTGTCGCCATATTTATTACAACGTTTCGGCCGTTGTACGCTCCGGCCTTCTTCAGGTTGTTGGAATGTCGAACTGAACCCTTTATTTCGCTCACTGGGGTAGCCTGTTCTAGTTCGAATAGCCAATGGAAGTTATCTCCTGTTAATTTCTCTCCGAAAGTTCTCCACTGCCTTAACTGGGTATTGAACTCTCACTCTTTGGGCCCTGTCACTGGATCTAACTAACGTCTTTATCCACTGCGACATGTGTCCTTGAGGACATCTGCGTATGAATTTCTGGGTATTATAAACCTAATGTCTTCGGCCGAAACATTGTATTAAATACGGCGACAAAGATGATAACAATAATCCGAATAATGTAAATAATGTAGATAATACCTCATCTCAGAAATATAGACAGATACTAATAGGATTCACTTCGATTACATACCAACGGATTATTACACACACACACACACACACGCACACACACATACACACATATATATATATATATATATATATATATATATATATATATATATATATATATGATATTAATATAGGTTTAAAGTATGCAATATTTATGGGTAAAAGTGCTCAATAACATAGAGATATAGCGCATATAAATATAAAAATGGACACTGATGTCAACAACGAAAAGTAACCGTCTGCTTCATGCTTCAATTAATTTGTCAGACAAGAAAGATATTTAGACGCATTAGAATTTTGGGCAGAGTAATGGGAGTAGAATAACGTGAAATTGTTTCGATTTTTTGAAAATTTCATGTTGTTCGCTTTCCTAGGGAACATGTCACGTGTTCATGTTATGGTGTTATTATGTGTGTACGTATTAGACGCTCTGTGGTGTAAAGGATAGCGCCTCGGAATGAGAAATCAAAGAGCCGAGTTCGAATTCCAGTCGAGTTAGTAACATTCATTTACGGGAAAATAGCCTCTGTAAAGATCTGAATCTATTTCTTCTCACCTTTATGGGTAAATAGCGGAACAGACTGGATCCTATAGCCTTGATTGGAAACTAGTCTAGTAGAAGTAAAACTGAATTTAAACCGTCCTGGTATGGGTTTGTTTCCGTCAGGCTACCTTGCCAAAGACACACCACTCATGCTACGACCTCAGTGCATGTAGAGACCTACGACCTGTTGTGGGAGTCGTGATGTGTATGTATGCATTGATTTCTGTAGTCGTCATGTGTTTGCCTCAAGGTCTCCCTATGTGTGTTTGAATTTTTAATCTCTTTTATTCAAATTATATCTATGTACATTTGCCCATGTTCTCCGAATGGAAATGCGTGCGTGTGTATAAGTGTGTATATGTGTTTATGTTTTCTTTCACGCGAGAGTAGAAATAACAGAACCTGTGTTTTGTGTGTCTGTGTAACCGGTATAAAGTAAAGGCTGTCTAGCGATAAGTGGTCGCTGCCATTAATGTATCAAACAGTTACCATAATTAGGCCAAAATTAAAGAAATTCTTTTATTTTTGTCCTCTGCTTTGGCATTTCCAGGGAGAGGTTGAACACGGTGCATCGTTACAGACTTTTGTGGCCTGTGCCACAGTCATTATCATGCTTAATGGCACCGTCCTATTGTTTGCTTCGTTTGTTGTTAGGCTTTCCAATTATTTCTTTCTTTTATACGACTTTGTAGTTGTGTTTGTTCGTCTAGTTTTGCTTTCTCTGTATTTTTTTCGCTTTCTCTTTTTCTTTATCCTTTTCTCCCATGTCTCTTATTTTCTTTCTATTGTGTGTTTTCTCTTTTTTGTTTTCTTTTTTCTTTCCTTTATATTTAATTCTCTCCTTTTTTTTTCTCTTTTTACCATTACTCCATTTTTCCTTAATCGTAGCCTTACTTAGTTCTTTCTTTCTTTCTTTCTTTCTTTTTCTTTTCTTTCTCTCCACCATTTGATGCAGGCCAGTGAATCTTAGGTTCTGACGACTTACAAATAAGCGCCAGAAGTGGAGCACCTACTGTAGATTGGACTCATTACACAAGCGAAATGGTGTGCAAGACGAACTTGTTAAGCACTGTGATACGACAGGCACCCTTCCTGGTGTTCTACACTTTAGACACACACACACGTATATATATGTGTGCGAGCGCATTTGTCTGTATGTGTGTGTAAAGTTTAGAACATCAAGTAGAGTGCCTTCTGTAACACAATACATAACAAGTTCGTCTTTCAAACACATAAACACACCCACAGATATACAAACACAAACACACACACATATATATATGTGTGTGTGTGTGTCTGAGTGTGTGTAAACAATGTATATTTAATCAGCAAGAATTAGATTAAACGCGATTCAAATTTAAACAACAAAATATAATCTCTTATAGACTTTTGCACATTCGGAATACATTGAGTAACAATCAAAAATTGATATTCTTTAAGGACTTTCGGCGCTCTTGCTCATTATCAGGAACATTATACACACACACATACATAAACACACACATACACATACACAAACACACTCACACACACACACACACACACACACACACACACACACATATATATATATATATATATATATATATATATATAAACAATCAAGGGATTTATTTTGAATCTGATATTGTATTATTCTAGACGATATTATAGTGGAAAATTCTGATTTGAAATAGACGCCCTGTTTTTATTTATTAAATAGTTTGTATTTTGTTTACTTATATTTTCGAACCAGACCAATAGATTTAATAGCCGCTGTTTAATAAATAAAAATGGGACGTTTATTTCAAATAAGTTGTGTCCACTATAATATATATTTGATTCATTAAATGTGACGTATCAGAAAACATTTATAAGTTTGTTTTTTTTTTGTTTTTTTTTATTCAGTTTCATTATTCTGACAGGTCTCTATTACGAAGACTAATAGAGCTTAGAAAGTGGTTATTGTGGTTATTATCCCAGGCGCTTTCGAACCATTCATTAGCCATTTTAAAGCTTTCGTTCTAGATCAGTTGTATAGAAGTAGTACTAATTCTAAGTCGTGTTGGATAGGAATATAGCAATTCTATATTGGGGTGGGGGTACCTTTAAAAGACCACTAACATGTTCCGATTTTTTACAAAGCAAGCAGCATTGGGTTGGTTTGTTCTGCATTATTTAAATTGCTTCTCTTATCTTTTAACGTATTTTACAATTATATGTTATTAGAATGACAGTATTAGCTATAAGGATTTTTCTTATGGGAGTGCTTTTCATAATAATCATTACAATACCTACACTGTCTTTGTTCCCATAAAAGAAAAACTGTAAAAAACACTAGACAAAATGGAATAAAAAATGATAAGATTTTACACGTCCCACACATTCAACGAAACATATAAAGGAAGCATTTCTTCAGAAATATATATATTTTACTAATGCTTGCCTAATTAAAAAAGAACATAACTCTTTAAAGAGGAAATATTTTGAAAATATATTTCTAGCATTACTAACATCTAGAAACACTCGGTTAAAACATTACATCACACTACCTATGTAGTCATATCCACAACTACACTCAAATTTATACACAACGGAATAAATATGGTGTGGAGGTAAAACATATTTACGAATGGATGACAAAATCGGCCGAGTAAAAATATTACTCTCACATTAGAAGCAAAATAGCATTTACCGATGGAACGTGAAATTCGCCTAGCTAAAGTCTCACCTTCCGTCCCAATATAAGGTAGACGTAAATAAATTGGACATTTATATCACAATGCGTCTTAACCTTATGAAGATTATCAATGACATTACTTATAATGGATTCCAAAATGTCCAAATGATATTCATTTTTGGAAAGTGTCATCTTATTAAATTTCATTTCAACACTGAGGAAGGAATTAGAGGAGATTTTAAGAGCTCTAAATGTCAATGTTCTAATTAGATTAATTTTACGTTGGTACGGAACAAAGGAATCTCAACGTGTATATAAATCTGAAAAGGTTGCTTTCCTAAAAAACTGAAGTCGAAAAGCCATCACTGTTCTTATGGACCAAAACATCCAAAAAGGACAAACAACAATTTGACTCCTTTTCAATGGTGAAATTTAAGGACGGATGAACAGAATTTAGTACGGTGAGAAAAGAGTCAGCTTCACCGTCATCATTAAGGAGGGAAAAAGTATCATCCACATAGCGATGATACATTGGAGGCTGATTAATACGAGAAAATAATAGGGCCTCGTGAAAACCAACAAAAGTGTTAGCAAGCAAAGGACCCAAAGGAGATCCCATTGCAACCCCGTCAATTTGTCGATACATGACATTATTGAAACTGTATTCAACTGACGAGGTGGCGAACTTCATCAAATCAATAAACACTCTCTCAAAAAAATCCGGGGGAGACAATGAGGAACGATATAACATGTCACAACAGATATCTATTGTCTCAATCAAAGGGACGCAGGTGAACAGTGAACAAATGTCAAAAGAACACATGAAACCACTACTGAGGGGATAATTATGTATGGATTCAACAAAAGAAAAGGACTCCTTAACACAGAAAGAACTAAAGGGTAACAACACAGGTTGCAACACTATCGACAACCAACTAGCGACCTTATGCTGGGCAGACCCAATCATTGACAAAATAGGATGTAATGAGATACCCTGTTTATGGATTTTAGGTAACCCATACAAACGGGGACGAATAGACCCAGTGGGGCGAATTACCTCAGAAATATCAGAAGAAAGTAATCCATTTCTAACCCACTTTAACAATTGATTTTGAAACTTAACTTCTATAAAAGAAGTACAATCATGGGTCTCAACTGGACCTAATTTTAAAGAATTGGATGTTTCATTGAGAATACTATCCATTTTCGAAATATAATCGGAATGGTCCAGCAAAACAACACCAGCAACCTTATCAGGTTTAGTAATAACTTGGTTGTGATTATTTCGTAAACACTTAGTTACACGTCGATGTTGTTCACCCCATTTAGATTCAGAAAAGGCAACAGAAGAACGAGCATATAAATGGGCAAAACAATTAAGTTCAGCCTTAAGGTCACTGAGAGATTCCGCAGAACAAGGCTTGAGTCTATGAGCATGCGCAAATAGAACCCCAAATTCAGCAAAAATCTTCTCACGGTCTGGCATTGGGAAAGGAACACAGAATTCCAAACCATGAGCAAGAATACGGGTCTCAATTTGAGAAGGCTGATAAGAGGAAAAAATCGAAAACAATTTCATCCCCAGTAGTTTCATCACTATATCCAAAACCCTTACGAACCAAAAATTCCAATTTAGTCTTATTAGAAACAAACAGTTTTTTTAGAAATAAGTTCGTGTATTTAGCCAACTAGCCGGGAAAACCGAATCTGATCCAAATAAGAAAGTGTTGGAAAAACACTTCCTCCATAGATTCTTAAAGTATATATTGAGAAGACGGATTCTTTTAGATAAAAAAAAAATTCTATAGAATCATAAAAATCTCAATTTTTAAACTACAGGGTGTTTCAAAAAGAATACGCCCAAATCATTACGCTGTTTTTTCAGGTCTGTAGCATTGTAGTGGACTGAATCAGTGGTTATTTGATAGAGTACTTATCAAAGTTTGATTAGGTGTCAGTTTCACCGCTTCTGGTGCAGCTGAATTGTGGGAAGATCAATCAAAATGGTGACTCCTCAGCAGAAGGCATTATGCGTGCTTGAGTTCGCGAAACCAAACGCCATTGTCACGGTGCAGCGTGCTTTCAGAACAGAATTCGGCATTGATCCGCCCCATCGTGAGAGCATTCGACAGTGGGTTAAACAGTTTAAAGAGAGTGGGTGCCTGTGCAAAGGAAAGAGTCCTGGAAGACCACGTGTTACAGAGGAGCAAGTGGAGAGGATTCATGATGCATTTGAGAGCAGCCCACGTAAGTCCGTACGTCGAGCAAGTCTTCAGCTTGCCATCCCTCATACCTCTGTCTGGCATGTGTTAAAGAGACGATTACACATTAAACCATACAAACTAAGCCTCGTCCAAGCACTTACTAATTATGACAAGGTGATGCGGAGGACATTCTGTGAGTCAATGCTGGAGATGGAGGAAGGTGATGAAACTCTCTTTTTACGTTTAGTTTTTAGTGACGAAGCGAATTTCCATTTAAGAGGCACAGTCAATCGTCACAATGTGTGCATTTGGGGAACAGAGCACCCAAAACTGGCTATTCACTTTACTGCAAGCAGATTCGAATGACTTCATTTTTCAGCAAGATGGAGCACCACCCCATTGGCATCTCGGGGTTAGTACTTATCTGAATGAAAACATGTCTCAGCGATGGATTGGGAGGAGAGGTGCTAAAGACCTTTGTTCTCTGTGCTTGGCCTGCCATATCCCCGGACCTCACTGTGTGTAACTTTTTCTTGTGGTGGTATGTTAAAGACCAAGTTTATGTTCCAGCACTTCCAGCAAGTATCGATGACTTGAAAGATCGAATAACAGCTGTAATCAACATGGTGGACCGTGACATGCTGAGGCGCGTTTGGGAGGAATTCTCATATCGGCTTGATGTTGTCCGCGCTGCCGGTGGTGGCCACATTGAGCACTTATAAAACATGAAATGAAACTTGAATGTATATACAACACATGTGTTCATGTTAGAGGTTTGTAAATTTTCGTTTTTGACACATCACGTGATGATTTTGGCGTATTCTTTTTGAAACACCCTGTAGAATAAAGTTTCGAATTTTTAATTCGAAACAAAATATGGGAGGGACAGACATCCTTTTTTAAACACGCTCTAAGAAACTCACGATGCAATTTTAGCCTTCGTATGTGTATCTTCAATTGTAATAATTTGTTTAAACTACAAATAAATTTTGTTTCTTACCTCCTCTTAAAATATTTGAACAGATTCTTAATGGTACAGAATTTTATAACAGCAAGGAACAAGTAAGTTTTTGATGGCTTTTTTAACTAAAAACTAAAACGACCTGTTTCAACCCAGATTTTATTAAGTTTATTTTCTGGATATATCTTAGAGGACTAAAAGAATGAAATGAGGGAATGAGGCAAAAAATAAAATAAAATGAAATAAAAACACTAAAATCCAATCACATTCAAACCCAACATGCAATCTCTCTGCAGAAAGTAGGCTTACGTGATCTAATGTAAATGGACTCCAATGCTTTAAGATGAAATATTGAGTGCGACCTAGACAGAATGGTAAAACAGTTGACATACATCCATACACACATTCCCTACTGTTTATAGCATGATGTGCTATGGAAGACCCGGATGTATTCACCAGCTGACTACCACTAGCGGCCGGATTCAAAATTCTGGCGGGTAAATGTTGTTTAATTCTGAAATCCAAACGTTGAGATGTTCTAATTATGTAGTCATATCCACAACTACACTCAAATTTATACACAACGGGATAAATATGGTGTGGAGGTAAAACGTATTTACGAATGGATGACAAAATCGGGCGAGTAAAAAATATTACTCTCACATTAGAAACAAAATAGCATTTACCGATGGAATATATATATATATATAAATATATATATTATCATCCCCAGACAGACTGTTTCGCTGTATCACAGCTCGTCGGTGTGACTAGACCTCCGGTTGCCTCTAGCTAGGAGTGAAAACCAGCTGAATTGGCGTCAGTCGAAAAATCTACCCCCAAGCCGCTGGCGCACGGCACGGGTGAAGGTGAATTTAAGCGTATTTATTTTTAGATAAACACTGCAGTGACTGAGAGAACTCGATTCGTTTTATCGAAGAGTATTGCATTATTAGCAGTTACTGTTTAGAAACTCACACTTTTTCCCCGAGAGCCTAATCGATATAATTTTTCAGGAACATATATATTGTCATTCACAGACAAACCGAAGTGTATTGCATTATTAGTGTAGTATCTGCAGTAATATATATAAAATATATTATATTTATCTTAAGGTATAGCACACCTTAAGACTATATTTCTTTATATATATATATATATATATATATATATATATATATATATAAAGAGTGGATTCAGTTTTATGCTTCATATTTACATATGCTTTATCCTGGATATTGTTGAATTTATCCCTGAATATAGCACACTTTAAAGTTATAATATATATATATATATATATATTAAGACATTTTTATGTTTATACATTCTTTTTATAGATACAAATATTTAAATAAATGGTCTGTTTATAATAAACTGTATTAAACAACACTTTCCATTTCATATCGCGTGACATCATGTATATATATATATATATATATATATATATATTAGGTTGGTGCAAAAATGATGTCGTTTTCTCACATATGTTACTATGTGATAAAACGACATTATTTTTGCACCAACCTGATATATATATATATATATATATATATATATATATATATATATATATATATATATCGTATTTTTATTCCTCTTTCAATTCTCTTCAAATATTTTAGAGACTCTTTTTTTACATTCTTTATTACATTCAAAACATATTTTATGCTTACCAGTTATCTTGTTTTCGAACTTTCTTTATGTTATTATGTTCATATCACTTTCTAGTCTCTACGTTATCTCTCTCTCTCTCTCTCTCTTTTCTATCGCGTTTCCTACTGTTCCTATTCATTTTATTACTCCTGTGTCACTGAAGATAATATAGGAAACAGCCTCTTTCATCATAATAAATTTTTCAACCTCTCTTACTAATTATCTCATCCCCTCTTCTAACTACCAGCTTTCTCTTTTCCTCTCACAATTTCATTCTCTCTTACTCTTATTTAGTACCTTCAGCTTTCTATGTGAACAAACTTCATCAATCAAGACCTTTCTTTTCATATAACTTTTTACTTTCTCTCTTTCTATTATTAGGTTGGTGCATAATTATCAGGGGTTTTCAAACAATATTTATTATGAAAAAAAAACAATAAAATTTTCACATGAATTTGATTAACGACACGCATATTTATAACATGAAAATAAAATAATATTTTTATAAAAAAAATAAAAACAGCAATTTTTATTAATAAATATCTCGCCTAGAAAACGCCTGATAATTATGCGCCAATAATTACTGTCTTCAGCTTTTTTCTCTTATTTAATAACTTCTCCTTTCAGTCCAAGCCTCATCATTCAATCTCTCTATTTTCCTATAATGTTCTCTCCCCTTCTTTCTCTTATTTAATATCTTCTGCTTTAAGTCCAAGCCTCATCATTCAGTTTCTCTATTTTCCTATAATGTTCTCCCCCCTTTTTTCTCTTATTTAATATCTTCTGCTTTCAGTCCAAGCCTCATCATTCAATCTCTCTATTTTCCTATAATGTTCTCTCCCCTTATTTCTCTTATTTAATATCTTCTGCTTTCAGTCCAAGCCTCATCATTCAATCTCTTTATTTTCCTATAATGTTCTCTCCCCTTTTTTCTCTTATTTAATATCTTCTGCTTTCAGTCCGAGCCTCATCATTCAATCTCTCTATTTTCCTATAATGTTCTCTCCCCTTATTTCTCTTATTTAATAACTTCTCCTTTCAGTCCAAGCCTCATCATTCAATCTCTCTATTTTCCTATAATGTTCTCTCCCCTTCTTTCTCTTATTTAATATCTTCTGCTTTAAGTCCAAGCCTCATCATTCAGTTTCTCTATTTTCCTATAATGTTCTCCCCCCGTTTTTCTCTTATTTAATATCTTCTGCTTTCAGTCCGAGCCTCATCATTCAATCTCTCTATTTTCCTATAATGTTCTCTCCCCTTATTTCTCTTATTTAATATCTTCTGCTTTCAGTCCAAGCCTCATCATTCAATCTCTCTATTTTCCTATAATGTTCTCTCCCCTTTTTTCTCTTATTTAATAACTTCTCCTTTCAGTCCGAGCCTCATCATTCAATCTCTCTATTTTCCTATAATGTTCTCCCCCCTTTTTTCTCTTATTTAATATCTTCTGCTTTCAGTCCAAGCCTCATCATTCAATCTCTCTATTTTCCTATAATGTTCTCCCCCCTTTTTTCTCTTATTTAATAACTTCTCCTTTCAGTCCAAGCCTCATCATTCAATCTCTTTATTTTCCTATAATGTTCTCTCCCCTTCTTTCTCTTATTTAATATCTTCTCCTTTCAGTCCGAGCCTCATCATTCAATCTCTCTATTTTCCTATAATGTTCTCTCCCCTTTTTTCTCTTATTTAATAACTTCTCCTTTCAGTCCGAGCCTCATCATTCAATCTCTCCATTTTCCTATAATGTTCTCCCCCCTTTTTTCTCTTATTTAATAACTTCTCCTTTCAGTCCTAGCCTCATCATTCAGTTTCTCTATTTTCCTATAATGTTCTCCCCCCTTTTTTCTCTTATTTAATATCTTCTGCTTTCAGTCCAAGCCTCATCATTCAATCTCTCTATTTTCCTATAATGTTCTCTCCCCTTATTTCTCTTATTTAATAACTTCTCCTTTCAGTCCAAGCCTCATCATTCAATCTCTCTATTTTCCTATAATGTTCTCTCCCCTTCTTTCTCTTATTTAATATCTTCTGCTTTAAGTCCAAGCCTCATCATTCAGTTTCTCTATTTTCCTATAATGTTCTCCCCCCTTTTTTCTCTTATTTAATATCTTCTGCTTTCAGTCCAAGCCTCATCATTCAATCTCTCTATTTTCCTATAATGTTCTCTCCCCTTATTTCTCTTATTTAATAACTTCTCCTTTCAGTCCAAGCCTCATCATTCAATCGCTCTATTTTCCTATAATGTTCTCTCCCCTTATTTCTCTTATTTAATGTCTTCTGCTTTCAGTCCAAGCCTCATCATTCAATCTCTTTATTTTCCTATAATGTTCTCTCCCCTTTTTTCTCTTATTTAATATCTTCTGCTTTCAGTCCAAGCCTCATCATTCAATCTCTCTATTTTCCTATAATGTTCTCTCCCCTTTTTTCTCTTATTTAATAACTTCTCCTTTCAGTCAGAGCCTCATCATTCAATCTCTCTATTTTCCTATAATGTTCTCCCCCCTTTTTTCTCTTATTTAATAACTTCTCCTTTCAGTCCAAGCCTCATCATTCAATCTCTCTATTTTCCTATAATGTTCTCTCCCCTTTTTTCTCTTATTTAATATCTTCTGCTTTCAGTCCGAGCCTCATCATTCAATCTCTCTATTTTCCTATAATGTTCTCTCCCCTTATTTCTCTTATTTAATATCTTCTGCTTTCAGTCCAAGCCTCATCATTCAATCTCTCTATTTTCCTAAAATGTTCTCTCCCCTTATTTCTCTTATGTAATATCTTCTGCTTTCAGTCCAAGCCTCATCATTCAATCTCTTTATTTTCCTATAATGTTCTCTCCCCATTTTTCTCTTATTTAATATCTTCTGCTTTCAGTCCGAGCCTCATCATTCAATCTCTCTATTTTCCTATAATGTTCTCTCCCCTTATTTCTCTTATTTAATATCTTCTGCTTTCAGTCCAAGCCTCATCATTCAATCTCTTTATTTTCCTATAATGTTCTCTCCCCTTTTTTCTCTTATTTAATATCTTCTGCTTTCAGTCCGAGCCTCATCATTCAATCTCTCTATTTTCCTATAATGTTCTCTCCCCTTCTTTCTCTTATTTAATGTCTTCTGCTTTCAGTCCAAGCCTCATCATTCAATCTCTTTATTTTCCTATAATGTTCTCTCCCCTTTTTTCTCTTATTTAATATCTTCTGCTTTCAGTCCAAGCCTCATCATTCAATCTCTCTATTTTCCTATAATGTTCTCTCCCCTTCTTTCTCTTATTTAATATCTTCTGCTTTCAGTCCAAGCCTCATCATTCAATCTCTTTATTTTCCTATAATGTTCTCTCTCCTTTTTTCTCTTATTTAATATCTTCTGCTTTCAGTCCAAGCCTCATCATTCAATCTCTCTATTTTCCTATAATGTTCTCTCCCCTTATTTCTCTTATTTAATAACTTCTCCTTTCAGTCCAAGCCTCATCATTCAATCGCTCTATTTTCCTATAATGTTCTCTCCCCTTATTTCTCTTATTTAATGTCTTCTGCTTTCAGTCCAAGCCTCATCATTCAATCTCTTTATTTTCCTATAATGTTCTCTCCCCTTTTTTCTCTTATTTAATATCTTCTGCTTTCAGTCCAAGCCTCATCATTCAATCTCTCTATTTTCCTATAATGTTCTCTCCCCTTTTTTCTCTTATTTAATAACTTCTCCTTTCAGTCAGAGCCTCATCATTCAATCTCTCTATTTTCCTATAATGTTCTCCCCGCTTTTTTCTCTTATTTAATAACTTCTCCTTTCAGTCCAAGCCTCATCATTCAATCTCTCTATTTTCCTATAATGTTCTCTCCCCTTTTTTCTCTTATTTAATATCTTCTGCTTTCAGTCCGAGCCTCATCATTCAATCTCTCTATTTTCCTATAATGTTCTCTCCCCTTATTTCTCTTATTTAATATCTTCTGCTTTCAGTCCAAGCCTCATCATTCAATCTCTCTATTTTCCTAAAATGTTCTCTCCCCTTATTTCTCTTATGTAATATCTTCTGCTTTCAGTCCAAGCCTCATCATTCAATCTCTTTATTTTCCTATAATGTTCTCTCCCCATTTTTCTCTTATTTAATATCTTCTGCTTTCAGTCCGAGCCTCATCATTCAATCTCTCTATTTTCCTATAATGTTCTCTCCCCTTATTTCTCTTATTTAATATCTTCTGCTTTCAGTCCAAGCCTCATCATTCAATCTCTTTATTTTCCTATAATGTTCTCTCCCCTTTTTTCTCTTATTTAATATCTTCTGCTTTCAGTCCGAGCCTCATCATTCAATCTCTCTATTTTCCTATAATGTTCTCTCCCCTTCTTTCTCTTATTTAATATCTTCTGCTTTCAGTCCAAGCCTCATCATTCAATCTCTTTATTTTCCTATAATGTTCTCTCCCCTTTTTTCTCTTATTTAATATCTTCTGCTTTCAGTCCGAGCCTCATCATTCAATCTCTCTATTTTCCTATAATGTTCTCTCCCCTTATTTCTCTTATTTAATAACTTCTCCTTTCAGTCCAAGCCTCATCATTCAATCTCTCTATTTTCCTATAATGTTCTCTCCACTTATTTCTCTTATTTAATATCTTCTGCTTTCAGTCCGAGCCTCATCATTCAATCTCTCTATTTTCCTATAATGTTCTCTCCCCTTATTTCTCTTATTTAATATCTTCTGCTTTCAGTCCAAGCCTCATCATTCAACTTCTCTTTTTTACTCTCACGCTTTTTCTTCTTTCTTTGCTCCTCCTCTCTTAATTAGTATCTTTAAATTTCCCTTTTGTTCAAACCTCCCAATATACCTTAAGCATTATTATCACCTAACCGCAAAAGCCGTGTTATTTTAACAAATAAACAATTACGCGAATAATGTCAAACTTGTCTTTTGATTTCCTTCTTACTTTTCTCCAATTAACATATTTTGCTATAAAGAATCTGTTGTTCTTTTCATTTCCAGCCTTTCTCCAGTATATTTTCATATACCGCCATTTTCTGTGTCATCATCAAACATTTCTTCTTCTCACATTAATTATTAATCATTTCACCCCAAGGAAGACAATAAAGCCTCGAGAGAATAAGAGAAAAAGAACACATTATTATGGAGAGGGTAGAATAAAAGAACAGCTATTAAGAAGACAGGAGATAATGAAGACAGTCATCATGATTTTATTCAGTTAGGACATTTTTTGCCGCTGTGATCTCTCCACACCTTCTCACAATTATGGTTCATGCTGACATTCAAGGCAGAATATTGCAATGGTTTGCCGGTTCCTTTTGACATCGTATTTAAATTTTCGAAGTGGACAGGTGAAAAGTGTTTCACACGCGAGAAGTGCAAGAGAAGAAACTTAGCATAGAACTTACGGTTATATCTAACCGTTTTCATCTGTAAAAATATATAAGACCTAGAATTATAATTAATTCCTATTAATTAATTAATTAACCTAGAATTAGAAATGCGATGTTTAGTTCGATGTTTAGTTCGATTTTTATGTAATGTGTACGGTTCCATTACGTTCTATTTTAATAAGTATTTCGATGTATTGTTCAGTCTTTTCTTTTTAAATGAGAAAAAGATCACTAAATTAGCAGCAAAACGATGTTATAAAATAAAATAAGGAAATATCGAGAGACAACATCGCACGATGAAGGACGCACTTTATATGTTATGCGAAGACAGGAACTGTGAATGGACAGACGTTCTAGAATCTGTCGTTTCGTCCATGAATGCCACGACCAACAGCGCCACCGGTGTCTCCCTGCACTATGCCATTACTGGCCGTCACCGCAACATCGGCCTACCTACACTACACAGAAAGAAATCGCAAGTGACGATCTTGGAGCATATGGAATGCAAATTAATGCCCTGCTAAAGCAAGTTCACCACCACGTCACCCTGGCCAACGATGAAGCTGACCACAAACTTGAGACTAAATTAAATCGCCTTACATACAAGGATCCAATGCAAGTAGGCAACAAGGTTTTACTTCACCGGCCACACTCAACCCAATCCTCTCATCTGCCCTGGATAGGAAATTTCACCATTATAAAAACGAACAATATGATGTGTCAGGTGCAAAACGATAATGGTGATACAATCTGGATTCACCGTGCACATATCCGACAACTGGCTCCACGCCCATCACATCCATCTAATACAATCCCTCTGCCTCCACCATGTAACAGTCACCAGGATAATTCTCCTCCACATCCCTCTGGAACAAATAATTCAGCAAATAACTCCATACCAAAACAAATGCCAATAAGAAGAACACGAGGACAACTTCCCACACGCTTCAGAGACTTTATCATGAATTAATCACCCAAATATACACGAATAACGCTCACTGTAAATCAGATCGAGATCTGGGGGAACCTTGTCATGAAATAAAATACGACATATCTCGGCTGATTTGCAGGCAAATAAACTAACATACTCAAGAGCGAGAGCCGGATGTGAACGGGACAAGGCCCCGTCACAAAATAACAATTATCGTTGTTTGCGCATAGGCCCGACGCACGAGTTCCGGTCGAAAAATAAAATAAGATTTTAAAGTGTTTCTATTTTTCGACCAATAAAAATTCTTCCCTCCTAATTATACTCGCGTCGTTTTTCGAGCCTGTTAAGCCATAAAAAACGCTAGAAAAGGGGTCACACGGGGAAGTACTAGCAGCCAACGGGAGGCCAGGGAAGGATCTGTCACGGTCAATCTGGGCAGTCAACAGCAGTCAGCAGCAGTCAGCAGGAGGAGCGCCACGCCAACCAGTGAGAACTACTATGAGAGATCAATCCAGATCTGATGCCGGCTTATGAACTATACCACGAGGTAGCTGTCCCGAAACCACACATTCCTATTGAAATAAATCACGTAAATCTATTTCTGCTGTTGTCGTATTTCTTTCTTGCAACCATACGCTTGTCTATAACAACGACAAAGGGTTCAACCCTAATCTTCCATTTGAAAATTAAAGATTAGGGATGAGCCATTTTTTCTGATTCTTTTTTATGTATTTTTGAATTTTTCAGGATGAAAAATAACAACGGTTGCAATGATGTTTTTTTCTCGTCATATCACTGAAGTTCTTTTTGCCTTTTGTCTTAGTTATTCAACACAAATAAAGCAAAGACAATGAGAGGTTCAAATTTTGCCCTGGTCACCAAGCTTTATTCCAAATTAGGCGTAATACATTTTATATAATTTCCTAAGAAAATCTATTATGTTATACCTATTTGTTTGCTACAAACATTCCGCACATAGAACTAAAAAAAAGAACACATCTATTCACTTTGATGCTATAACATGATCGTGAATAGCGCAATAATATTCTAATTTATTGATAAAGAAAAACTGTCAATGAGTATCGTTAAGCCTTGAATACATCACCAATACTATAAGACGAAATCAGATATTGTACTATAAGAACACGCATGACGAAATGAGATCCGAACGGAATGACCAATAACGAATGCTGTATTCCAGCTATATTTTATTTTATGTATAAAATAATTGTTGAACTAAACAAATATATACTACTGAATTAAAATAGATACAGCAATTAAATATAGAATATTAAATATATATCGCGCGAACTAAAAAATTAAATATTGGGAAAATAAAAAACAAATATTTGATAATATGTCACGTAAAGTCAAAAAAATGTTTTTCAATTATTTTTTAATTCAGTATATATATATATATATATATATATATATATATATATATATATATATATATATATATATATATATATATAGTAAAAGAGAATGGAAAAATTTTGTAGGGGACCGAGAACTCAATCATAAACAGGAAATAAGCGATAGAGCACTACTCCTGTTCCAAACACCGGATAGGAGTGTGAACCGGATATATATATTGATGTGGGTGCCAAAGTTGGGCCCACAGAAGTAAAACACGGAACACGGATTAGAAGTAAGAAAGATATATTAACAATAGGTTACAGAGATAGTGTAAGCAGAGCTTACTATAAGTTAGTGTCCAACACTGGTAGTCGTACTAGACTCTCACTGTCACTCTCTGTCAGTCTCCGTCACTCTCCTGTAGAGTGCTCTGTCGCCTACATAATATAGGCCTGGAATATATATATATATATATATATATATGGTGTGATGGTAAATTTTCGCCATTATATATTTTTAATTTCGTGCATGCTCGTTGTTCGTTTTGGATTTTGTCGACTACGCAGTATCAGTTGCGCACCGTCCGTGAGAAAAAAAAGCACCATGACGCAATTTACTCCATTAGAGATTTAAAAATGGTATGCTGTAAGTGCTTGGCATTCGCGCCGGTAGCTCCAATACAAACATTTCCGAGTGTTTTGGTGTCAGTCTGAGGACAGTGCTGATGATTCGGAAAGAATGTGATGAGTCTAATGGTGATCACGAAAGTACGGCAACTCGGAAAATTCACTTTGAGCGTTCTGATAAGAAAAGAACCCCCGAATTTGTTGGGCCTCAGACTCAACACAGAGGTCTACATCAATTGCTTTGAGAAGGCAGTGCTTCCCTTGGTCAAAAAGCTGGCTCCTGGAAGATCCTATGTTTGACAACAGGACACTGCACCATTCCACATAAGCAGGAGAAACCAGTCATGGTTGTCAGACAATTTCTGCGACCACATCAACCCTTACATCTGGCCACCTAACTCCCAATACTGCTACCTCTTTGATTATTATGTGTGGGGGCGTAGTTGATCGAGAAACCAACGAGAAACCAACGAAACTCCTTGTAACACCAAAGATGAACTGAAGGCAAGGATTATGACAGCATTCACCAACTTAAACAAGGAGATCATCCATAAGAGTTGCAATAGGTTTCGCAGTCGTCTCGAGGTCGTTGTTGAAGCCATTAACGATTTTATTGAATAAATTTACTCTTTAGTATTTAAAGATATTTTTGTGTAATATTGGTAAATGTATCTATTAAAATGAGATGCCAGTGTTATTTTCATTTTTGTGTATATTAAACGACAATTTATCCATCGCACCCCATTTACATATATATATATATATATATATATATATACATATATATATATATGACGCAAGGAGTTATTCAGTTTGAAAGAAAATAAGAAAAAATATTATTAAGCAGAGAGAACAATAAAAGAACAGGAATTATGAAGATACCGATTGACATTGCCTTTAAATTTTTGAAGATATAAGTTGACTTCGAAAAAAATGCAGGAAGAAGTTCTACAAGCGAGAAGTACGAGAGAAAAACAGTTAGTATTTCAACTGTATAAAGATGGGACCTTGCCGCCAACTTAGTAGTACGATTATATTCATAAAGTCTAATTACCAAATAGGAAAGCTCACCAGAACAATTATTTTGAAAATATTTATAGAGAAGATACAGAGAAGCTATGGTACATCGATAGGAAAGTGACTGAAGCCGAGATACCTGGTCAGAACCAATAACATTGCACATTCTTCTTTGTATTTTGTCAAGAATCTCTAAATATAAAGTAGAAGCACCAGACCAAATGTGACAGCAGGATAAATATCACACAGCATAACCGAAACAGTCTTTCAATGTGTACTTATCTCAAGGTAATTTATTCTAACACCGACTTACGCGATAAAAAAAAACCCAAAGCTATGCGAACTGTGTGGCTTTTGGCTACCACATGAGGAAACACGAAACTAATTTTAACAAAACTGCCGGCAAATTATCCAGTTACCATAGCAGATTGTTCATGTATTAAAGCGGGTCCTTGATAGCATTTCTCGGGGCAATGGAGATAATTTGATAGTATCCATCTTTTCTATAAGTAACTATCCACAAATTGAACTGCAGCGGGAGTATTCCTTTGAGTCAACCTGCAGCGGGAGTAATCCTTGTTTCAACATCTTTGGAGAAATAGTTTCGTGATTTACCCCATGGCATTAAAGTAAAGAAAACGAAAACTTGTTTCATATGAAGTCTGAACTAAAACAATTGTTTACTTCCATCCTTAGACAAGGCATAACAATTATGTATCAGGGCATCCCATAAATTCTGTCCGAATTTTAACTTTTTGTTAAAATGAACGAAATTTAAAGAGTATTTTATAATGTCTAATGGATCTGAACATTATTTTTATGTTTTGATGCATTGAAGCTGGTCAAATTTTATTTCAGAGAACAATAAAATTAAGTTTTGTTTGATTAAAACCCTGCTAACATGGAAGTAGCCAAGAATCATTTGAGGCACATAATACTTTATGAGTTCAAGAAAGGAAACTCAGCAGCCGAAGCGTCTAGAAACATTCACTCAGTTTATGGAGAGGAATATGTGAATGAAAGAACTTGCAGAAGATGGTTTGCAAAATTCAGAGGTGGAGATTTCACCCTTGAAGATGAAGATCGAACCGGACGTCCAGTTGAGTTTGATGAAAAGCTTCTTGAAAAGCCCTTGAAGAAAATCCTGCTTTATCAGTTGAGGAATTGGCAGTGGTTCTCAGTTCAAACCATACAACTGTTCGGCGTCATCTTCAACAACTTGGAAAAGTTCCTAAACTTGGAAAATGGGGAAAATGGGTGCCTCATGAATTGTCTGAAAAGAACCTCAAATCCCGAGTTGACATCTGCTCTTCTCTCCATTCTCGCCAACTTGTCTCACCTTTTTTGGATAGACTTGTGACTGGCGACGAAAAATGGATCTTTTATCGAAATTTTAAGCGTCGTAGACAGTGGCTTGGTAAAGGGGAAGGACCCCAGCCACAGCCGAGAAGGGAACTTCATGGGCAAAAGGTTCTTCTTTTAATCTGGTAGGATCGCCAAGGAATAATCCACTTTGAATTCTTACCACCTAATGCAATAATTAATGCTCAAATATACTGTCAGCAATTAGAGCGTTTGAACCAAGCTTTGAGGAAAAAAGACCTGCTCTAATGAATCGAAAAGGGGTGGAGTTTCATCAGGACAATGCGCGACCCGACACAGCAAGAATCACGTCACAAAAGATCGAAGAATTCCTCATCCACCTTATTCTCCCGATCTTGCTCTTTCAGACTACCATTTGTTTTGTAGCTTACAGAATCATTTGGAAGAAACAGCTTTTGTAACGCAGGAAGAGGTTAAAACTGATATTTGTGAGTTCTTCGAATCAAAGCCAAAAGAATCTTACAGTAATGGAATTAGTAAGCTTGTTAATAGATGGAAGGAAGTCATAGATAATCAGGGAAAATACATTGTTGATTGAATCTGTAATTAAATGTAACATTTGGTCACTTGTTTTCTTTATTCAAAATTCGGACAGAACTTATGGGATGACCTGATACATCCGTAAAGAAGACCCATGTCTATTAAAACTGTCGCTTTTATTTTAAACTTGATTTCTATGTACCAATGCTAATTTTGTTTTTATAGTTAAATATGTAAACTCTCTGTATAGAGCTCCTGTCTGACATTACTAGGTGTTGCAATTGTGGTTTCTGTAACAGGTTTACAGGAGAGAATGACTAGATCCATACCAACCAGTTTTGAATTCGCAGTTGTCATTCACTTTAAAGATTACGAAACTAAACTAGAAAGGCCAGTATGAACTGCTATTTAACCTGTAGGTGGTCGAAGAAGGAATAGATTCCTATCTTTCTGAAATCTGACTCGGCTGGGGTGTGAAGTCAGCATACAGATCCCTCTTTTCAGCGCCGCTAACGGCCAGGCTACATCACATCCATGCACCAATGTGCGCACATTGACAATATTAGACAGTATCTCCAAAAGACGATTCGATTGTAATATTTCCTAACTGTTCCCAACAACAACGGAACAACGCAGCACAATGACACTGATGGATAGAGCAACTTTTCCCAAAATAAGAGATATGATTGTATCTGTCTATATTTCTGAGATGAGGCATTATGTACAATATTTACATTGCTCGGTGTATCATCCTCATCTTTATTGCCATATCACAACGTTTCGGCCTTCTTCAGGTGGTTGGAATGTCGAACTGAACCCTTTATTTCGCTTGCTGGGGTAGACTGTTCTAGTTCCATGTGTCATGTCTAATGGATGCTGAAGACATTAGATTTATAATAACCAGAAATTCATACACAGATGTCGTCAAGGACACATGGCACAGTGGATAAAGGCGTTAGTTAGATCCAGTGACAGGACCCAAAGAGTGTGAGTTCAATACCTGGTTAATACGATGGAGAACCTGGAGAGCTGAATTAACAGGCGATAACTGATGACATCCATTAGACTAATGTGACACGTGAAACTCGAACAGTCTACCCCAGCGAGCGAAATAAAGGGTTCAGTTCGATATTCCAATCACCTGAAGAAGGCCGGAGCGTACAACGGCCGAAGCGTTGTGATAAATATGGCAACAAAGATGAGGATGATAGTCCGAGCAATGAAAAGAGCTATGACTTTTCATCAGCAATGCATATATGTCACACTGATATACGTGTCTTGTAATAAACACCACTATTGGAATTGCTGAAAAGCATGACCCAGCGTCTGTGCTGACATCCAATGTTTGGTCTCCGAAAACATTCAACATACTTCGATAATTTTCACTGGGTTCAATTTTCTCCGCCTGGAGGAATTCAATTACGCAACTCTGATTCGTCAGTACATATGTGTCAGACGTCATTTTTCCAGATTGCCGCTTATTCGTCATATGCAACAAGACAAAAATGTGTTATTAGCGAGACAGTTCAACATCTAATGCCATACCAACATTTGAATCTGATTTAATAAAACAGGAGGAATTACTCTCGCATCAATCCTGGTAATATCGAATTATTTGCACCAATCAATATCATAGACTTAAATTATTTTCACAAGTAGCAAATGTAAAAGAATTTGATCCATGGAATGTTCTGGCATATTTTCAACTTTAAAAAATATATTTTAGTGATATTCTCTGATTAAATATCATGTTACGCGTTTAAAATACAACGCAGTGTTTGAATTGCAGATTTGAACTTTTGGCTAATTGCTTTCTCGTATCCCAAAACAGGAAGCGAGGAATTAAGTTGATCATACCAACAAGTTGAGATTAATTTGGGGTTTCAGAGTTTGTTTGTTTGTTTTACTGCAAATAGATACACTTATACGAAACAGTGTCGGAACTTTCCTGCATATTATGTGTTGTAGCATACCTACGGACGATAATGGGTATGTCCCTATTAACATAAATACAGTAGTAAATACTGTATGTTGGTCAGCAGTTGGAGATTCGTCTCCAGCTGTGCTGGTCAAACTCTCTGACCCCGGGTATAGAGGATCCCTAGATGAGGCTATGTCGAAGGGCAGAGTCTCGTTTCAGTAAGCAGCTACTCGACCCCGTTTTATACGAGACTACGGGTTCAGATACCCCACATTAAATTTGGCCTTGTGCCACATGTGACCGTGTGGGGAGGTTGGTAGATATCCTGAAGTTGGAGATTCGTCTCCCGCTGTCCTAGTCAAACTCTATCTCCGGGCAGTGAGGATCCCCAGATGAGGCTATATCGAAGGGCAGAGTCTCGGTTCGGGAAACAGCTACCCGACCCCTGGTTGTTAGATATCCTGCAGTTAGAGATTCATTGACTCACTTTTAGCAGTTGACTACTTCAACCCGCCGCTGGCGAATCTTATATGTGTTGTTCTTGTCCTAAGTATTATCATTCCTTACCAACCTTCGTTTGATTATTCTGTTCAGTAACCTTCCCTAGGTTACAGCAATGTGTAATGTGATTTTTGCCGTTTAATGGAAATAACACTCATTGGTATCCGTTTTATTGATTGATTGGTTTGTTTTCTACGGCTTATCAACCCTTCTTTTCTTTTTTCAAATAATAATGATTTACTGATGCATGTCTTACTAATTAACCCGTAGCTGGTGGAGGGGAAGGTAGGTGGATTTATATCTTTCCAAAGGTTATTTGCGCGTAAGTGAATATAACGAACCCTACTGGAATTGGAAATCGGCTCTTCGATTAAAAATTACGAGCAATTATCCATTACACCACCCGCGCATCCAAGCTTACAGCATCTAGTATTTCCAAGCGGTCACTCCTCTAGGTACTGAGCAGGCTCGACGCTATGTAACTTCAGTGATCGTTCAGGAACCGGTGATTCAACGTGAGATGGCCGTAAACCGTCACTGGTATCCGGTCGACTGATTAACTCTGTCATTAGAATTCGTGCTTTCGGATCGTGTTAAATTATTACGCGAGGTGGAATACAAGACAGTAATCACTACGAATGAATTTCTACAAATTCGTAGTCCTTTTGTATGTGCCGTGTCCATTCAGGACGTTGTTGATCACGGCTCGCCACAATTTCTTGTCCTTTGTATCTCTCAATAAATTTGTCATTTTGTTATATCTCCTAAACCATGTTCCGCAATTCATTTACGCATACTTTGTTTCTCTCTGTTCCTCGGTCTTTAATCTATCCTGTGAGTATCAAATCATCTAGGCCCTCTTTCCTCTTCATGTAGCGTATAAATTTCAACAGTTTCTGCCTGTTGTTAAATATAAGTGTCCTTTTGGTTTCCATTTTCTCTAAAACTTGTGACTCACGTGTTCGGTCAATGGTATTCTCAGCATCCTTCTGTAGAACCACATTTTTGTTGCTTCAAGTCTCCTCTTCAGCATTCACTCCCATATAGATGGACTAAAGGTTAATATTTACGTACACTTTTCTTTATTTCTAAAGATTTTTTTCTATTTCTTAATACTTTGTTTAGCAATGCAACTTTCACTATCCCAAGGCGCTTTCGGATTTCACTTTCCGTTTTCAGTAAATCCAGATATTTAAATTGTTGCTCTTATTTGATTTTGGCTTCTCCAATTTGTAATTTGTATGATGGCCTGTTCTTTTAGCTAGCAAAGCATGCATCCCGTCTTCTTGCAATTGAGTTTTCATAAAAGCAAAACTGTAAGGATGCTAGAGAAAATAAATACGATTGTAAAGTTCTCTTGTCCATCACATTCATTGAAAAATCTGTAAAAGAAGGGTTACTGCCTCTCTCTCTCTATATATATATATATATATAATCAGCGACAGACAGGCGGTTTCGCAGCTCATCAATGTAGCTAGATATCCAATCGCTTCAAGCCAGGAGCGAAACCCGACCGACTTGGTATCAGTCGGAGATTCTAACCCCTTGGCTATAGGCTAATTTTTCGTATTGATTTTTCATAAACACGCCAGTAACACACACACACATATATATATATATATATATATATATATATATATATATATATATATATATATATATATATATATATATATATATATATATATATATATATATATATATATATATATATATATATATATATATATATATATATATATATATATATATATATATATATATATATAAAGAAATATAGTCTTAAGGTGTGCTATATTTATGGAATAAAGTGCTCAATATCAGAGATAGAGCGTGTGTAAATATAAAAGTGAACATAGAAGTCAACACTTAGAGGCGACAGTCTGTTTCATGCTATATGCAATCGTCAAGCCACGTGGCTTGACGATTGCATATATATATATATATATATATATATATATATATATACCGAGTGTAACACCAAGATTGTTAAATTAGGTTGTGAACCGTTGTATCATAGAAATGACTAAAGATATCTTACTGGAATTCTGCGAGGTTTTTATCATAGTATTGGGCTCTCCTTTGAGCAGTAAGAATGAATAACTACTCTCTAAGCTTAACAGAAGTATCTTAATGAAATCGATCAGAAACGAAAATGACGTTCATCATTAATTATTGCTAAGTATCGGAAGCTCATGAAGGATTGATATAAAGTTCATATATATATATATATATATATATATATATATATACGTTTCATTAAAAATGACTGACACAGTACTACGTTTAAGGTTTTTACTTCATTTTTCTTGTGTTCTTATAATTCTTTAATTATATATACATTAATGACAAATTGAAAACTTTTTTGAGTCTTACTTATAAAGTAATGTCTTTGTAGATATTCCCAGACCTCTTCATATAGATATATATTTACATCGTAATTATCATAATTACATCAACAAAACATTAATCCGATGATATCCTAAAAAACGTCAAACAAAAAGATTTTTCATTTTTTCATTAATTTTCCTAATATTGTCCTGATTTATAGTAATTGATATATCATATTCTCCCATATATATATATATATATATATATATATATATATATATATATATATATATGTGTGTGTGTGTGTGTGTGTGTGTGTGTGCGTGTGTGTGTGTGTGTACAATATGTGCATAAATATAAATTATATATATATGCAATTTTTATGTATATTATTTATATATTATATATGCGTGGTACTTATTGTATAGCGCTCAATATTTGTTTGCGACCCTGTGTTTCACTCTCTCTACGATTGTCAGACAAACTGATTAATTTTTTAAATTTCTGGATTATTTCTGGTTGTTTATATCAGTGTTTTATGGTAGCAGGAGAAAAAATTATCGTCCGCGAACAAAATAAACGAACGATCTGTTCGTTGATATTGCCGCTTGGAAAGAAGTTCGCTACACAATCCAATACTGAATACAGAGAGCAATTGCGTACGTATGCACACAACGACACATTGATACACATATCCACCCAGTCCCACACAGTTCATATATGTTTATGTTTGTGTGAGCTGCAATGAGTGAACTTGCGTGTATGTATGTCTGCGTACGTATGAGTGGCCTTCCGACAACAATTTTCCTCCTACCGATATACGCAACCCAAAATTTCAAAAATTAAACAGGTTGTCTGACGATCGCAGAGATCGTGAAACCCAGGTTCACAAACTCACATTAGATGGATTTAGAATTAAATAGTAATGTTAATTTGATTAATGTCGAAACCACTTCGCTAACTGGACTTAATGACACATTAACTTACTATCATTTCCTTGAATAAAATTCTCATATTCGAGTTGTCAGATGGAAGACACATGCTAAGTACTTTCACAATTTCAAATTGTCATCTTCAGGGCGCAATTTTCTTATATATAGGCAAAATTATACAATATAAGCTGCACACCCTAATATATATATATATGTGTGTGTGTGTAAATATAAAAGTGAACATAGAAGTCAACGCGAGGCCTGACGATTGCATCTAGCATGAAACAGACTGTCTCTAAGTGTTGACTTCTATGTTCACTTTTATATTTACACACACTCTATCTCTGATATTGAGCACTTTATCCCATAAATATAGCACATCTTAAGACTATATTTATTCATATATATATATATATATATATATATATATATATATATATACATATATATATATATATATATATATGTATATATAATTGGACTCTAAGACCTAAAGATTGCGCTCAAACTGTAACCTCTCGGTCATGTATTTTAAATGCTTTCATATTTACATTCTCTCTATCCCTGATATTGAGCACTTTTAACTATAAAAATAGCATACGTTAAAAATTGAAAACTATATATATATATATATATATATATATATATATATATATATATATATATATATATATATATATATATATAGTTTTTATGACCTAGTCTGAGAATTTTCCCATACTGACGCATAACAGATTCCAGTAAGATTTATCATAGTAGAGACTGTAGCTAACCGTGAAATCACTACTTACAACAAACTTAAAATATCTATTCTTATGAGTAGGTCTAGTCTTTTTAACGAAAAGGAGCGAAAGAAAGAGAGAAAAAGAGAGGGACGATGATTTGTATGCTCTTTTTTAGGCAAAGACAAATGTTGATGCCACAAATGCTGACGCAATATCACCCAACAAATGCCATAAAAAAATAACCATTGTGTTTTTACTTCCTTCCGAAGTCTAATTCAATTCTATACTTCTAACGCAGATGTACTCAACCGGGGTGCATATGTTCCCTAGGGGTTCATGCAACATTACTGGGGGTACAGACTAAACAATAGCAAATTGGGGAGGGGGGGGTCCACGTCATATTTTAATGGTTCATAGAACAATTTCACTTCGGAACGTTTGTTACAACAGACAATTGAAATTTCTACTAAAATTTACGCCATATTAAAATATTAAATATAGAAAAACAACTCTAAAACTGGTAGAAAACGAGATCATGCGATGTGAGTTAGCTTCCCTTTACCTCTACCAGATGTTTTGGTTGCAAATGTTGAATAAAAACTGAGGATATATAAAGGAAGTATACAAAGATATAAAATTATAATATATTATATAAATTAATTTAACGTATTAACAATAAATAATAATATTAACATTTTTAAATATTTATGAAATAAAATATTAATATATTAATATGAATTAATTTATATAAGATGTTAAAAAACATTTTTAATAAAATTAATTTAATATATAAATTATATAAGGATTATATATAAAGGAAGAATATCTAATTACTATTTCTATGATACAGTTACAAAACTTATATATTAGTTAAAAAAAAATAAAAGAAGCTTTTTTTTTCATCGAATAGTTATTGGGGTCCATCAAAATGTTGAGAATAAAAGTGGTTCATGGATACAAAAACATTGAGAACCAATGATCTGACGTAAGAACTTAAACTCTGAAATTTTATTTACAATTTAATTATTTATATTTTTGCTCAATACAAGTAGTTAGGTTCCCTTTTCGTCCTGTTCACACCTATCCCCGTTCTTTTAAAAGGGGGTAGAGGTTTATCCTATTTAGGATTGGGTTCTGGTGTCTTCTGAAGTCTTTTCATTGTTTCTCACTCCCGAATTATTTCGGCTCATAATGGCTGATATTCTACACAAGGGTAAGTTTAATGGCACGGTTTCCCTCATTTTTGTTGGCTGAAAAGAAAAACATGGTTGTTTATTAATTCAAAGTTCAGCGTTTTCTTCTATTTTATTCTTCGCTGTAATTTCTCTTCAGAATGAAATATAATTCTGTCTTCCTCTTCTTCAACAAGGATGTGCAGTGATGTAATATATAGCGGCTCGGAAAGAGAAATCGGAGAGACGTGTTTGATTCTTTTTACGCACTTACAAGTAAATGTCCGTGGGAAAGATACGAATCCATTTCTTCTCCACAGCTATGGGTTAAATGGTAGGATTTGTATGTGTAAAAATCATTGTTATTCTTAGAAAAATTGCTGACGCAATATTCACTCGTAAAAAAAAAAGAATTATTCTTAAAATTTAAAATAGGTATCGGCTTTAAATAAACCAGAAACGGTTGAAAAAAAACAAAAACAATCCTCTTCTTCACCATTATTTTCTTCCTCGATAGTCGTTTCTTATCCAAATAAATAACATGACTGCTAACTAAGGAACGATTCCTCACTATAAAAAACAGAAACCGATGATACGGTTTTGAAGGTTGACTCAGAAGCAAAACTTAACTCAAAAGCTTTAAAAAAAAATGAAAACCATTGTATGACTGATTGCATGGTTGTTAACAAAAGAGACACACCATTTTGTGAGCTACGCATTGGGAAGGTGCAATAGTGGTTTGGTTTGTTTTGTTTTAGGGAATATCAACCTCAATGGGTTATTTAATGCCAACAAAATATTTGTTTCTGGTAACTTTTTTTTCCTACATAAATCTTTTAGTAATATTTTTTTCTTTAAAAATGTATTGCTGGCAATAATTTTTTTAAAAAGTAGTTCTATTATTAAAATCTATTTTTACACTTTCATAGTGTTTTGAACCCAGTTTGGGGGTTAACTATTTGCCCATAGCTGGGGCCTTACAGATACTGCCACCCCGGGTCATGGTGAACCTGGGAACACCAGCAATTAAGAGGTGGTTCCACGCTCCTCAGAACCTCCTGATCAGAGGCCTTGCTGTTGGACGTAGTTTATCGTCTTACCCAGGACGCGGATGTAGTTTATCATCATACCCAGGACAGAGGTGCAATAGTGAAAATACCTTTCAGAAACTAAGGAAATGATTAAATGATAGTATATTATCCTTAGGAACGAAAAAGACTGCCTTGTAATGCTGTGTAATATCTAATCCCGTATTTGTTAAGAAATATTGGAAAATCACAAATGAAGAGGAGACTTGAAGTAAAAACAAATATGTGGTTCTACCGACGAATGCTAGAAAGAATTACACAAAGTGAAAATATAGGCAAAGAAAATATCTTAAGGAAAATAGAAGCAACATGGGAATTTATACATACAATCAGAAATAAACTGTTTACATTTCTGACACACATAATGAGATAAGACCTGGAGAATCTAACACTAACAGAATGCATTGAAGGCAAGAGAAGCCTAAGGGAAACAGAGTAACCTACATAACGAGATTTTTTTTATGATTTGATAGAAGAACAAGGTCAGGAAGAGATTGTAAAGAGTTAAAAGTCACTTAGAACAACAGAAGAGATGACGTTGTGGACAGGGATGATCATATACATTGTAAAGAGACATGGCATATAAAAGATAATTGTCACCGATAAAATCAAAACTCATTATCCACCATTCTGTCGAAAACATTCACCATGTTTCGATGATTGACACTCGGTTCAATTTTCTTTGCAGGCATGGATTCAGTGGCACAACTCTGATTAGTAAGCGCATTTATGTCAGACGCCATTTTGCCAGATTGCAGCTCACCTGCTATATGTAACAAGACAAAAATAGGTTATTAGCTGGAAGATTCAACATCAAATGCCATACCAACATCAGTCTCTAGTTTCTCGCAGCGACCCTCGTAATACTGAATTATTTACACCAATCAATATCATAGGTTTAAATAGTAGATGTAAAAATTTTTTGATCTTTGCAATGTTCTGTCCTTTTTTCATGTTTTTTTTTTTTTTAAAAAAAACTATTTTAGAGATAATCTAATTTCAAGTTAATCGTTTAAAATTCAACGCAGGGTTTGAATTGCAGCTTTGAACTTTTAAAAGGTTCTTTTAAAAGAAGATTGGCAACGCTAAAATGGTTTTGATTTCAACCGCGTTTTTCTAAACAAATCGGAGTGTGAATTGCATAAACTGCAAGTGTTCTATGTCCCATGCTGCCCCGTTTCGAAGGAACATGGAAAGTCGATGGTAGTAGAGGGGTCACTTCAATGTAAGTCACGCCCAGGAGGACACCAAGTGCAATTGGTCTGTCGAATAAACAAGCAAAAACGACAGGTTGGACAGTGTACGTTAAAGGTTTGCCCAAGGCCGAAATACCTGCTTACTGGAGTGTATAAACTGGCACAGTGATATATGCAATATCCACTTGATTTACTTATCTCTCTAACTATATAACTACATATATACAAACCTTTTTGTCAACATTTTTAAATAACACATATCAATGCTCACATTAAGGCGCATACAATGGAAGACTGTTTTTGATGGCACTGCCTTACGGATTGCGTCATGAGAATTGCTTAATTAATGCTTACCCTTCAAATATAAATAAATTATTCTATCATAATATTGTAATACGATTAGCTAAGCGGGACACGACTAACGGACCTTGTTACAAGACTGAAGTTTTTTCCTAAAAAATTAAAATGAAACAAAAACTAAAATAAAAACTAAAATAAAATAAAAACTAAAATAAAATAAAAACTAAAAACAGGTCAAGACCACGCGAGATTGCATAGTGGGAATGTTTTAACGGTGAAAATGGAGTCGTGAAGCGGCAGCTGGTGACGTCATAGGTGAAAACCGATTCTAATCTCTAATGGCTTTTATCGTGTCCGGGATGTGTTTGATGATATTCCAGTTAATCATCCATTTTTTTTTTGTCTAACGTTTACGGCTGACATGGGGTAGAAAAATTATATAGAATCAATTGCTATATCCGCAGCTACGAAAGTTGGTACACTGTGTCGTAAACCATTCTTCTCACCAAAATCTATCTTACATATTTATAAGTCTACCATTCGTCTATGCTTTGAATATTTCTGCTACATCTTACGTGGTGCTTCTGTTACATATTTAGAGATTTTTGATAAAATACAAAGGAGAATCTGCAATATCATGACCTGGCAACTTGGCTTCAGTCTCTTTCTCACCTCTGTCACCTAGTATCCTTTTCCTATAAATACTTTCATGATAATTGTTCTGGTGCACTTTACGATATGAACTTAAGCACAATACTAATTTGACGACAAGGTCTTATATATTTTTGCAGATGAATATGGCTAAATGTTACCGTAAGTTCTATGCTAATAGTTTCTTCTTTCGCACTTCTCGTTTATGGAACATCCCTCCGGCTTCTTGCTTTTCAGTCGACTTTGATTTTCGAAAATATAAATGCAATGTGAGTCGCTATCGTCTGTCGTCTTAATTACTGTTCTTTTATTGTTTTCTCTCCTTAATAGGACTTTTCTCATATTATCTTACACTCAGTAACCCCTTTTTGTCATAGTGACTTATTGTCTTGCCATTTGCCGGCAAATGGTAACACGAGACTTCATCTCTCATGTTTATGACTACATTTTATTTCACTCCGGCACTTCGTCAATTCCCAGCGCCCAGTGTGTGTATACGTGTTTGCGTGTGACCCTCGAATCTTCTTCCGAACGGGGATCCTATATTCTCGCCCGCATTGTCTCAAAGACTTTCCAACATCTGTCTGGAACTGGTGTTTATATAACCTGTTGTAATACAATTCTTTCCCACTCTTGCAACTCAGGCGCAGCTGGATGGTGGGCGGGGATTCAGCCAGACCAATTCTGCATCTGGCTTCTCTGATGTCTGACTAAGTTCAAAGAATATTCTGTCATGCTCTGGACGAGGAGACACATACTACATACGTAATTACGTAGCCAACAAGTAGATGCAGAGGACAACACAATATATAGGATGAAATGACAGATTGATACATTTTTGATAATATTAAACTCGGTAGCAGGAAAAGAATACTACCGGTTGACCCAAGTTTTGTGAGTGAAATTGACTTAAATTAAATGAATAATTTAGCGTAATTAGACTTTCAGAGTGTCGATATTATTTTTTTTCTTCAGTTGGCGCGTAACCGACTGGCTACAACGTTAGTGGCTTGACCATGAGACCCTGATTCAAAACTCATCAAGGAAATGCCTTCTTCATAGAATCGTCCTAGGGAGATCATTCCAGCATTCGGAATTGTTGAGAAGTACCTGAAAAATAAAGCGAACCAAGCGAGTTAAATTAAATTGTTTTCGGGCAGGACGAGTCTTTGATGGCTGCGTTTCATCAAGAAGTCACAGGTTTCAGCGTACTGGCTTTGTTCAACTGCTGATCAAGCCAGATATTTGCGATTCCTCCCTTTCTCTAAACTAACCGAGGTCCGTTCAGCATAGTGCCTGAGCAGGCGTCTACAACAGTTGCTAATTCCTCTTGTATACTGCATACCGTACATACTCGGCTATAGTGCGAGTTTTTTATGATCATTATTTTTACGTAGAAAACAGGTAATTTTTTATGGAGAGGTTAAAATTCAGGGCTCGTACTAAATATGAATTCGGATAATAAACGATTATATGCGTTAGTTTCTCGGATGTCTTGTACACTCAAAATGAATAACTGATCCTAAATGGGGTTTAATTCATAATTTTTCCCTTACAAAGGTCGCTATGAAAATGTTCGGTATACTGGCCTACTTTTAAGTATTTAATGGTTCTATTAGCACGGGAAATATACTCCAGATTTTTGACTCTAGGCCAAGTTTAAAAATGCCGCTACTTTTAACCCATCTGCAGCAAATTAGAGACCTTCATCACTCCCTTTTAAACTAATTTAGAAGAACCTGAAATAAATTTCCCCAAATTAGAAATATCCTTCCGTTAATCGTCTTCCTCCAATCAGATTAGCAAAATGGTAATCAAAAGCTTTTATCTTCTCTTTTCGTCTGCCGTCAAATATGAAAGCTTCCTTCTGTGTCTCCTAAAATTTCAAAGCTACCATGAAAATAAGAACAGATTCTTTCATTTCAGGGCTATGCTTTTGTTCGAGGCATGAATTTGAATTACCCCGTATCTTAACCGTATATAAAAAAAACTTCTCTGGCAATGAAGAAACTTGAGACTAATCGAAAGAGAAGTGTTCAAGAATGTAAAATGAAAAAAAAAACTAATGATGTAAGTTCTGATTACACACACACGAATACACACACACACACACACACACACACATATATATATATATATATATATATATATATATATATATATATATATATATAGTTTGGATTGAGTATTCAGAGAGCTGAGTTTGAATTCCAGTCAAGTTCATTAGATTCACTTGTGTTTAATACCCTTGAATCTATCTGTTCTTCCCCACCCCTAAACATAGATAAACATAGACTATAAGTTCTATAGCCTTGGCTGGCAACCGGTTCAGGAGAATGACAACTTTGCATTCCTAACCTGAGTAGAATCGATTGGGAACCTTGTGGCCCGCTGTTCACCAATTGTCTATATTTGGGTCCTCCAGAAAGTGTGGTCTGTTCTGCACAAACATTCACCGCTATAATCAAATTCATTGTGTGGGTAGTCTGACTGGTTCTAAGAACTTAGTTGCTGTACCCTCATACGTTCAAAAAGCCCTCCATGCATATATATATATATATATATATATATATATATATATATATATATATATTGTTATGGTCCAGTTCCTTGTACCACGGTGATAGTCAAAGGTAGAACCAATAAAGAAGAACTCGAACACGGATATGGAATAACACAGATATATTACAAACAGGAATATATACAGAGAGGTAGAAAAGTGTTAGTACGAACAATCAGGTTTAGTAGTAATTGTCTGAACGCGACTCTGTTTCGGACTGCCTCTGACTCGACTGACTGACTCGCTCGCTCTGACTAACTGACAGACTCCTGACGGACTTCACTCCAGACTTCAGACTGAACAGTATTTAGTCACACCGCCACGAGGGCATCATGTGGCACAAGGCCGGTTTAACGTGGGATTTCCGAGCCCGTGGGATCTCCGAGCCCGTGGGATTTCCGAGCCCGTGGGATCGGCCAAAAATATGCCCATTGAACCCGTATAAACGGGTTCAGGGTCGGTTTACTTCCCCGAAAGAGACTCCGCCCTACGGCGTAGCCTCGTTCGGGTTCCTACCCGCCCGAAGGCAGAGTTCAATTGATCAGCAGGTCAGCCGGTCAGCCGATCGTCCGACTTCAGACTGAACAGTATTTAGTCACTACCCCGCTCCACGAGGGCATCATGTGGCACAAGGCCGGTTTAACGTGGGATCTCCAACTGAACTCCCTGCTTCCTCTTGAGGCGCAGTATTTATTACGTATGGAATAGTCCATTATATTATTATGTGTAAGGCCCCATAACACACACACACATATATATATATATATATATATATATATATATATATATATATATATATATATAATACCAATTTGTAATTGGTAGGGATTATTCCAAAGTGGACTTTAATTCAGCTCAATGTAAGTTACAGAGCAATTTGTAGGAATAAATGAAATAAGCAGCTTAAAAATCTGTATCGGTTATAATTTACTTCATGAATATTGTTATTTTCATCTCTTCATACCGAATTTTTTTTTTTGATTGTATTCAATCATCATCATTTTATCATTTTAAACTAATAATAATAATAATAATAATAATAATAATAATAATAATAATAATAATAATAATAATAATATCCATATTATATCCAACATAAAAAATTGAAAATAATATATATATATATATATATGAAACTTTTACATGAATTTTCAGGGTGTGAGTGCTCAGTGCTCTCCACAACTTCTTATAGCGCTAAGAAATGTTTCATCCATCACAATCCATCACCGTCATTGTTGCCATCTATTTACACAAGTTCTTCACGTAGTCTATTCGATGTTTCCTTGAAATTCTTTCCTTCAACATGTCATGTGAGTGTCAAATTCTCCAAACCCCTTTTCCTCATTATGTGTCCTAGAAATTCAAGTATCTTTCTTATTCTAAGTAAAAGTGTTTCTATTTTTGTTAAAACTTCCTTGTAGCTCACATATTCCATCCAAATAATTTTCAACATACGTCTACAGAACCATGTGAAGAAATTGCCCAGTATAGTCTTTTTTTTATCGTATAGTTATTGCTTATTGCCTCAACTTTCTGGTCGTTTTTGTATTCTACAACCATTCCGAAAGAAACATGGATCGGGATAAGAAAAGAAACAATTGTTAAAAAATTAATAATAACAATGCTTCATCAAAGAAATTGGAACAAATTTAGACCAATTTTTCTGCTACTGTGACTAATACTACTACTACTATTGCAACTGCTTAATTAACGGGATGGAATATAAGAACTACAAGAGTGTTTCAATAAAACACCACTGGTATCTTTTCTACGAAAGTGCGCATATTTTTGCAGAAATTATTTTACGTTTTTCTTACAGAGAAATCGTACTTAACACAGATGAAAGTGTGCTACTATGATTTCGTAAGCCATTAGTACTGACTTTCTTTATGAGTAAATTGCTTGTGAATATTGCCTTATGTCAAACTTAGATTTTCCCTAAAAAATAATGGAGTCAAAAGCAGTCTGACTGGTCAAATAATTACATAGTCCAAGTCCATTGCAGTTCGTTAAAACATATTTTTATGTTCAACACATTACACTTATTCTCTCTCTGTTTTATATATATATATATATATATATATATATATATATATATATATATATATATATATATATATATATATATATATATATATATACACGCGTGTGTGTGCGTGCGTGATAAAGGAGATTACGTTTAGATTCAACGATCCTTTTTTTTTTTCAGTTTAAGATTCTAGTCATATATCATGCTCAGCGACACCTGGTGGTAAATATAGAGCATGCAATATCTTTCCCGCAGAGTTGCCGCCCATGTTTTTTCATAAGAATAGGTGCGTTAAATGATTTTATTACCGCAGATAGAAAAAAAAATGGAACGGGCATGAAGAGATGAGAAAAAAAAAGAAGAAAAGAAAAGGCATTGTAAAACAAAGAAAGAACGCGAACACGTAAAAGATATATAAAAAAAAAAAATAACCCAGTAGAATGGCGAAAAAAACAAAGAAAAACGAAATAAAACAATAAAAGACGGGAGAGACAATGCTTAATAACAAATAAGATGTTAGGGAAAATGTAGAAGGAAAATGGAGAATGGAGAAAGAGGCAAAAGAGAAGGAAGAATGAAAATAAGAGAAGAAATTACGAAAAGAAAGAAAGGAAAGAAGAAATAAAGTTAGAAAAAAAAGAAAGGAAGGAAGAAACAAAAGGAAGAAAAGAGAAAGAAAGCTTGAAAGAAAGAAAGAAAAAAGAAAGCTAAAAAGAAGGAAAGAAATAAAGGAAGAAAAAAAAGAAAGAAAGCTAGAAAAAAGGAAGAAAGAAAGGAAAAAGAAAGAAAAATGAGTTCTGAATAGCGAGTGATAGTTAAAGATAAAAGAAAAAATAATAACTGAAATGTTTACAACAATTAAAGATATTCAAAGAAACACAAGTGAGGAAGAAAAAAAAAAGCCCAGATTTTATAGTAAAAATGAATAAAAGAAAGAAGGAAAAAGACTCACTTCAAACGCAGTTTCATTTAATTGTCTATCTTCCTCTTTCTTTACCAATCTTTTAACTGTAGTATTTTTATTACTTCATTTCGCGCTGTTTTTCATAACACATGGGAGCTCAGTCAATGGTGTCACCCATGTCATTATTCTCTTCATCGTATCTACAGGATATGTCTCCACGATTTTTCTATGCTCTGATTGGCTACTAAAGGTATCGAGCGTGACAAGCGTACGCAGAATTTGTCAAGCGTTCATTATAACAACTCATTTCATTCCGTTTCTCTTAACCTTTTGTTACTCGGGATATTTTTATTGCACTCATACATATATAAAATTCTGACAGAATAAAAAAGGCTAATCTAAGGATTATCTTCAAGTTTCACGCGGCTCTCGGAATTGGCTGTGGTAATGTTAACTGTTTCCCTACAAGGAAACATTTGGCACTCATTGACCGAGCTGCCAGTACTTCGTTCGGTTAGAATTTATAAAATATTTCTCTTAAAACCGTTTTTCCAGGGAAATAGGCTTCTCAAGCACAGTAGATTTTATCGCTCTTTCCATTACTAATGGGTTTTTTTTTTCCGAATTTTCTATTTGAAGTGGTGGGGAATGGTAACATCTTGATGATGTCATTATTTTCTCTTTGAGTTACATGTGGTATCTATTTTAGTTGTTGCTGCTTTTAGTAGCCCTCAAGTGATGTGGTGTCTGTTATTTTGTATAGATCATTGGTTGTTATTTTGTAGCGCCAGCCCACAATGTTCAAAGACGGATGATCTTTGCCAAGACGTTCAGGCTTTACTCTCTCGAAGCCTTTTTTTTTCACCGTCGATCTTAGTAAGTGGTTGTATATTAGCTGACAGTTTAGATGTTTCTGAACGGATTTAGTGCCATGCGTGACATCCATATGAATGTCTCATTTTGACGAGGCTATTTAAATATGACTCAAGTTCTCAGGTTGATGTTTTGGCTTCGTAGCAGTTTGCGGTGTTGGGCGAAACTACCTCTGGTGAAACCTGTGATATGTTCAAATTCTTTCTGTTGGTGCTTATTTGCTTAATATGTATCTATTTGCCATTTCTTCCAGACAATAAATTTCGGAAGGAGTTTCAGGTTCTATTCAAATATTAAAATAACAGACTCGATCGGTGACAAGTAATTGGCTCTATCCCCACTCTTGCCCTAAAAGGGAGGGGTTATCAAATAAGAGTGGGTCTTTCAATTTTCAAAGATTTAATGAGGACGTCTTCAAATAAAAGTGGAAGATAAGTAAATAAGTAGAACTGGTTAATATGTATTTATAAGTACGAATGGTGATGATAATATTAACCGCTTCCTTATAAAGAAACAATCGGGATTCATTAACCGAGCAGCCAATGCTAATGTCGGATGAAATTTATAAAATCTGTTTAGTCAAATTTCTAAGAAATAAGTTTGTCAAGTTCAGTAACTTTTTTTCGCCCCAAGCAAAGCGGCATTGTCACTAGGACACAGTGTGGGGCGGGGCGGGGTTTACAAAGAGTGAAAGTGAAGGAAAAGACTGTATAGTGGGGATTGAGGAAAGGATAAAAGAAGAACGTGATCAAGGCAGCAGAATATGGCGATTGACGTTGCATTATTATCGTTTTTCCAGTATTGATGGGGGTTTCCTTCCTAACCTTTTGTTGGAAGTACTGTGCAACGTCAACATTTTGATTATGTCATTATTTTATTTTTGAGTTACATGTGCTATCCATTTTAGTTGTTGCCGATGTTGAAAGTCCTCAAGTGGGCTAGTTTTTGTTATTTGATACATTTTTTTTCTTTTTCAATCTGTAACGCCATGGTGATTCTCGCTATGACCTACTGTCTTCATTTGCTCAAAGCCATAAAGCGGGAGGTTTGCTTTATTTTATTTTTTTAATTTTAATATGAGTACACCCCGGTTATTCGGGATTCAAGAGTATCGACTGATGAAAACGAAAGCTAAAATCCTCTCAGTTGGCTTTTCTAAGTACTCGGAATACACATTTAATTAGAATTGTTTATTTAGAACTAACGAAAGAGTTCTGTTTCAAGTAGACTTACGAGATTCGGGTTTGATAAAAGTATTATGAAAGACAGGATTGAAAAACGTTACTCTTTACTCTTTCGTTAAATTTTTTGTGATGTCAACGAACACTCGTTGACACTTTTGTAATGTCTATGAATACTCGTTGTCACTTTCGTAATGCTCGTTGTAGTAGAGACTTTGTAATCGCAGATACAACTATAGTACGCTGTTGAACAATACTGGTGTCAGACGACTTCGAATAACACTCGCACTAATAATACTTGCACGATTACACCCGCTCACAAAGTAACCACCGAATAATGATCCGCATAGTGATCAGTATAGAGAAATACTATAGTGAATAGTATAGTGAATAGTATAAAGAAAAGCCATTCGTATAGTGATAGAGGATAGTGTAGAAATAGTGATCAATTAGACGCCATGCTAATTCCCATATATACATTTTCCTTTACCATCACGTGATCTATTTATTCAAAATGGGATCACCTGTGTTTTCTCTCTGGTACTCAAACTCCTGTGTGGGCACTTTATTCCTATATGATAAAAACAGAATAAAAATTTATAAAAAGTGATGAAATTCTTTCAGCAAAACTTACTGGGATTGCAAAATTAACCGCGACAGTATGATTTATTCTCGCAGAACAAGAATATGTACATGATCAAATGCAAAAAAAAAAAAAGAAAAGAAAAAAGTGTAAAAAATAAGCTAAAAATACAAAAATAAAGATGAAAATAAAGAAAAAATTGTACAATGAATTATAAGAATAAATAAAATATAAAAAAAAAACACAACACGAAATATTACAAATAACCAAATACAAAGTTGCCAAATATCAGCCAAATTTTCTCATATATTTGTTAAATTTGTATCATTCGAGTCATATGATGTCTCTGACGCCATATAAGGCCCACTTAAAACTAGTTTTAAAATATGCGAATTTGAGGTCTACTGACTGCCATAGATTATAATTTTTCTTCAAAATCTCACTTCTATCTATAAATACGGTGAACGAACAGTTGCTTACTGGACATTTGCGTTCCGGAAAATTGCGTACCAGACAATTGGGTCCCTGGATATTTGCGTCCCTAGACAAATGCGTCCCTGGGTAATTGCGTACCTCTGATAATTTTTTTGACATTACCATATTTTTTTTTAGAGTTGTTTAAAATAGAAATTTTGCACACTAATACCATTAATTACTCTAAACAAGCAGGAAGGTAGTTACCATAAATAAAAAAAAGAGAAAAATGTCTTTTCCTTAAAGCGACAGAAAATTAAGCTAGCAGTTTGAGTTCACTCCAGCCGTACGTAGCAAAAAAAAAAAAAAAAAAAAAACATCTAATAGATTCTGGATTTTATGGATTATATTTTTATTTGGAACTCATGGCTAAGTTCCGAAAATCAAACACTCGTGGAAAAATATTTGTGGACGAAAAAAATTATAGCTAGCTCTATAATAAGAAAAACCCCGATGAAACAAAATCTTACTGGCGATGTCTAGAGTGATCTTGCAACACTGTTAATCTGTCATTGCATTTTAAACAAAAATAAACATTTTTTATTTTTTTATTTATTTTTTTATTTTTTTAAATTTATGATTACTACCTATGTTGCTTTTTTTACAAAATTTATGATAATTGCCTTTAAAAGCTTCAAAGAATTATCAGAGGTACGCAATTATCCAGAGATGTTTTTTGTCTTGGGGCGCAAACGTCCAGAGATGCATATGTCTGGTACGCAATTGTCCAGTATGCAACTGTTCTAGAACCCTATAAATCCAGCACATGTCACAAAATCTCGTAAAAATTTCGAAACTCAGAAGAAAATGTTTATTGCACTTTTTAATATGACGTTATAAAACTGTCGTAAGAATGTCATAAAAATGTCATAGGAATGTCACAAATAGAAAAGAGGCTTTTTGAAATAAAGAACAATAAAATGTCGGTAAAATTTCATACAATGCGATCAGCATATTATGACATAAGATTTTCATAAGGATATCATAATATCATAAAAATATCATAATGTTATTATATCCTTATGGCATTATGATATCCTTATAGCATTATGATATCCTTGTGCCGTTATGATATTCTTATGGCATTATGATATCCTTATAGCATTATGATATCCTTATAGCATTATGATATCCTTATAGCATTATGATATCCTTGTGCCATTATGATATTCTTACGGCATTATGATATCCTTATAGCATTATGATATCCTTGTGCCGTTATGATATCCTTATAGCATTATGATATCCTTATAGCATTATGATATCCTTGTGCCATTATGATATTCTTACGGCATTATGATATCCTTATAGCATTATGATATCCTTGTGCCGTTATGATATTCTTATGGCATTATGATATCCTTATAGCATTATGATATCCTTATAGCATTATGATATCCTTGTGCCATTATGATATTCTTATGGCATTATGATATCCTTATAGCATTATGATATCCTTGTGCACATTATAATATTCTTATGGCATTATGATATCCTTATAGCATTATGATATCCTTATAGCATTATGATATCCTTGTGCCATTATGATATTCTTACGGCATTATGATATCCTTATAGCATTATGATATCCTTGTGCCGTTATGATATTCTTATGGCATTATGATATCCTTATAGCATTATGATATCCTTATAGCATTATGATATCCTTGTGCCATTATGATATTCTTATGGCATTATGATATCCTTATAGCATTATGATATCCTTGTGCACATTATAATATTCTTATGGCATTATGATATCCTTATAGCATTATGATATCCTTATAGCATTATGATATCCTTGTGCCATTATGATATTCTTACGGCATTATGATATCCTTATAGCATTATGATATCCTTGTGCCGTTATGATATTCTTATGGCATTATGATATCCTTATAGCATTATGATATCCTTATAGCATTATGATATCCTTGTGCCATTATGATATTCTTACGGCATTATGATATCCTTATAGCATTATGATATCCTTGTGCCGTTATGATATTCTTATGGCATTATGATATCCTTATAGCATTATGATATCCTTATAGCATTATGATATCCTTGTGACATTATGATATTCTTACGGCATTATGATATCCTTATAGCATTATGATATCCTTGTGCCGTTATGATATTCTTATGGCATTATGATATCCTTATAGCATTATGATATCCTTGTGCACATTATGATATTCTTATGGCATTATGATATCCTGATGATATCCACACCCATTTACGCTTACCGCTCACACAATAACTGCCTTCAATAAAGCCTACCTTGATAAGACATTGTGGGTCGCATAGAGTGAAGAGCAATAAAAACAATGAAATTTGTTTCAAAGCTTGTAAAATCTTGGCCTAAATTCAATAAAGAGTGATTCCATAGGATCATATCTATTACATTTCCATCTCTGATTGGATCCATTTAAATTTTAAAAAAATAGTACATTGGTGAACATTACTTAACAATAGATTATTACTTCTCCCTAAATTTCTTTGCAACAGTATACAACGTCTATTCCACGTTTTAGGTTACCCGAATATCTACCATTTTGAAAATCTGGATTCGTTGACAAGTTGACAATCTAGTGATTGTTCTTGGAGTCGTAGAGTCATATCGTATGGAACTAGTTTTAGGGAACTTTATGCCAGTGTCTGGACAACTAGCCCGATCCCATAATATATAATGCGTAATGGAATTTGGTACGCGTATTTGTTTCGCTCCTTGGGATATCATTTCATGATTTCTGTTCTATTTACTTATTTTCTCAAACGTTTTCAAAGATGTGTTCTTGTCGTCTGGGACTGTAATATCTGTCATCTGTCATTGTCAGAAATATATGATTTTTTACAATTTCGTCCTTTCGATTTGTCTGGATTTCCTTATCAGTTTGAACACTGAAAATTCAGAGAATGGTAACCTCATCATTGTACATGACTTGTGGTGGCTTATGCCCCCACCAATTCTCTTTGTAAGGGAGGTGGAATGCGCGACATGCAAGTATTGAGCTGCCCTATCATGTGGTTGCAAGTATTCTGTTGGCACCAGATCGCCACACCCAAATAAGATGTGTTTTTTTGTCTCCCTGTGTTCTCCACATACGCAGCAGTTTGCGTTGCTGTTAAGTCTTTACATTGGTATTTGGTTGGAAGGCAAGGATCTTGAACAGCGGTTATACATCCTTCAGTTTGTTGTTTGAAAGCTGAGGCCACCAGCCACGGATGGGTAAGACTTCGAACTACAAGATCACATAGGGCATTTGCCATGCAGAAGTTTTCTCTCCAATTTTTCCTTAGTGTTTTTATTTGTTTCTTTTTTTTTTTTTTCCTTTTCCAATTATTTCTAACTATGGTGTCGTGTTTCTCCAACGTGTCGTGTTAATCGATTAATTGACATCCGATTGGCAGCCGAACGTGTTTATTGTTAAGTATGCTCTTTTTTTAGCGATCTCATAGAGGTACTTAACTATACAGTAGCACTGCAAAAGACGTTTCCAAATTGTGGATTCTCTTCATTTCAAACGACGACAACCTAATATCAATATTTTAAAAAATCTTGTTTCTCTTTCATTAGCAAATTCAATTGTTAGTTTGTTTACAAGATCAGTTAATATTGTTTTACGGTGATATATAAATAAATCGTCATCGATATATAGGAAATATACCAATACTTTCGGTAACATATTCTGAGAACGAACAGTTTCTAGACGTTTAAAAAACGAAACATCTAATAAATTAAAAAAAAAAACTAACCTCTCCGTACAGATAAATAAAATTATAAGGATTTACTGACTTATTAAAAACCAATGTTATTTCACTATCAATAATTATTGACAAAATTGGATTATCGATGGGATCACATCTTGACGGTGTATTATCTTAACTTTCTATATCTATAAGTATTCTCTAAAATAGAGAAAAGAAAAGATTGGGATAAATCTACTTGTTGAAGCATCAACTGTCGATTGTTCTCTTCTTTAGCTTGAGTAATAACGCTTTTACACATTGTTAGAAGTGGCCCGTCATTAATGACAATGATAATAGCAATAATTATTTAGTTTTAATTAGCGGTTAAATGTCTCCAGAAGACAGACTTGAGTGCCAATTCAGACACTTTTTTGTATTCGATTCTGATTCTCTTGAAAATGAAAAACGGTGCGACAGACATGAGTAATTCATTTAACGCGAGTGAATTGCTGATTGCGCAGACAGTTTGAAGATTGTCTGCGTGCACAGATCTGCATGATGTTGAGTCATTTTTTTTTTTTTATGTTTATAATATAACAGATTAGTCGTTTATGGAGAAGGAGAAAAAAAAAAAGAAACAAAGAAAAAGGCAAAATATAAGTATGAAAGAAAGAAAGAGAACAGTAAAAGAAGTATGAATCAAAGAAAGAAAGACATTTAGCGTGCAAACAAGAAATATTAGGTTGGTGCAAAAATAATGTCGTTTTTTGCACCAACCTAATAAAAAAAATGCCACAGAAAGAAAGAAAGAAAGAAAGAAAGAAAGAAAAAAAAGCAGAAAAATAAATAAGAAAAAAAAATGAAAGAGAAAGGGAAAATAAGTAGGAAACAAGAAAGAAAGCATGAAAGAAAGAAAGAAAGAAAAGAAAGAAAACAGAATAAGTATGAAAGAAAGAAAGAGAACAGAAAAAGAAGTAAGAAAGAAGAGAAAAAAAGAAAGACATTTAGCGTGCAAACAAAATTTTAAAAATACCAAGGAAAGAAAGAAAGAAAAAAGAAGAAACAGCAGAAAAATAAGTATTAGAGAAAGAAAGAAAACGGGAAAAAAAGCAGGAAAGAAAGAAAAAAAGAAATAAAAAAAGAAGGAAACAAATACACATACAAAGAAAAATGAATTAGGAAAGTAAAACGAAGGAATGAAGGAAGGAATGAAGGAAGAAATGAAGGAAGGAAGAAGGAAGAAAGGAGAGAAGGAATGAAGGAAATGAAGGAAGGAAGGAAGGAAGGAAGGAATGAAGGAAGGAATGAAGGAAGGTATGTAGGAAGAAAGGAAGGAGAGAAGGAAGGAAGGAAGGAAGGAAGGAAGGAATGAAGGAAATGAAGGAAGGAAGGAAGGAAGGAAGGAAGGAAGGAAGGAAGGAAATGAAGGAAGGAAGGAAGGAAGGAATGAAGGAAGGAAGGTATGTAGGAAGGAAGGAAGAAAGGAAGGAGAGAAGGAAGGAAGGAAGGAAGAAAGGTAGAAAGGAAGGAGAGAAGGAAGGAAGGAATGAAGGAAATGAAGGAAGGAAGGAAATGAAGGAAGGAAGAAAGGAAGGAAGGAAATGAAGGAAGGAAGGAAATGAAAGAAGGGGGAATGAATGAAGGAAGAAAGAAAGGAAGGCGAGAAGGAAGCAAGGAAGGAAATGAAGAAAGGAAGGAAGGAAGGAGGGGAGAAAAAAAGAAAGAAAAACACAGGTAACAAATACATATTTTCGTAAAAAGTAAACAAAATAAAAACAACAGATAAAACACAGTGTATGATGAGAAAAGGATCGGTTGCTGAAACTTGGAAGGAAATAAACAGAGAAAACAAAATAGATTTTACAGATTATCCAGTATATATTGAATTAAAGTCGCAATGATAATTAAGAACGACTCCGATGCTATAAAATAGGTACCTTAAAAGATTCGCTGAAAAATGGGCATACAAGATGGAAAAATGCCACAAACTTAATAAAAGTTTTATCGTCAAAATCTTTTTATTATTAAGAGGAAAACCGAAAGATATTTTCATAAAAATTGGTTATTTATTAAATATTTATTTTTGTGTCAATGGGTGACCAAATTTAGTATGGGAGACCTGAGAGTCTTTTTGCGATGAAAAACACATACTGATTTGAAAATTCTTGGAAAAATCAGATAATTGTTGGATTTTAATTAAACTTTCAGGACTTATTTACAAATGAATGAAATTATATTAGGAATGTTTCTTTCTAAGAAAATCTTAATAAAATTTTTTAATTTGTTTCTCCCCCACTTATTTAATTTTATGAAATTTTGAGAAGTTCTTTATTGTAGAGATTAATGTTTATATTAGTTGTAAGGCCAAATCCTTGGAGAATTTAAATCATCAATTTATTTATTTTTTTTTTTTTTTTTTGTCATAAAGAAACCCAAGTTACCAAAAATATGCTCAGAATCCAAAAGTAAAAGTGCAATAAAACTAAGATATTACTTAACTAGAAATACTTTTAATTGCTTTTATGAATAAGATATATTGTTCTCCGGTACTTTATAATATAGTCTTAAGAATAAAAAAAATCGATGACTAGTGAATTTTTTTTTTCATTTTTTTTATTGTAATTATAATACTTTAAAATGTTTTAAATCTTTTAACATTCAGTATTAATTTGTAGTTGTTAGGTGATATTTTTATTAAATAGAAACTATACGTACGAAATACAAATAGAAAAGCTTACCATAATTCGCCGCACTCCCAGTATTTTCAAACGAATTTTGAATTTTTCTTGTGTGTGTACAAATGTGCTGATTTTTTTTTTAAATACGTACCGTTCATAGACGACATTATAAGAGCAGTAACTATAGTAAATTTGAAATTAATTAGTAATCATCTTTGTAAGTAAAACTATAAAGCGAAAAAACCTAAAATTCAAAAAATATTAGATTTTTTAACCTCAATTTTTAAGATTACTGAGCAGTTAAAAAATATCTAAAAAAAAGTGTTCACGTTGTATACGTTAAGCAACTTATGCACTTACGGGCCCTTTAGTTAAAGATGCCAAAGCTTACGTTATCAATATATCTTTTAACACTTCATAAAAATACCCACCTCCATGTTAAAAATGTTTTGCGTTATTTTAAATTAACATTACGTAATATTTGTTTTAATTCAGATTAATTAAACTTTAAATCAGTTTATCTTTCTGAAATAGAGTTTCAGAAAATTATATTATATTTTTGAAAGATTTTTTAATAGAAAGAATTATGCTGTGTTGACAGATTTATCAATATCGCCTGTTTAGTGATTTGAAAAAATCATTCCCATCAATTTAAATTCGTTTTGAAATAGAGCGAAGTATTTTTCTTATTGGAAGTATTAGATTTAACTTATTGGCTTGGAATTAAAACTAAAATAAAAGCTTCAAGAATTTTCTTTACATACTCAAAATTGATTTTAAACATCATGTGTCGTTTTCTGTGAAGTACCTAATATAAGAGCTTCTCGGTGACAAAATAAAAAATAATGAAGACAAGCGTCGCTTATCTGAAGGAAAAAAGATGATTTTATATCATCGACCATTGTTTAAACTACTTTCAAAACTAATTCGCAATTGGGGACTATTTATAAACTACCATGTAGTAAGAAATATTGCCTTGTGACTGATTAAGCAAAATATAATAATTTCTTTAGGACGACGGCTAGGATCCCGTCCCCTCTGTTTGCCTTATGGAGTAATTTAAGAAATGATATCTAGAACAAGTGACGGGGTCATACGCATATCATTGAGTCGAGTCTCTTTCCTAGGTGGTTGGAGAAATCAGTTGTGGGTTCTCCAAATGAGTCGAGTGATGAGTTGGAAGAAAATTTCCGAGTAAAGCATTCAACCATATCAGCTGTAGCTGTCAGGGCTTCGAATTGATTGAATAGAGGAGGGATTATGGGAGCCGTCAATAATCTCTAGAACGCAACTCGCGAGATGCTATAGGTTGTTCCATTTTATCAGCAAACAGTAACTTCACTCGTTATGAGCAAAGACAAAGAGACAATCATACGAGCCGCTCAGGTACAGCCGGAAGAAAATGATTTCCCACGGCCTAATATGCAGGTGAGAACCAAGGAGATGAACGCCGTTTAACTCGGTATTTCCTTACTCGAATGAAAGCATCGATGCCTGATTTCACCCAGAAGGAGACCTCAGATACGCATTTTTAAACAGGATGATTAAAAGCTTCATTCCAAAGGACGTCATGAAGGAAATCACGAAACGAGTCCCAATCCGCTCGTCGATAACAGAAATATATTCTGTTGGTAGGAGGTTCTTAGGTGATGGGGTATCGATAAGAGATGTTTACAGGCATTACCGCAAGATCAGCGTTGCCAAGAGGTCAGATTTGCATAGTACGACATGTGTCAGGGATACAGGTGAAAAAGACATCGAGAAGAGAAGTGTGTTCCGTCAGAGTTACTGGGCAATCGTGTGAGGAAGTCCTGCACTTGCGTTTGAGATTGAGTGATTGAGAAGTTAAGAATTTGGATGTCAGCGAGATCAGTGACTGAGTGTTTAAGCCACGTAGCATGGTGGGCATTAAATGCACCGAACACAAATACGGAGGAGCTTGCGGGGACACCCTTCCATACCCGAACTGGCACTGCAAGAACAACTCTTAAGACGCTACGCAAGATTTCAGGCTCTTACCTACAAGTCGGGAACAGCAACCAACCAGAAAACTGCCAATCCGTTAACCTCAGTATAAAGAGGCGTTGCCACCATCCACACATATCACAAAAATTCATGACAGCACGATTATTAACACCTGAGGAAAGGAACTGGGAACACTTTCCTAAACAGAAGAAAAAAAAGAGATGAGCTTCTACTCCTGTTCAAGAGAAGGGGGAAGAGTATGAACCGGGCAATGGGAAACCTATCTAATCCTATAAAAGAAGGTTTTAGTCGTGATGCCCATTAGAAATTCAACAAATAATTAAAACTGGCGATCTCTGAAAGAACTTAAAAGAAAAACAGATCTTCTAGTCATTTCAAAGAATGGACATTCGGATAACTTATTTGGAGAGCCAATCTGCGGCCTACAGAATTTTTTACTATGCGATGTTTAAATGACAATCTAGGATATTGGGATGAGATTGTAAATGAGGTAATAGGCAATGGAGGTTTTACAGGAGACACTTCGCTTGCTTCTTTCCTATATTTAATTTTGTCACTTTATGGTCAGAGCAGGCTGAATTGATTTCAGTGGTGCTTTGGTATAATTACGTCGACTTGAAAGTGATTATTTCTGATTTCCATGGCCGAAAGCACACGACTATCTCTCATTTATGACGGGGAAGGAGTGTCGATTTTCTTAATCTACTTACTTTTCTTTTGGCTTGTGTCAAAGGAATTCCATTTCTTCCCAGATATCAAGAACAAGCAATCAATCACAAACGAGTGACACTTTAAATAATATAAAGGGTATTTCATTAAGACGGATTACATATAAGGGTGTTTCATTAAGGCGGATCAAAATCAGCTGTAAATGAATCATTGTTATTGGTGAAAATTTATTTATTTCTCTATTGGATCATATTTAAGTCGTGGTAATCATGTGTGAAAAATATCGCCCAAATGTCCGCCAAATTTGAAAAAAAAGAAAAAAATCATTAGACGCTTAAACATTCGGTCTAAGTTATTAGAACACACTTCTATATATATGTAGACACACAATTGAATGAAGCAAATTAAAATGCAAGTTTATTAAGTTTTAACTTAGTATAAGTCCTCATATCCACTTTGTTGGGAAAATATCAAGTGAAATTTCTCATTCGTCTTACCACACTAGACTCCAATTAAAATATAATACTGAGAATTAAAACGAGATTAATGTACAAGCACTTTATGCAGACGTGGCCACATTCAATATGAATGGAATTCGAACTCGGATCTCCGATTCCGCAATCCGACCTGCTATCCATTACTCCACTGGATAGACTCCCATTAATATGTAATATTGAGAATTAACACTAAATGTGCCAACACTTTAGGCAGTCGTTTCCACATGCCCGAGCGCGCGCGCACACACACACACATATATATATATATATATATATATATATATATATATATATATATATATATATATATATATATATATATGGTCATCCACAGGCAGACTGTTTCGCTGTATCACAGCTCTTCAGTGTGACGATGTTCGATTGCTTCAAGCTGGGATAGAAACTCGGCCAATTTGGTATCAGTCAGAGAACCTACCCTTAAGCCATCGGCAGAGAGAATGGAAAATTTTAGCGTTTTTTCTATATGAAATACGCCAGATTGGCAACAATCTCGCATCATTTTTTACAGTTTAATTGGCTAATTATAACCATAAGTTATTTGCTAACAATTTCTTTTCTCGCACATATCGCCTGTGCCTTCTTGCTTTTCAGCCAATGTTGATCTTCAGAAAAGAAATTTCAACTGCCTCTTTCTGATACTGAGTATAAGTGTCCATTTTTCAAGACTTCTTCGTTGAATACGTGCTCCGTCCATAGTACTTCAGCATCGTTCAGTAAAACCACATTTCGATTTGCCTCCAGTCTTTTATCAATCTAGGAATCGCAAGTCACGAGAGAGACGACCATCACAAAGCAGCCACTAACTTGTGGACGCGGACTAAGCGCATCCAGCTGACCAAACCCTCACCTGTCGCTCAGCCCCGTCCCTCAGTCCCGTCGCTCTGTCCCGTCACTCGCCCCCGTCGCTCGCCTCCGTCGCTCGCCTCTGTCGCTCGCCCCCGTCGCCACTGGACTGGCTGACACGTGGATTTGATTTTGCTGGATAACTCTGTGCGACCCATAGACTTGTCCAGAAGCGTTTCCAACGCGGCTCAAAGGGGATTGAGATAGGAGAGATCTGGTAAACCTGGTTTCATCGGGCATTCCCTGGTTAAAAGGTTAAATGCAATGCCAATGGTTATCTACTGTTTTCTTGATTCGTCTTCTTTTATTGTTCCCGATCTTTAATAACGTTTCTGTTTATTATTCTTCCACACTCAGTGACCCCCTGTGCTTTATTGGCTTTATTGCTTTGCTTTGGTGTGATGAGTTTTGAAAAAGTCACTACAGAGCCCGTGATTTGCTTTATGACTGAAATAATTAAATGTATTTTTCACCAATATTAGACGTATGTGTTCAAGCGCAGTTAAAAGAGGCGAGAAATTCAAATACTAATTTTCAAACCAAACAGACCTTCCCTACCCGTAAATGTGTCGAAACACAAGTTCCTCTTCATCCTAAATTCCCTACTCTTTCGTCCTTCCTCCAAAAATAATTGCAAAAATAAGCTTATCAGTGGAAAGTACTAATCAGAATAAACTTTGAAAAAAAAAAAAAAAAAAAAAACTAAAACAGAATATAAATCTGAAGAATTATTTACCGTACCCACTCGGAAATATTAGAAAAATATACTACGTCAAAGGGTTTGTCCCTACCTTCAAAAACGTAGAACCGTCACGAGGCGCTACGGTGGAGTAATGAATAGCGTCTCGGATTCAGAATTCGAAGAGTCGAGTTAGAATTCCAGTCGAATCGATTATTAATACCCTTGGGAAAGATATGAATCCTCTTCTTCTCCCCCCAGCTATGTCTAAATAGCAGGACAGAGCGGTAGCCTTGGATGGTCTACCGCAGAAAGAAATGGCAACCGACTGCGGAAAAAATCTACCGCATCATTCGAACATGTATCGAGAGATACATGATCGCCTAAGCGTGTATCACGCTTGGCACATAACTGAATGAGTACTTGAAACGGGTACTACTTAAGTTTGCTGTTCCTCTCGTAAGAAAAAGGGGAAATTTCATTGGGATAATTTTTGTAGATCAGTATTCAGTCGACCTTCTTCTTTCCATGAAATTTGTCAGACTCGAAAATATAGATGTTTAATCATTTTAGAAGTGGGTTCATATTCATGATATAAAAATAATGACAAATCGATCCCTTAAATTGATTCTTAAATAGTTATCTGCATTTTACTTTTATTTACAAATGTTAAATTCGAAACTGTGTTTACGTCATTGATAACTATGTAGAGCTGATGTTCATTTTTCGAAATCGTATCAGTGCGCAATTATCAATGACGTAAGAACAGTTTCAAACTTGACATTTGTAAATAAAAGCAAAAAAAAGAAAAAAGATAAATTTGAAAGTGTGTATATATTTGAAAAGAATACCCCTTCTAAAAGGAGAAAAAAAATAATTTCTTAATTCAGGCAAGTGACGTAGATAGATGTATAAATTGTAATCTACAAATATTATTGCCCATAAAAAAAAAATTCTTTTTTTTTTTTTTTTTTTTTTTTTTTTTAGAGCGGACCAGCTATGAAAAGCGTGGAGAATCGTACATATTTCCAAAATGTTTGTCACTTTGTCGTGATGGTTGTTATATGGGACCGACAAAGACGGGGTTATACTGGAGTAGGCTAATAATGCATTTGCAATGTCGACTACACTGGCATATTGCAACAATCAGAAAGATCGACAACCGAAACTTTTTTTTTTTTCAGTCTGAATTTCTAAAATGAAAGAGTTGTCATGATTTACATTCGAACTAATATCTCCGTTTTCGTTGTTCGCTTTATGTAACTACATGAATTAATTCCATTATCGAGCTATAGCAAATAATCACTAAAGAGTTAACCTGAACTTTGGGAAATTGCAAAATACATTCCTGAATTCAACACGTTTCAAAATGTTCATCTTGTATTTAAAAAGAAACTTTTGTCGTTAATTTTATCATTTAAGGAATCTATTTTGCATAATGAATCGTTTTGTGGTGACAGCTGTTAAATCTATTTTATCGCTATAGTTGGTCAACCGAAGACATACAAAATATTTGTTGATTAGAAAATTGATTTAATTTGCTTGTAGCACTCTCTATACAAATACAAGATTAATACAAAGCTAAGCAAATGCACTGCTGCTATGGAAATTTTGATCGTCAACAGAAAGTAATGATTACGATATATTCGAGGGCTGACTCTGGTAATACACAGTTACAGCTAAAGGCAAAATGAATAGATCAGTGGCACTTTGCGAGAAGTGAGTATTTATCAGACGTAATTTTGCTCGGATATTCTTTCTCAAATTAAATGAAACAGTATGGAAGACACCAATAATGAAAAAGAGATCCTACGGACATCTGCACATGTAAAATCAGGAACTTCCAGAAAAGAGATTTTAATATGATAACAGAAATTAACAGGGACTAGGGAAATTTCATCAATAATTACAGTCATCATCATCATCATCGTCATCAACATCATCAGTCCTATGACTGGGTGTGGTCGTAGGGTCCCTGCGCGCAGCTGACGTCTTGAGCAGTCCCCGCCATATATTTAGTTTAAAAGCCGAAGTACTCATTAATGTGACCCGGGTAAACCCCAGCCGACGTCTTTTAAGGCTCGCTTTCGTCACGGACACGTGGCTGTTGATACCATCGGAGGAACCCTCGAGGAAACCTCGAGGAAACTTTTCGCCCAGTGATGCCGTGTCACTATGGCACTGACTGCTTACATATCTATGAATTCCAGTCTAGTCCATTGTGCTAGATGGCCGTTGACCAGTTAATACACACTTTGCGGAGGTTTTGATATTAATCCTCTTGAGTGACTAGCCACCCACTATTCTCATCATAAAAATGGTAGAGAAACGGTTTAGTCGCCGATGCCCCGACCATGCAGCATGTAATACTCAGATTTTTGGTTCTTTTAAAAATCATTTCACCTCATGCAAAGCAATAAAACTACTAAGACACAAGGCGTTACTGAGCGTGAAAGAATAAAAAAGAAACATTATCAAGGAGCGAGACCAATAGAAGAGTAATCAAATAGACAGTAGATAACGAGTGACATTGCGTTTAATTTTTATAAAGATCGGGGTTGGCTGGAAAGCATGGAGCCAGAAGAGAGTTTCACAAGCGTGAAGTGCGAGAAAATAAAATATTAGCAAAGAATTTACGGTTTACTCTAGCCAACTCAACTGTAAAGTGATGAAACCTCATCACTAGTCTAGTACTGCGATTACATTCATAAAATCTAGGTACCATAAAGAAGAGTTCATCTGAACAATTACCATAAAAATATTTATAGAAAAGATACAGGGAAGCTATATTACGGCGGTGCGAAAGTGACTGAAGCCGAGATGCCAGGTCAAGATAATACTGCTGATTTTTTTGGATTCTCTCAAGAATCTCTAAATAAAATTAAAAAAAACAGGGGCACCGGGCCGTATCTGACAGCATTATTCAAAGCATGGGCGAGTGGTAGACTTTTAAAAACGTGAAATATATTCAGGCAGATGGATTCAATATAAACTTTCCACTTCATGTCAGCCGAGAAAGTTATCCTGAGAAGGCGCAACAAGTAACTCTTCCAGAGGTTACCTAAAGCTATGCCAATGGGAGGCATAAAAGGGGTCTCTCAGATTATTGAAAGAACTTTCGTTTTGGAGGCTTTAAAATTGATAAATCATTCCTTGCCCCTTTTAACAACAGGCTGTAGGTCACTTTTTAAGATCAGCTGACAATTTGACCTTATCGAATTGATAAGATTTAGCATCGAGACAGGAGTAAATGTCGTCAGCATAGATAGCAAATTCCATTAATACTCGTAGACTGACCTGACATGAAGGAGTATGACAAGTAACCTTACAGTAATTCTCCAAATGTTTTAAATCCTCACTTTCCAGTTTTGACGGAGTTCAAACGCGTAGACGCGACCTTGTGGGTGATGAATTCTCTTGAACGCTACAGCCCCCTTTTCTCACTGACGGAACATCGCAAGACTCTTTCTACTCTATTGGTTTCTTACATGGGAAATATTTTGACGAACTACATTTCTTAGTTTCACCAGTTCAGACCTTTACAGCTGAGACCCGTCATGTCACGTACACAGGGTCGAATCATTATCATTCCCTTCGTATTCTATTGTTGAGAAAGATTTCCCCCCTTGAGGACTTCTCCTCAAGAACCGTCCTGGGTATGACGATAAACTACATCCGCGTCCTGGGTAGGACGATGAACTGCAACCGGCGGCGGGCCCTCTGATCAGGAGGTTTTGGGGAGCGTGGAACCACCTCTTGGTTGCTGGTGTTCCCGGGTCCATCCTGGTCCAGGGTGGTGGCAGCTGTTCGGGTCCCGGCTATGGGTGGGTGGTTGGCCCCCAGATAGGGTCGGGGCACGATGAAAGTGTAAAAGTAGGTTTGATACCAGAATACTTTGTAAAAATTGTTACCAGTAATAAACTTTTGAGTGGGGGGTGTTGCCAGCAGTGTATTATTACCAGCAATACCATTTTGAAAAAAAGAAATATTACCAGCAATAGATTTTTGAAAAAAATATTACCAGCAATAAAAATCTTGTCGGCATTATATAAACCATATGCCGCAAGACAAAACAAACCAAACCAAACCATCTCCTCAAGACCTGCTAGTTTATGGAAGAGACTCCCGAGAGGATGCTTCCTAACCGCTTCATTTCTAGCGTCACTCATCTGTCGAACATATCCTCACATTCAGTATGTATTCAACAACCACATTCAGCAAACCCCTAACTTGAATGGATTTTTGTATTTGCATTCGGTGAACTTTCATATTTTTTAAGTAGACGAGCTGGGAACTTTTCAGCATTCTCTTATAATAATAATAGAATTGTTTGTGTAAAAAATTATTCACGTGAAGCATTTTCAGGATAATTATTTTATTCAGTATTTTAAACTATCTAGCTTATACCCAAGACTAATAAGGTAAAGTGTTATCGGAGAATATGTCTATTTTAATATTCTCCCTTAGAATTGCTGAAAGCTTTCTAGACATTACAATACGGGGGGTAACAACCATTTTAAATTGTTTTAAAAGACGATGGAAAATGTGGCACCGAAATCCGAAGTGGCGTTTTAATAATAAAAGATGCTACCGGAAAGCAAAACAAATATAAAGAAACAGGATAGTTTATTTGGAAAGAAAGAAAATAATACTGAACTGAATCCTATGAAAACTATGGCTGTAAATGCTGGAAATTTTCTTCACAGATTGAGAAGTTTTCAAGCAATAGAGATGCCATTATAGGGAAGGAAACTGAGAACACTATAGATTGAGCACACGATCACTGAGGAAATTTAAGGAAAATAGGAAAGACAAAGAGATCTATAATTAGAATCAGAAAGAGGCAATTGAAAATACTGGGTGAGGTCATGAGGAAAGAGGTACTGGAGAATATGATACTCAAAGGACATATTCAAGGGAAGAGAGATAGAAGATAATAGCGTGAAACCTATCTAACAAGCTTTAGTAAATGGATGCCAGAACAGGGAGTAGGAAGGATAGAAAAACAAACAAAGTATTGGAAGTTGTGAAGAGCCATAATCGCCTACACCCTGAAAGGACACATTGAAGAAGAAGAAGAAGAAGAAGAAGAAGAAGAAGAAGAAGGAGAAGAAAAAGAAGAAGAAGAAACAACAACAACAACAACCATGACTGGATAGATTAGTAGTAAGCTAATACGTGACAATAAAATTCCTATTTGCTGTACAGAGTAGACCATAGGTAGTTAAGCAAGTAGGTAGGTAAACGCAAATACAGTTTTAATAAAGGATTGGCTTCACATAGCTAAACTACAAAAACTGAAACCTTGTAATAGTAGACTTCATTATGAATCAAAGTCAGCCTTACAGAGTCCTACCATATTTATTTAATAAATAAATGAACAAGTCGCGCAGTCTTGCAAGTCAGAACAGCTGAATATATACTCGTCATTTTTTTCCCAACGTTATTCATATAATAAAGTTTAAAATGGTTTTATAATGACACGTCAACTGAGACTTAGATATAAAGTTTATATCCGCATGTAACAGAAGGTGTGATTTCGACGGTCAGTATCATCTCCACCTGCGGGCAATATCGGTGATTAGTTCCCATGTCAGGTAACTCTCGGTACACAAAACCTGTTCGACCCTAGAAGCCTTGAGCTAACAGACCTTGAGCGTTCCACATACTCCCTGCCGACTCCTCGTATCCCGACAAAAGTTCAGTACGAAACGATATAATTTCGCATTTACGTTCTAATTTTCACGAACTGACATTCTATAAATCTTCTTTTATTTCTTATTTTTTAATCTATTACACTAAACTTTGTTATTCTTTGAAATTATTCATTTTCCCATATGCTATTTGGGCAACATAAATCCATTCATTTTTTTTTACCCACAAGAAAGGAAGCAATACATATTTGTAATAGAGCTTAAAACAACAAATGTTCGAATCCTCATTATGTTGTGTTAATAATATAGCAAAAATTATCTGAGATTTTTGGTCTGAGTGTCAAGTGGCATCAAGCTCTAAAACGTAATCTCAGCAAAGAAATCACCTTAGGAATGTTATAAGTTTAAGTATTGTTATTATCTACTGAATTAATGAGTCTCAATTCAGTTGTGTGCCATGCATGATAACGCTTAGGCGACCATGTATCTTTCGATACGAGGCAGACTTTATCTGACAAAAGCGACCATGTATCTTTCGATACGAGACAGATTTTATCCGACAAAAGCGACCATGTATCTTTCGATACGAGGCAGATTTTATCCGAAAAAACGTTGCCATTTCTTTCTGTTATTTACCCATAGCCGGGGAGAGAAGAAGCGGATTCATACCTTTCCCAAGGGTATTAGTACGTAAGTGAATACAATGGATTCGACTGGAATTCGAACTCAGCTCTCCAAGCCGCTATCCATTACTCCACCGTGCCTCCAATCAGTCCATTATCCATAAATTTTATTTTTTAATTTTGATAGCAGTCATTAACTGCTTTCGGCTTGACTTCTTGGAGGAAGATTTCTTACTTTTCTATGTGCCGCGTCTCTTCAGGACGTTGGTGATCATAGCTCTCCACAACTTGCTAACCCCATGTAACTCTTAGTAATGTTTAGCTTTTCGCTCTCTCTCCCATTTCGCTATCCATTCACACAATCTCGTCAGATATGTGGCCCACTGCCTTCCCTTGACTCTTTTGCTTTCGATATGTTCTGTGAGTCTCAAATTCTCTAATCACTTCTTTGTCATTATGTGCCCAAGAAATTCCAGCTGCCTCTTTCTGATACTGAGTATAAGTGTCCATTTTATTTCCATTTTTTCAAGACTTCTTCGTTGAATACGTGCTCCTTCCATAGTACTTCAACATCGTTCAGTAAAACCACATTTCGATTTGCCTCCAGTCTTTTATTAATCTGGGGATCGCAAGTCACGAGAGAGACAACCATCACAAAGCAACCACCAAATTGTGGACGGGGAGGGAACATCCAGCTGACCAACCCCTCTCCCGTCGCTCAGTTCCATCGCCCGCCCCCGTCGCTCGCCTCCATCGAACACCTCCGTTGCCACTGGACTGGCTGAAGAGTGAACGAAAGCGAAGTCAAATGGAGTTTTTGACAAGGCCATTCCCGTGGATTTGATTTTGGGGGATAACTTGGTGCGACCTACAGACTTGTCCAGAAGCGTCTCCCATGCGACTTAAACTGGACTGAGACAGGGGAGATCTGGTAAACCTGGTTGCATCGGGCATTCCCTGCTATATACAAGGATTGATATTACATAGTAGTCCAACTCTCTTTTAATGGCTTTAATAAAACATTAGATTAAATGACTAGAAAAGATAAACACACGTACAGTGCTGCGTTAACGGTGTTTACGATAATGAGGAATGAATTTAAAAAACAAAAAACAAGATTAACTAGTAATAATTGAAATAATATAACCTCATCGATTATTGTGCTAGATCCACCATCAGTAAGTAATTATATTCAGCCTAGTTACAATTAATGGTAGATAAAGTAGTAACATTAGTTCAATTATGGCGATCTGTTTGTTCAATGAGGCCTGAGGTGAACTTGTCAAAATGTGGTAACTAAATTGCGTCATTATTTTAATTAATTCGGATTACTCCATTTAGTCAACTGCTTTATTGAAGTCGTTGTCTTTCGTCAAGACAAATGAACACACACACTCACACATTATGTATGGAAGTGCGTGCGTGCGTACGCGTGTGTCTGTGTTTGTATATAATTTTAAGTAAAAAGCGGCAACATTGAATTTTTTTTAAGCGTCTTATCCTTTATATCGAAACGTCGATATCAAAGTTGATTTTATTTATGTTTTAAATAACTTTTTGTTTCTTTTTTTTTTTTGTTTAAAATATATGGCCTTTTTCGTCGATGGCGACGATCGGTAGCAGAAAATAAGTTCTAAGTTATCAAAAAAATAAGATAATGTAAGAAAACACTGTAAAATTTGATTGAAAGAAAATAAGATGGATTTGATATCGTTTAAAGGGTCCACAGTTCTGTAGAAACACAACGACTTAAATAAAACAGTTGACGAAATGTAATTGATAAACACATGTGCAGTGCTAATAATTACGGTGGTGAGGAATGAATTTAAAAAGAACCTAAGATTAACTAGTAATAATTGAAATAATATAACCTCATTGATTATTGTGCTAGATCCACCATCAGTAAGTAATTATATTCAGCCTAGTTACAATTAATGGTAGATAAAGTAGTAACAATAGTTCAATTATGGCGATCCGTTTGTTCAATGAGGCCTGAGGTGTACTTTTCAAAATGTGGTAACTAAATTGCGTCACTATTTTAGTTAATTCGGCTTACTCTATTTACTCAACTGCTTTATTGAAGTCGTTGTCTCCCCCTAACACCATGTTCTAGTTAAACAGTAGCGAAGCCTTCCTTTGTGCTTAATTTTAGATGCAACTGCCAGAACAGTCATTCCACAGCCGCTAATAAGCAGCACGGATCGGAAATAAAATATAAGTCTTCCGTGAGACTCGAAATCTTATCCCATTTTTTTTTGGCACTGGAAGCCTATCTTATCTTGATAGCTAGCCTACCGCTCGGATTGCAAGATCAAAGCTGAAGGCAAATCCTAACGATAATTATTTATTCCTATTTTCATCTAAACGCTCTGTACTGCCATATTTAAGGACTTCTATACTAGTAACGAGGAAAGAGAGCTTAGAAAATTTAATACTCATAAGGCATAATAAAAGCAGAAGGAGCAGAAAGAAACAGGGAGTAAATTAAAGAGTTTGTGCGAATGGATAACAAAGTAGGGATAAAAAGAGTTGTTAAAGAGTTTAACGTTGCTTACAGCTACAAGAGAAAGTTGTGGAGAGCTATAATCGTCACATAAAAAAAGTATTAGTCGTAATACTATGTCGAATTTAATTATTATTAGATAAATCATTATCGACTATTAATAATTTTTTTACTCGTATTTCAAAGATATTTCCATGTGAGTGTTTTGATTGACGCGTATTGGCATTTTCTCAGACTATAACATTTTACAACATGCTGACTCGTGTTGAAGTTATCGCTAACATTTTTGACGACATTTACAAACTCAACGTTTCGTTCAATTTCACAAACCAATCGATGAATCTTGAATAAGCTGATTTGTTTGGAAAAATACTTTGACAAAAACGTCGCGGATTAATAATTTCTTTAAGTTAATTTTATAGGAAATCATGGTAAACAATATTTTTTAAGAAAATCTTTCCTTTTTAACAACGAAGAATAAATTCTTAGGATTTCTTATTCTGAAGCATGCAACATACAACTGGCCATACGTAAATATTTCTTTCTGGAACCAAATCCCAACTTTTTGAAGCCTCTGGCCTTTGATTAGTCTATAGTTCTTGCAAACGCAGGATGAACTGGGAACTGGATTCTTGTATATCAAAAATTTGAAGAAAAGCTATTCAAAACAATATTGCCTTTTTTTTTATTAAGTAAGTATTTTTCATTTTAATCATTATATTGTATAGAGTATTTTTTATGTTAAATATTAAAACTTTAAATTTTTCCAAATAAATTAATGAAAATCCATTGTACTAAAATAGGCACCCAAGTAAAACCAACTTTACTTTGAGCTCACTTACCTGTTTGCACTTCTGCCTGAAATATGGTTTCGATCGTTCAATGTATGACTAACTTAGAGGGTGTGACAGACGGACTAACGGAAGTCACAAAATCTTATATATATATATATATATATATATATATATATATATATATATTAGGTTGGTGGAAAAATAATGACGTAATAATGTCGTTTTTTGACGTTAAAAATACGTCAAAAAACGACATTATTACGTCATTTTTTTCCACCAACCTAATATATATAAATACATGTTTCATTAAATAATATAGACAAGTTTTGTCTATTTATTTTAAGCAAAATCCTTTCATAACGTCTGATAAGCTTAATACCATTATCATTGAAAGGATATTATGAAAGGATTTTGCTTAAAATAAATAGACAAAACTTGTCTATATTGTTTAATGAAACATGTATTAATGAAAAAATTCCGCTTAAATACACGCACAATATATATATATATATATATATATATATATATATATATATATATATATATATATATACACACACACAGAGATGTGGCGTTCAAGAAACCGTGATTCAAATATTTGTTTCGGGAACATCTTTTTTGGCTAACTATCGTTCTAGAAATGTTCAACGGTGAAAAAGGCTAAACGAATTGGAAAGCAAATCTTGGTGAGCACGTTGACTATTACAGACATTTTGTGAGGGGCATTATTTAACAGAAATGACAGTAAAATCTGTTGAACAATTTTCAAGACGTACACGAGGCTGATCAAAGTCCCTCCTAAAGCACCAAAGACTTATGACACCGCACACCATGATGCCAGAGGTTCGGTCTGTGTTTTGTTTCCGAATATACTCTGAAATATATCTACCTCTTGGTCTGCATGGCACATATAAACGGCCATCAGTTACATGTAAGCAGGACCACATCTCATTACCGGAGTTTAGAGCCCCGTTTGTCCCAACAAGTGATTCTCTTGCTACGACTCTTGCACTGCATTTTGTCTCTGGCTTCCCAGAGTCTATCGACAATTTTTCAGGTGCCCGCGCTGCATAACAGACTGACTGAACAACGAACAATGACCTTAGATTTCTTTTCCTCTCTTTATTTCAGCTGATACACAGTAGCAGTAGCATCATTTTGGAGTAAGATAGAGACGGAAATAATGACGTCTGATCTTTCTAGATCGTCTAGCAAATTGCCTTCACCACATAACAGGATATATAAATCTACTGAAGCCATGCATGCCAAGGAATCTGACTCAGGACGTACTCTAAAATTGTGGGACATTTTCTAAAGCCTCTTGTGAATACGATTAGACGAGATCAGACACCAAGACTGAGTTAAAGCCTGATTTTCATCATGAGAAACTAATTTTATAGGGCATCATGGTAAACAATATTTTTTTGAGAAAATTTTTCCTTTTTAACAACGAAGAATAAATTCTTATGATTTATTATTCTGAAGTATTATGGGCAAAGGGGTTTCGATTATAGGCGAAGGGGTTTCGAAATGGTGTCTTTTTAAAGGTATAAATGCAAAAATATGTGTGTATTTGTGTGCGTACGCGTATGTACAAAAATAAATGTAGACATCTTCCGAGAACAAAAATGTATTACCTCTATTCCCAAAATAATGTATATATATATAGAGAGAGAGAGAAACATAGAAGACAAATAGAGAAAGGATAAATTTTTGAAAGCCATTCACAAACACACGTGTGCTCATACATGTATATAGCTATTAGGTTGGTGCAAAAATAATTTCGTTTTTTCACATAGTAACATATGTTAGAAAACGAAATTATTTTTGCACCAACCTAATATTTACAAAACGTAGTATAGCATCTACCGAAGATCGAACTCACAACTCAGTGGTAATTGATCGAGTGAGACGTGCTTGCTAAACATTACACCACCCTTAAGTGCCCATTGACAGCGATTTTGCAGCTTAGATGTGGCTAAATTAATGCGCTATGTTAGTTTATACACACATATATATTTTTATGCATGCATATATACACACACACATACACTCGCAAACACACACACACGCAACATATATATATATATATATATATATATATATATATATATATATATATATATATATATATATATATATATATATATATATATATATATATATATATATATAATTACTGATTGGGTGTGCATATATTTTGTGATGACCGAGTGTATAATTATTAAGTATTTTTGACCAGGCGTCTCATTTACATTCGTAATCAACCTTTGATATAATAGAACGATACGAAATTTATTGCCCTGAAATTAAAAAGACATTTTCAAAACTGTATTCAATGGAAAATAAACTGAATTTAATGATTTTTTTCATCCAAATTATACACCAGTGCCTTGTTTTGAGTTGCATAAATCAATGTTACTTCGATTTTCTGTCGCAGGCGAAAAGGACGCATACATATACTATCTACGTAGGGGCGCGCACACACACACATACATTCACACACTCACTCTCCCACTCACATCATACAAGAGGTAACATTTGATAAAAAACTATAAAACCAGTATTTTTTTAATGTTTTCCTCTTCTAAAGTAAAGAAAGAAAAAAAAACAAGAGGCTATTTGGAGACAGCATTGACATTATCACTGTCAGAGAACATCAGAAAGGAAATAATTAATGTAATTTATTAATTAATATATAAACGAATGTGTATAAAAAAAATTACAAGTGCAGATAACAAAATAATGAGTATAGTGGAATTGAGTTATATGGTATGTTTACTTGCAGAAGCTTCAATATATATTACAAAAAAATCAATGTATAGTTATGCACATTACTTCGGAATAAGTTTACTCGATATAATAATAGATTACAAAATATTATATAGTTTCTCTCACTGTCAAAGTATCTATCTATCTATCTATCTATATATATATATATATATATACATATTAGGGTATATATATATATATATATATATATATATACATACATATTAGGGTGTGTGTATATATATATATATATATATATATATATATATATATTAGGGTATATATATATATATATATATATATATATATATATATATATAGAGAGAGAGAGAGAGGGGGTATATATAAATATATATATATATGTATGTATATATATATGTGTGTGTATATATATATATATATATATATATATATATATATATATATTAGTTTATTTAGATTTATTTATATATTCAGATTTATCTATCTATATATTTATCTATAGCAGTCTTTTCTGATCTATCTTTTTATCCATTCAGATCTCTCTCTATCTCTCTCTCTCTCTCTCTCTCTCTCTATATATATATATATATATATATATATATATATATATATATACATATATATATATATATATATATTTACTAATTTAAGAATGTGGTCCCATCTCTGCTCAGGAATTACCATGTTTCAAAAACAGAAACTAAAACTCTAAATTTAATTTTAGAATTAAATTAAAAAAATCTTTGGTACTAATTCATTTTCAAACGATTCTTGGAATAATTTATTTTGAAATTTACTGAGTTTATAAGCAAATACATTCTTGATATTAGTTGCTAAAATTACGAGGAAATTCAATCATTTTGACAAGGGTTTGTAGTGTATTCATTTTCACTGACAACTATTGTATTAAAATATGATTTACTTTCCAAATGAGGTTACATTAAGTTAGGGTAGTGGTGCCTGTTCAACAAATGATGACATCCCTGTTCCGCATGTCGTCTGTTTTTTGTTTTTTCATGGACGAATAGTTTTACGGCACTTTAATTTTGCTGTTAAATTTATAATTTTATACACAAAGATTTTTTTCAAAAGGGTCGATTGAATATGAGTACGTCGTATTAAAATACAATTTTAAATTAATATTCCTAATTCTAATTACTAATAGACTATACTTATTTTAAAACTAATAAATATATTAGTATTACTTTCTTATTTAAAAATTATTATTCAAAGATCACGTATAAATATGTATGTTTCATTTTTCATCTTCTTTTTTAAGCATTATTTATTGAAAATCTTTGAGAATGTCTACAAAAATAGTTACAGTTGTACTGAAAACTTAGAAATGATTATTAAGAAACGTAATGCTAATATCTTGAGTAAACTCTTAGACCAAAATTTAAAAAAATTAATGATATATTAAAAAGAAATGAGGATGAAGCAAAATTATGTAACTGCAGAAATCCTCAAAACTGTGTTCTTAATAATATATGTCGAACGGAATCATTAGTGTACCAATTCAATATATCATCTGTTGAGGATCCAGGCAAAATAAAAGTCTACATTGGATGTATAAGACACGAATTCAAAAGCCTTCGTAACCAACATCAAAGTTCTTTTAAAATAAGTAAATATCGAAATCTGACGTCCCTATCTAAATATTTCTGGCACTTAAAGGAAAACAATAAAACACCTACTGTAAAATGGAAATTAATAAGAAAAGCTAGAGTTTGTAGGTCATTAAATGACCCATGTCCTTTGTACATACATGAGAAATTATACATTATTAAGTTTATTAAAATTAAAATTTACTTACTCAAAGAAATGAAATAACTATTTTTTGCAGACATTGTCAAAGAGTACCTGGTACCAATAGTGAATGCCTGAATAATTTTTCTTCTCACCATTGCTCATTTATGAAGACAGTGGGTCTGACATAAAACCGGTTTTCTTTCTAGCTGAATAACTCAAAGGTTTTTCAGTGATTCTTATGACAAATGGCATCAAGATGGCTAAACGTCTTATCTGAAAACCTGGAAAAAAGAAAACTCAGTTGAATCATTTTATGGGATATCGAGACATGGCGTAATGGTTATTACCCTTAGTACGCTTGTCTCGCGAGAAGAATTACCACTAAATAGTGAGTTCGATCCTCACTGATTGCCTCATACTTTCGGCCTTGTGCTACATCAAAACTACGCTTAGAAAACCACTATATATATATATATATATATATATATATATATATATATATATATATATATATATATATATATATATATATATATATATCTCAATTTATTCAGATTTATATATCTATTTGTCTCATCTAGTCAGATCTATCTATCGATCTATCCATCTATCTCAGTCTGTTCACATCTATCCCAGTCTATTCAGATCTGTCTAATTGTAGACGCCTCGGTTAGCGAGTTTAGTCTGATTGAGCATTAGTAATGAGTACTTAACTCGATCCTGATTGGGTTCCGCATGCAACATTCATATACAAGATAATAAGGATAACATTTAAAAAAAAAAAAGATGACGTCGTAAAGGTACGTAGAATGAAAGGGAAGATCAAAATTGTGAACGGAAGAGAGATTAATGGAATGGAAGCAGGAAACGGGAATAGTAAAAATCACATCCACTTAATTTGAGGAAAGGTTTAGGGAAAGGGAGACAGTATGGAAGAACGAACGACGCTGCCAAAAAGAGATTTTCACATTCAATTATTGAAGGGTATCAAGAGAATTAAAGGGAAAGACAGAAAACTAAAGAAAAGAAATATATTCAGGTCATCATACTTTTGCAATTTCATGTGACAAATCCAGAGTCTGTTGACAGGATACGACTAAAAAGCAGCAAAATCACGCCATTTAGTATTTGATCTGAAGTTACGACTCCGTAGTTCATGTAATGGCATGGGTTTCAAACTTTCATTTCAAACGCTGACATGATGTCTTTAATCATTTAGGTATGTATAAAAGAAAATAATTTCTACCACTTTGTCAAAGAATTATTCAATAATAGTTATGCTTTTATGTGGCTTTGCAATTCAAAGCACGGAGATAGAAATTAAATATTTTCTTCAGTTGGTTTTAGCTTTGTTCGATTCGATTCGGATTGCTTTTTTATATTCACTTACGTGAAAATATCCTTGCAAAAGGTATGAATCCACCCCTCATTTATGGGTTAATTAGTAAGACTTTTATTACTAAATTATTATTATTAACTCCTTCCCCCAAAATCGTACAGTCTAAAAATATTTTCTTGATTTAAATAATCTATAAAGGGTTGATAAGCCATAGAAAAAGAATCAATCATTCATGTATATATATATATATATATATATATATATATATATATATATATATATATATATACATATGACCTAATATTGTTAAGCTCTACTCTGTATGGAGCACTTTTTTAAGATATAATATTCATTTACTGGAATTAAGTTAAATTACACTTGTATATATATATATATATATATATATATATATATATATATATATATATATATATATATAGTCAAAACTAGAGAGCCAGACAAGGTTTCACCTAAGGGGATCGTCAGGGAAAGCTGGCTCCGGCTTTCCCTGACCATCCGCTTAGGTAAAACCTTGGTAGGTTTGTCTGACTCTCTAGGTTTAAGTACGTCTGCTCTACTTTTGTATTGAGCACTTTTAAGTTAGTTGATCACTCGTATCGTTTTTCTTTTCTTGGGGCTTTGGACCTGTATCCTGTACGATTATTTTCGACAGACGTTCATGTTCGTAGCTCTTTCTTTTTTTAAAACCTTTTTTTCCTTCGAGATTGATTTGACCATTAGCAATTCAAGAAACCGAAGGTTTTCCGAGACGAGTGTAGTTACCTATATAAATATATATATATGATAGAAATTAAGGAGGATTTGAGATAATTAAGTAATACATCGAGTCATGAAGAAACCTCAACAGAATGCAGAAAGCACTGGACGGCCGTTTCGTCCTATATTCGGGACTCAGCAGTGCGCATCCACTACCGAGAAAACAGTTTAGATATTGTCAGGTGTATAAAAATTATATAACTTAAGTATTAAGTAAAACTCGATAGCCCTTTCTGTACAGCAATTTAACTCATAGATAGATGGATTAACCTAGTTTGAGAAAAGATGTCGAAAAGAGATAATTATTTTTTTTCAAAATGAAGATCTGGTGATCACTCAACCTTGTCTACCAGGACATCCGCTAGATGGTATGGCGGTTAGCGGTATAAAAGAAAAGGATTCAATCTCTCTCTCTCTCTCTCCTTTCTCTTTTGTGACTCGATGTAGCAGCGATAAAAGGAGACATTCCTGGTAAACCGGCTACTTAATTTCATACTACCCACGTGAACACACATACACGCTTGGCGCACACACAGACACAGACACACAAACTATGGCTAAGTACATAAATGTTTTATTTCCTTATGTTTTGCTATTTGTAAACATGTAATATAATTTTCTTTTTTTTTTTCTTTTTTGCAAGCTATGATGTATCTTATATAAACATATATAAAATCATCTACGGGTTTGATACATTTTTTTTTTTTTGAAAATGTTAATATATTTTGAAAGTCTCCATTCTCATCACCAATAAATCGCAACTCCTTTCTTTAGAAACTTGTGGCCAACAGCAACCTCGTTCTTAACAAAGATGTAGCACTTTTTCGCTATAAGGAGTTCCTACTTGCCATGAAAATAACATTTTCGAATCGTTGTGCTTTATCGAGGCCGAAACTGGCAAGCAATACGCGAAATATGAAACAGAATTGTATAAAAGTAAAACCAAGGAATTCAAATGCAAGAACGCGGGAAAAATTGAAAATAAGTTTGGAAACTAAAAGCAACGACCAAGATATTTTTAAAGTAAATTTTCTTGAAAATATAATAAACTGTGTTGGGAATTCCAAGAACTGATTAAGTTTCCAAAGCAAAAAACTTGCGCCAATATTCTAAGAAATATCCCTAATGATATTCAGACCGTGTTTATCAGAGATGTGTATAATGCCTCTCGGTGTCTCGGCGCAAGTCTTCTTAAGGATAAAAGCGTGCGAAGATCGCTGACTTAATATTTCCTCATTGAAGTCTGATCTTCAGTCTGATGTTATGCATATCTCTGTATTCTGTTTTAGGCAAAAAGGTAAAATAAATACCAATATCACGTTTATAGATGTGCTTCCTTTGACAACCTGTACGGCAATTACGAAGTATCCATGTAAAAGCAGTTACCTTTTCCCCTTCTATTTTGTATGAAATATACTTAGATATTTAGGGTGATGGGGCATTCTGAAATGGATGCGTAAAGCGCCTCTTCCATACCTTCGTTCGTATGCAGCTCAGGATTTTCCGCCAGTCAAGTAGTCGAGCAAGTATGAGGACATGAATACATGCATACATTCATACATATATATATATATATATATATATATATATATATATATATATATATATATTACATGAATCATTCATACAAAAAACAGATATTGAAGTTAATGATATAAATGGCGAGAATACATCTTCGCAAACAAATTTAATAAATTACATTAACCTCGAACCTGTAGATGAATGTTATGATCCCTGTTTATAAATTCCAGTTGCATAAGGTCTTTTTTTATTTTTTTACAAGCTTTCGTCTGTTCATACGGACATCATCAGGTATGGAAATAGATTTGTTTTTTACATCCCGGTAATAACAGGACAACGAAAGAATAGATGTAATCCGAAATATGATTTTAGAAATGTGTTATTGTTAATTGTAAGAAATTTTGGAGCGTGCGGTCGCAACGCTGAGGTTGAATTTTTAAATTTTATACAACTGAAATCAGGGATCATAACTTTCAAGAAAATCAATATGTGGTATACCAATGTACTATCTCATCCACTGAGAGTCCTAATACTAATATGATATACATTGGGTCCACGGAGAATGAATTTAAAGCCAGATGGAGGCAGCATAAGTGCTCTTTCAACAAT
>OZ010572.1:44765353-44767853 GCA_963932145.1 Acanthosepion lycidas | reverse complement strand
GCTTGCAACGGCATTAAGCTCGCACTACCAGAAACAAAATTATAAAAACAAAAATTACACATTCCAGGTGGCTATTTCTCTATTGCAGCATAAAACAGATTATATTATATGTGCATGGATACTGGAAGCCTGGCAGATCATTTCTGCAACCATCTTGGCAAAGTAATTAAAAACGCTGCCTCACAAACACAGTAGACGGCAGTGAATGTCATTTTTGAGGAAGAAGGACAAAATAGCGTTTTGGACGACGGTTATATTGAAGATAACGAAAGCACACATTGCTCTGGCAATATACATGAGATGTTTATGACGTCTATATTTAACACGGACAACAGCGAAGCTGATGAAAGTGCGCTTAATATCTACGGGAATATATATTTTAAATAAATGCAATTCTTTGTTACGGATTTAAACTCTTTGTTGCACATTCGTAAGTCTATATAATAGATATAACTCACGATCGATCATGCCATTCAATTATAATGACACACGTAAAAAGTTAATGTTTATTTCTCATGTATAATACGCACGCTTAACGTTTAGGCTAAAAATTAAATATTATACATCAATAATTATAGAATATACGATATATATTAAAACTACAATAATAATCACCGGTATTTCTGCTACTTTCATTTTTATGTTCAGACTTTAAAATATATTTATTTTCGCAATCTTTCTGATTTTTAAAAGGTTTGCCGCTGAAGTAGTAGTTGTAGTAGTATTCTTAGCGAATTCAGTTTTCATTGGACAGCATAGTACTTTGTTTCCGTGTCTCATTTAATTTTATACAATATCTACAGCTTTCATCATCGTTTTCCTTGATCTTAAGGTATGCAGATTACCCCCACAACACCCCAAAATGTTACGAATATACACACACAACGACTAGTTAAATAGAACTCCCCTACCCTTGCTTCAGTTTGTTTAACCCTTGGTTTGTCTAAAGTAACACTGTTGATTTATTTGCGTGGGCACAAAACGGTGTTTCCTCGTCCTGTCCAGACTACTGCCGCTTATTCTGCTGGCCTGTGGCCAAGAGTAAAATAAAATTATAAGTCATCAACATCGACATATTACTACTTCCGTTTGTGTATACTGAATGGTGGTTGGCGAAGAAGACAACCAACCTTACGTTAATGCGCATGAGAAAACGATAAGCCTTACGTTAATGCGCAGAGAAAAAGAATTCAACACAAAGCCAGAGAGAGAGAGAGAGAGAGAGATAATGATGAATTGAAAGAAGTTAAGAGAAGAAGAAGGAAAAGCGGAAAAAGGAATGGTTAAAGAACGGGATAAAAATTCGAAAAAGAAACACCAAAATATTCTTTAAGATATAAAAAGAAACGATGAAAGCTCCTTAAAAGAAAGACGAAGCCAGAAAGAATTTCAAATACGAAGGAAGAGAATATCATCTAGAAAAAAAGCGAAAGAGAATCAAAAAAATAAATAAATAAATAAATAAATAAAATAAAAAGGATTCCAGAGAATAAAGACTTCGAAGAATTATTAAAGAAACATAATCCGAAGAGTAATCAAGGTTTGAATAGCAGCGGGAGGATTCTAAAGAGACTGGTTTGAACAGCCGAAGAGATGGAAGTAAAACTTCCTAAGTTAACATAGTAAGCCGGTAAAGTGTCTTAAGCGAGAAGAAAAAAATGGAAGATGAGATGTAAAAGAAAGAGAAGGTGTATGACGAGATAGTTCTGGGGGAAGTGGCGCCTCGAGTCACTGAAGAAGGGAACTGAAGCAACAAATTGCTGACACTCGTAAGCTCTGCCCTGAAACGACATAAATATCATTTCCGCCTGGCCTTCCATTCACCGTCTAACTTGCTCTTTCGTCTTCTTTCATAGCAGCTGTTTAGTCGACTCCACTGAATGCCAGTCGTTCCCATAGAAGCCGCCATGAATCACCAAGCGTCCAACAACGACCATAAAGAACAAGAGAAGAAAGTATCTACGATAGAGAAACTGACATTAAACGTGGCCCGTAATCAATTCATTCACCTTTTATACCGTAGGACTCTTCGCTGGGATTTTAGGAGCCTTCATTGGCTCGGCTTCGTTGGTCCAACTTTTAAGACATAACATACTATCCATTTCTTGCGTCATTGGGTAATGTGTAAATCAACCAACGCGCATTCGTTTTGACATCTTTTCAACGAAGTACTTGTGACTTGATTGATCAGAATTGTACACATATCAGAATGGAGAAGAATACAGAGTCAGTTTTTCGCTTTCGCTTAAAAGGTGGTCAGGGAGCAGTACTTGGGATGGGTTGGTGAATTGACTTGTAAAACGTTCTTTTAAATGTTTTGTGGATATATATTCATGAATTCATATGTATACAGAAAGCCAAACATATATATATATATATATATATATATATATATATATATATATGAAATTGACAGTCGATGCTTGCTGTTGACCTTACTGTCCGCTTTTATATCTACATACACGCTATTTCTGATATTGAGCACTTATGCCCATAAATA
>OZ010572.1:44750353-44760353 GCA_963932145.1 Acanthosepion lycidas | reverse complement strand
GCTGTTGGATAACATTTTAAGATTTTATTTTAATCAATTCAACCCGAGCAAAGCGATAACGCTACTAACAAACTGGAAATGAAAGAGAAAGAAAAAACTTTAGACGGAACCGGAAACTCATTAATCTAGATATTAAATTCTCTGACTTCCATTAGTCCATCTAAAAAAGCAATAAATTAACCGATCGAAACCAAATTTGACACCAGATGACTACAGGGTACCGTGTTTGGAACAAGAAAGGTGATATTAATCCCAAGAATAAAGTTTATTCCTAAACTATACGAATATCATTTCGAATAGACAAGAATCCAGTTTCCAGTTCGCTCTACTTTTGCGAGAACTATAAACAAATCACAAGGCCAAGCGCTTCAAAAAGCTGGAATTTGACTCCAGAAAGAAATATTTACGCATGGTCAATTGTATGTTGCTTGCTCTAGAGCAAGAAATCCTAAAATATTTTCTTCGCTGTTAAAAAGGAAAAAGAAAAAAATAAATTTTCTTAAAAAATAATGTTTACGATGAAGCCCTACAAAATTAAAAAAAATATTAAACCGAGAAGTAAGGTTATTATTGAATTCTTTTTCCAAGCAAATCAGCTTAATCAATATTCATCGATTAGTTTGCGAAATTGAACGAAATGTTTAGTTTGTAAATCTCAACAAAAATGATAGCGATAACTTTAACAATACTGTGGGAATTTCAACACAAATTCGCGTGTTACAAAATAATTCTAGTAGTATAAATTTCAGGGTCTATGCAGAGACGAATTATAGAGTCGAAGTAGCATTTAGAAGGAACTGGAAACCCAATCTTCAACAGGAAACAAGGGATAAATCTCTACTCCTGTTCAAAATACCGAGGAGTGTGAACTGGACGATAGTAGATCCTCTCTACTCCTAATAAATAAGATAAGTACGAGGTGCATTCCAGAAGTTTTGATACTTTTTAGGTGTGGGTAGTAGATATAACTGTCCTATAATAATGTAATTTTAGTATATCATTACTATATTATATCTAATAAACTGACCTGCCAAATTTTGTTATTCCAGACTGAAGGAGACTGCTGTAACAGCTCTTTGAACACATTTTACTAAACGCTGATTGACGCAGCTGACTAGTTTGTAGAAGGCAGTCGAAACGTGAGTACAATTTGGAAGCTCTCTATGCAATAAAGTTTTGGATGGCATCAAAATTATACCTCACTTTGATAAAGTGCACACACTCTGTATTTCAGTCACGTGATGAAATTTTCTAGCAGTTTCGAGTTTTACATTCATAAATTAATCGACAAAGATTATTTACCGATATAATTTATACTCATAAAACAGACATTTTAAGATGTATTCGGTAAGCATATACTTTCTTTTCACTCAAACTCTAATGAAAAGAAGGCGGGAACATACTGTCATTTACCTACAATAATCTACAATACGTCAGTTTGTACTGTGTTTTCAATAGGCTATTACGGTAACTTGAATGACTTTTGCCTGCTAACCATTTACTCATTCCACTGTTCTTGAATGCGATCTTTAAACAGATTGTTAAGACACACACCCAGTTGTGTTTTTGTTCAACATCATCGAAAAAAGAAAGAGAGATATTGTTAATTATCTACTAAAAATCTACAGTGTGTGACGTATATGCGTTTTATTGTTATCGTGCAATTATACCAAACATTATATAAGTTATGAGTACTGTTATTACACTACACTTTTATTATTTTATTATACTAATGTGAATTAAGTTGTTTCATTACTTGTGTCGATAGATACCATGGTAGGTGTTAGCTTACCGTAAAAAAAAATCTCCCATGCTAACAACTTACCATAAAGTAAAGGATTTAAGGTTCACATTTTATACTTGGTGTATTAGACGAACCCATCTATTTTGGGGGATTTTTTAAGGTTAAAAGGTCGGCTTTACGCCAACATATACGGTACATAATAATAATAATAATAATAATAATAATAATAATCAAGAAGAAAACCTTAAAGATTCATTTCACTTATACAGTGTAACCCGGATATAAGAGAGTTGTCGGGACCGGAGAAGAAGTATCTTATATCCGGGTTTCTCTTATATCCGGGGTGGGTCTATTTTGTTTAGGTAAGTATGGCTCTAATTTGGGACCAGATAAAATTTCTCATATATACGGGTTTCTCTTATATCCGGGTTACACTGTAATTTATTTCGTGAATATCTTTATATATTCATCTCTCCAGGCAGAAAGCTTTTAATTTTCAATTAAAAGCTTTCGGTCTGAAGAGATGAATGTCTATTATTTGAAACACATAGGGCCATATATATATATATATATATATATATATATATATATATATATATGTGTGTGTGTGTGTGTGTGTGTGTGTGCATGCATGTATTTGTGTGTATGTTGGATAATATAGCTATACTAATTTATCCAGGCTGTCAAAAATAATGTCTTGTATGAAGTCATTGTTATTCGAAGGGAACGTTGTCAAATGTAAAACTTTAAATATATTTTTCAATGCCTATAATTCATCCATTTACGCGTTTATAAACCCATATTATCGGAACCCTTTTATTTTATTTTTCTACATTTTTATTTTTTTTCATTACTTGTTCTCCCCATCCAATATTGTCAAAAAATGACTGCAAATCTGAAGTCACCTCACTTACACTGACCACACTAAAATTTATAAGCAAAAAAATATGCAAATATATATTTGTTCTATATCAAGATCTGCATATATGGACACTACAGTTCAAACGTTTCAAGACTCCCCCCCAGAATGGGATGAACTTGACAGAAGAGTGAATCATTTCCATCAAAAAAATGAAAAGAGATCTTAGATTCATTGAAAAAAGAATGGAATCAATTATGAAACTTATACTTTGAGAAACTTTTGCAACGAATGCCAAAAATTTGTACTGCAGTAATCAAGGCTAAAGGAGGATATTTTGATGAGACCAAAATTTAATCATAATTTTTTTTTTTCATAATCTTACTTTTTTACATTAAAATAATTTTCTCTTATTTAAAGTACACAACATCTAATTCTTGGTCCAATAAAATAAATTAGCAGGGATAGCGTCAAACGTTTGAACTTTAAAATACATATAAGTGTCACACATTTTGAAATGAACAAAGTCCGACAATTATTTGAGACATTTTTATGTTTATACATTTTTCTTTTATAGATTCAAATATTTAAGTAAATGCTCTGCTTATAATAAACAGTATTAAACAACATTTACCGGCTTGAATGTCCGAGAAATTTTCAGAGGACAAATATTTTCTGTGAAAATTTCTCGGACATTCAGGCCGGTAAATGTTGTTTAATACTGTTTATTATAAACAGAGCATTTACTTAAATATTTGTATCTATAAAAAGAATGTATAAACATAAAAAATCTCTTAACATATAAGTGTATATCTGTATGTATATGTTAATGAATGTATGCAGCTTTATGCGTATGGATCAAAGCCTCTGAATAGTGTTACATTTTTGTTAAAGGCTGTACAAACTATGAATATATTTAGTACATTGAAGAGCAATAAAGAAAAATGTACATTTTGCATTTGTAAAACGACTTACTCATAAGAGTAATAAATAATCAAGGTCGAGTCATTAGTAAAACATCTCTCACACAGGTCTGTATTTGTGTTAAAGTTTGAATATTAGTAACCGCATGATACTTTCATACTGTGTGTAAAGAAGAAGAAAAAGATGAATTTTGCAGATGTCCCCATTTCACAGATGAAGACACAAGAGGACTGTGTGTTTGTTAACTCGCAAGACATGCAGTGTCTATTAAAGTTTATTTTACCGAAGAATTTTGTAATTACACTAACTTCTAGATTACTGTCTTTTCCTTCATTTTTCTTCTGTAGCCATAAAACATGATTTTATCTTCTTAGACAAAGCGTTGGAACTGTTTGTAAACGATATCAAACCATTAGTCTATTTAGAATATTTCGATTTTTCGCGTTGCTAGGCCATCTGTGTAGATAGTGAAATGGTATCAAGAAAGAAGATGGCTAATGAAAAGTGGCAAATGAAAGGTAGAGGAACCTGCATATATTTCCACGACAGAAAATCCAAATGTGAAACCAAAAAAAACTGATCAACTGAAGGGACCTTCACGCGTCAAACGAACAAAGAAAATAAAAAAAGAAAATGTGAAAAAATATTAAACTTTTCTCTTCCCATAACTACCATTTTTTGTTTCAACAATTATTTATGTTTTAACATGAAAGGTCACTGGTTGCTGTATAACATATAGTGGGAGTTATGATATTTTTGTACATCATAATTACATTTTTTTTGTTCCACTTATGCGAATGAAAATTATAATGACGACACAGAACGTATTTGCCTCGAGTTCATTTAGCTTGGGTGAATTCTGTATCCATAGAAAATACCCAGTGAAAATTTTCGACAAATGTATCTAAAATATCTTTAAAAAATAACATCTCCTGACTCTTTCTCAAACATAGACTTTGAATTAACTCCAAACTTTAAATGTCTCCTGAACGTAAACTGTCCTGTTGGCGGAGAGCAGAATACACTGACTGTATTCCATATAGAGTAGTAAAACATCTCACCAAAGGCGCCATCTTCCAGATGGAATCTTGCAGGATCAAGTATTAAACCGACCAATGTTTTGTCTAAAGTATAGACGGAACAAGATGTTTATCTTTTGCCTAAAGTAAATATATTACTAATGGTTACCTACTGAGTCAAGTATAAACCTGGTTTACATTTTTAATAACGTATAAACCAGACCAATATTTACATTTTGACTCAAGTACGATAAAAGATTGATTTAAACATTAAATACCCAAAAATTATTGTTAGTTTCATTCAACGATTTTTACGTATACAAAAGAAAATTTTGATTCGGATTTGAACTAAATATTCTATTAAATTTCAACTCCATTCTTGGGAAAATTAATGACAAAGCGGAATAAATCTTTTCGTCCTGAGTACTTCATCGGACGAAAGGCATTACAGGAAAAAAGGTTTTCCATGTTTGTCATTAATTTTCCTAACTTTATACTATTATATAAACATTTATCTATCATTTATCTCCAGTTTTCCTCCAAAAAGTATATTTCCATTGATAGTGGGAATCAAGTTAGCCCCAGACCTTAAACGAAACATACGATCTATTGCTAAAGATGATTGAAAAATAGTCGGTACTTTGAACCACTGTTTACAGATCTTGACTTTTTCTGGTATGCTTTACATTTACTAGAGCTAGATCAGAATAAAAAAAAAGAAATATTGTTGCAATGTCTGACCTAGTACTGCTTAATCCATATTTCCCAGTCTTGATAGTGTTTAACACGGTCTTATAGATTACTTATTTTCCATTCTACCGTTCATTTCCCGCAAAGCTTCAAGACTATCTTTATTCTATCGATATTCCTATGACAAATGTTCAGATGAACTCCACTCTTTAATTCCAATTGTTCAGATCTTTAGAGATATGACACGCCAGGCTACGTCTAGTGTATCAGATCAGCCTCAATTCATCTATGTTCTAAATTAAAGAAGATAGTTCCACTTAACACTTTACAAAGAACTACCACTTTTTGGAACAGACTCTCGTGTGGATTGTTCTCAGAACACTACAATCTTAAGCCTATATCACGTTGAAACACCAGTTCCCGTAAGATCACCGTAGTCATACAACGGCGAGTATGGTCAGTACCTATTTGGCTGATCGCTAGCTGCTGCAAGCTTGGATATGTAGTGGTGTAATAGATATTGGCCTTGGAATTGTTAATTGGAGAACCGATTTTCAATTCCAAATGGCTTCGTTATATTCACTTACGCGCAAACTCCCTTGGGGAAGGTATGAATTCGCCTCTTCTCCACCAGCTATGGGTTAATTATTAAGACTTGTATCACTAAACCATTATTATCTTCCTACCTTCCCCCCCCAAAAAAAAATTTTAGAATTTAAAAGAATATTTTCTTGTTTTAAATAACCTTCAAAAGCCGTAGAAAACGAATTGATCAAATCAAACATCAGTTTTAAGTATTAATTTTTATCTGTCCTCTTTATCCTTATAATTTTCCTTTCCATCTAACTCCGTTATATTTCATATCACACACCGCATTCAGTAAACTTATTTTAAGAGTTACCGTTGAGCCTTGTACTGGGTGAACTTCAGTATAGAAAGTCAGAACGTACCAATAAAGATATCGTAAATTTTGAGGTGGCATTAACATGAGCATAAAATTTGAATATTATGATAAACCACGACAATGATATAACGTTTAATACGCTGACCTAAAAGTAAAAGGTCTGGCTAACTGTCAGTTCTGTTGTCTTCGTTCTGATCAACAATACTTGGACTCTCTGCCGGATTGATGTAAATAAAATAAATATCGACAATTGTTCAGCATTTAGCGCTATGTTGCGACATACATACAAAATCTTTGTATTGTAACATATCAAAACGTGTCTTTGTACCTGTAACAAAAATATAACCTCTCTCTCTCTCTCTCTATATATATATATATATATTGTCTGACAATCGCAAATAGCGTGAAACCCAGATATAATTAGTATATAATATTAGCCGACGCATTCCGTCCAATGTGGACGTTTTCAAGGCAAAAACGAAATGAATTTATTAAACAAAGTAACTAATAATAACAAAACAAAAGTTCCTTAGCAACCAAAAGAATTCAGAGAACGCTATTATATTCATACCGTTAACTGAAAATTACATCAAGTACTGTCACGTGTGGAGATATTGTTTTTTATTGTTGTATTGATGGATTCAACTATTTTCTTTTGATTTCTTGATACAGTTGTGTATGTTTGCTTTGGAGAGTGGTAATTCTTTTAGGAAGGTTGAAATAGGGAAAAAACCTGGGCGTAGTTTAACATTTGGATAATAATTGGATAATAATCCTCCAGAAATTTGGAAACTGTATGCTGTATTGCTTGGCATTCGCACCGGAAGCTATAATACGAACATTTCAGAGTGTTTGGGTGTCAATCTGAGGACAGAGCAGAGGATTCTGAAAGAACTGAATAAGTCTAATGTCGATTGCGAAGATGTTTGCAGTGAAGACCTCGTTATGCCTTCATTCATCTTCCGACAGTTCCTGAGACTAAACACGGAGGCCTAAATCAAGTGCCTGGGAGAGGTAGTTCTGACCCGTGTCTAGAGGGTGGCTGTTGGATGACCCTATATCTGGCAACAGGACTCTGCACCATGCCACACAGTCATGGCTGTAAAACAATTTCTGTGACAACATCACTTTTTACATCTGGCCACCTGACTCACCAGACTTATCCCCCTTGATTATTATGTGTGAGACGTAGTTGAACGAGATACAAAGGAAATTTCTTCTAACACCAAAGATGAACTGAAGGCAATGATTATGGCAGGATTCATCAACTTAAACAAGGAGACCATAGAGAATAGTTGCAGGTGATTCTGAATTCATCTGGAGGCCGTGGTTGAAACCAATGGCGAGTGTATTGAATAAATTTGCTACTTAGAATTTAAAGATATTTTTTGGTATAATTTCGGTAAATGTATCTGTTAAAATGTGATGTCAGTGTTATTTTCATTTTTGCGTAATTTAGATGACAATTTATGCATTGCGCCCTATATATATATATATATACTAATCGAATTACCCGTTACTGCACGTCACACTTTTTTGTAAGAAAATGATGACTGATTTTAAATCATTGTTATAATTTGTAGAGATAATAATGCATTTCAATATTATTGAACGATCTTTCGATATGACCTCCATCGTCTAGCTTCCTCCTATATTTTGGATATGAGTTATTCAAATAACTTGTTTAAATAAGTTATGTTTAAATTTAAGTTTAATTTAAATGAAAGGGGGAAAATCACTGGGGGAGCAAAATCAGCTTGATCTTACCCTTTTGATGTGTATTTGATACTTGATTGACTGAACTGATGAGCAAATTTCAACATTGATATGACAGTTGAATTGTCGGACCAAGTTTGTATTGTAAGGCACTACCCACGAATTGTTGATTTCTTGCTTAACTTGACGTCCATATTGTAACATTTTGATCTTGCCGATGGGATCTCCATCTTTCGGTTTTCTCTTTCTATATTTCGGATAGAAGTCATTCCCTTGTTCAAATTTTTATTTAATTTAAATGAAAGGGGAAAAAAAGTTTCAGTAGGGGATTTGTGCCCTCCAGAGACACCTTTTGATCAAAATGAAATATACTTATCTAAGTACCCTGGTTAATGTAGTTTCAAAATATACATGTTTATGGGGGTCTATCTCCCAAACCCTAGGATGAGTTCGATAACAAACAAACAGAGTCTACACACACACACACACACACACACACACACACACACACACACACACACACACATATATATATATATATATATATATATATTATTTATTTATTTTTTTGAATATACGCTCTTTTAGCGCTAGAGGGCGTCGTCAGTGATGTTCTGGAGATGGATCATTGGGCAGATTCGGGTCTTTCAAACGTCATACTGACCTCACCAAATCGACCCCTTCAGAGCTGATCAGACTCTGAAACGCCCTCTAAAAATGCTCGTAGACACTGACTTCTATAAATATACCCAGTTATCACACATTTGATTAGAGATTGACCAACAGCCAATCACAACGGTGCGAATTCTATTTAAGCTGTTTACGGGCAAATTTTTTTTTTCTCGTGGACCACCCTTAATCGGATACTTAGAAGGTAATTATGTTTTCCGTTTTTACCCATTTCTTATCACGTTTCATTTCACCAGTTAATAATTACTATTTCCAGAGATAAGACAATACGGCCATTAAAAATTAATAAATAAATTACAGCGAATTAAGCCGAGAGTGCTTATACATATAATAAAACGTTTAAAATGTTTACGAATAAATAAACATAGAATAAAATAAATAAATTACAGCGAGTTAAAACCGAGAGATCTTATAAATTACATAATAAAACATTTAAAACATATTGACGAATAAAAAAATAAAAAAAATAAATTAATTAATTAACATAAAAATAAACAATTAATAAGTTACAGCGAGTTAAAACCATGTTAATGAGTAAAAAAAAAAAAGATATAATCTCGTTTATGCGATTAAAATGAATACAACGAATTAAACCAAGAATGCTAATAAATATCTTAAAACGTTTAAATCATGTTGCCGAGTTAAAACCCTGATCTATAAAATTAAATTTGTTTTTCGTTAGAAACGAAACGAGAAATGGGGTAAAAGACTATTGGTGAGAAATTCGTGATCAATCATGCTTTGCATAAATTCAAATAGTTGTGTAGAAAGGAAAAAAAAAATGGGGAAAACGGAAAATAAAGTCAGTCAAAACACAGGAGATTTCTAATCAGTAATAAAGGACGAAAATGGGGGAAAAGACTAAAAGACGAAAATGGACATCTTTTGAACGTTACGACGTTATGCGATAATTCTCGATGCTGGGGTAACGGGATAATAATTGTTATGTGAAAAAGAAAAAAAATCAAAAACAAATTCAACATTTACGCCACGTGAATAAAAAAAAAAGAAAAAAGGTAAGTAAAATCAAATAAATAAGTAGAATAGGATATAGAATGAAACGAAAACGCTTTCCTTCCCCCTTTCCTTTGAAAGATCGTATGTATTATTTACAATGGCTGACAAGCGAAACGTGTAAAATAAATAAATAAATAAATAAATAAAATAAAATAAAGTAAAACGACTGTTTTCAATTATACGTATTTACAAACCGATTACGGCATATCTAGTTAGTTAAAAGTTGTGGCATATCTTTACACTATTTACATTTAATATACAATGATGTATAAAAAAAAAAATATACACTTTTACATTAATTTAGGCTCTCCCCAATTTGCTTGACCATACACTTGCCGGTTTTAGCCATAGCCATTTAGCTGTTCTTCCTGCAGTCTCGGTAATGGTTTGGATGGCTTTTCGTTTTTTTGTACCCACTATCCCAATGTCTGTTAAGG
>OZ010572.1:44617853-44747853 GCA_963932145.1 Acanthosepion lycidas | reverse complement strand
ATATATATATAAGTGCTAATAACTTTGGGAAAGGTAATCCTCTTCTTCTCCCTCAAACTATGGGTAAATAGCAGGACAAACTGGGTTATGAATGGAGGGTCGTTTGGGGACCTTGTGGCACGTAGTGCACCAGGTCTCTGTATTCGGCCCTTCAAAAAGTGTGGTTGGTTCTGCACAAAGTCTTCACCACTATAATCAAATCATATGTGCTGGTGTCTGGCCATTGGTTCCTTATATATATATATTAAGACAAAGGGAGAGAGAGAATACTATACCACACTATAAATATATGCGTAACAGAATGGCATTAATAAACAAAAAAATCTAAAACGCGTTTCGTCCTCTAAAAGAACTTCATCAGACTAAAATAATGTTCTTATCGATGGGATTATATATATCTAGAGTGAGGTGAGAAAATATATACGAAAACGTTGGTTATAGTTATACACCGACTGGAAACGCAATATAAATCCATATATAAATGTACATGATGATAATATAAAACATATTAATCTCCTATATCGTAATCACCTGCATACTAATTATAAACAAGATGAAAATATACTAAAAAAATTAGTAAATACTAATATAGCTACAACAGATTCTAGCAAAACAATTAAATTAATCATATACTACACTAAATCTCGTATATCCAACTCAGTTATTCGCAATGCTTCTTCTCCCCCGGCTAGCGATTTGCAAAAAACCAACATAGTTTAAAAATTCAACTGCCCTTTGGGAGATGGTATCTCCAACGAATTAAATAATATTTATGTTGGTCACACCACAAACTCGCTTTCACGACGTTTGACGCTACATTTGAATGATAACTCTAAAACTTTTAGCCATTTAAAACAACATGCCTGGCCGCACAATTTCGGAAAATCCTTGTTGAAAACACAACTATACTTAAACATGAAAACAATAAACAAAAAATCTTGAAGCTATATACATAAAACAGTTGAAACCTAACCTGAACAAAATAAACTACGAAATCTCCACGAATATTTTTAAATGACTATAATTGATAACAGAAGCCATTGGTTTATACCAACGGCTTTTCATACTTAATACTTCTCGAATTCACTCTGGCGTGGTCATGTGTGACGTCATGAGTTGCGGTGCGATTTTCGCTTCCAGCGTTTTATATGCACGAGCTTGTCGTTGCTGGAAAATCTTCCATGTAAACAGAAACAGACTATCATCACTGTTTTGTCCGTGTATTGCTTAATATATTGTAATGTAATTGTCATCTTTGATAATGGCTTATGTAAGCCGAAAGCTTAGATAGGATTAAATAAATATGTATCAATATTGTGATTTTCTTTCTTCGTTTAATGATAATGTTATTAAGATTTACATAAAATAAATAGACAATACTTGCCTATATTATTTAATGAAACATGTACATATATATATATATATATATATATATACGTAAATTTTTCGTCTCCAGACAGGTGTGTCCGCGTGATTTTAACGATTTTTCTTATGTTTAAAGAAAGGATATTACGTGTCTTCAGTTTGCGTAACCAAATTGCGTGAGGTTACAAAATATTTATTATTTAGCCGCGTGCTAGTTCACAACCGTATGTCACCTCGGGCAAGTTGAAAATCTTTTGAACGGTTGAACAGACCAGCTTGCTAAACACTATTCAATTAATTAAATAAGTACGTTTTTTAATACCATGTCCGATCATGGCTCTCCACAGATTCCTTTTTCTTTATTACATGAATTTTTCCATGATTTCTTGGAAAAGATAGTGGAGTGGTTAACTGTTGTTTTCTCTACGGCTTTTAAACTTACTGCCACCAAAATCTAGGGATCCCAGTCAACCCTGCTATTCCCGCCATAGCTGAGGGCAGAAGTGGTGCATCACTGCTTTCTAAGCTGGGATTCGAACTCCGCTCAAGGTTCCAATTTCCGCACGGGTAACAGTTACGTTACACGCAAATCCTCTACGGGGAATGTGAATGCATACAAATTGATAACAACAACCAGTAGGCAACAGAGTTTATTGTACACATAATGAGAACATAAGGTTTAGAGAATTTGACACATACAGGGAGAAACGAAGTAAAAAAAAACATACTTAACAAGTTGGAGCAAATAAATATGGGAACAATTACAATCAAGAAAAAGAGTGGTTGTAATGAGCAAGTAGCTCTCAAGCCGAGGACGCTGTGGAGGACCATGATTCTCCGCGATTAAGTTCTTGTACTCCAAACTTATTCTTAGCCGCCATATTCGGATGATATATTTGTCGTTATAATTGGTTAGCAAAAACCATTATTATTCAACCTAATGCCTCTTTCAAGTAAATCATTTTATATTTGAACAACAGCCCTTCTTAAGCGTTCCGCTTGTATTCGCTTAAAATCACAGACCATAACCAGAGTTTTCAGCTAACTGAGAAATAGTTATAGAAACAACTTAGATATCTATTTGAAATGCAATTAGGGAAAACAACTTTTCTTATTTCAAACGTCTGTTTCCTGTTCTAAATTCTGAGTTTATCCATAAGTAATTTCGGTTTGGGGAACCAACTGTAATGACGGATGCATGCTCCTAACTGATCTTTCCTGAAATATATCTAAAAGGGGGTGAAAATGGGTTACATGCGAAAATGTTCAATACAAAAGACATTGAATTGACAAAGATAATTCTGTGCAAACAACCTCAAAAGCTGAGCTTCATGGAACAAAATTAAAGTTGTGTGTATGGTGAGATCGTCAGAGTATTATTAATTTCTTTTTCTTTATGTGCAGTGTCCCCTCATGATGTAGGCGATCATGGCTTTCCACATCTTCCTGTTCTTTGTAGCTCTTAATAAACTTCGTCTTTCTGTTATGTCTCCTACAACGTGTTTCGTCGTGTTCCGATGTGTTACACACGCACATTAATTATGTTTTGCGTTGTTTTCCCCTGTTCGTCTTGCCCTCAATTTGTCCCGTGAGTATTAAATTTTCCGAGCACTCCATCCTCATTATGTGACCTAGAAACCTTAACTGTCTCTTCCGGATGTAAACTATTAGTTGCCATTTTCTCCAAAATTCGTCGTGACACACGTTCAGTCCACGGTATCCTTGGCATCCTTTTTGTACAACCACATTTCTGTTGCTTCAAGTATCTTCTTCATCTTTGTGGAAATCGTTCAGCACTCACTACATACAGGGGGACAGATATCACATAGCAGTTTAGTAATCTTTTCCTTGTTTCTAGCGAAAGTTCATGAAAGGCTATGAAACACTAAATCCACATTTATAAGTGCAACGTGTCCACAAATGTTTGGTCAAAAAACGCTCAACAATAGGAAAATCTAATGTTCCCTTCTATGACAACGTAAGTCCGTCAACAGTAATAATAACACAGGAAAGAACAATTTTGGAACTCAGTTGGTCTGTTCTACACAGTCCGTCATATTCATCTGCCTTGCACCAAACGTTTATTAATTGTGGGGAAACTTTCTCTAATGAAAACCTGATCCCAAGACTGTATAAAATAAAACTTTTTCACATCAAAATATGCGGAATTTTATCGGAAATGTATCGAAGAACTGCCTGATAAGTTGCAAATAATAGTGAATATATAATCGAATAAAATGTAATTGTACTTTATTTTTAGATGAGTAAATTTGATGAACAAAAACGGAGATTACTTATAACTCAGCCCAATAAATAGTGAAGTAGTGACCATTAAAGTCTAGAAGAATATTGAGGAATATATATATATATATATATATACACACACACACATATATATATATATATATATATATATATATATATATATATATATATATATATATGACTACTGTAGCATCCTAAAAAAGTGTGACTTAAATATATCCTAACATGTGAAAAAGAATGGCTTACATACAAAAATGTTCAACAAAATCTAGGAGAATGGCAAGAATGAATCTCCACAACAGACCAATAAAAAGAAAACTGTGTTCCAGCAAAGAAAGTTAATACTGTTCGCGTGATGGGATCGTCAGGGGTGTAATTCCTCTAGGGTTCTTAAAATGCATTGAAACATTAATGCACATTTATATGCCAGCAGTTGCAACGTGTCCAAAATGTTTAGTAAAAAGCGCCCAAAGCTTCTCAATCGGAAAAATATTGCTCTAAACATTTTGAATAAATAATAATGGGTATTTTTTTCCTCTGAAGTCATTAGAACTTAAACAAAACTTGAAGTATTGTTTTATAAACGAAGTAAAACGCTCATCAATAGGAAAATATATTCTTCTCGTCTATATATTAATATATTAGGCAGGACCATAAATAATTTCCGCTTTTTGGGAACCATTTTTAATAAGAAATCTACCATTCTAAGTAATATTCATACGAGATTGATAAAAACAATTTTGGAGTACACTAAATTAAATTCGCACGGCTCTGAGAGCATTTACAATGGATTTAACGAAAATGTTGTTTTCCTCCATGAAAACGCAAGTCCGCATATAGCAAGAACGAAAAAAAAAAATTTGGAAATCAGTTTGTCTGTTTTAAGCCAGCCGCCATACTCACCCCACGTTGCACCAAACGATTTTTTCATTCTTCGATCGCAGTAGAAACATTTGCTGGGGGCAAATTAAAGAGTTCACCGATATCTCCATAAAAAGAAATTTCAAGCCACAAGCACTGCTATTTTGAGGAACAGATTCCCTCCGCCGTGAAGATTTCACAGAAAACTACAATGTTAAACTCTTCAAGTCTAGGGTCAGTCGTTATCTATTATCTAAAAATTTCCGGAATTTTGCTCGAAAAGTATCGAAGAGACGCTTTGATAAGTGGCAGCAAATCATTGTAAATAACGATGAATATATAATTGAATGAACAATAATTGTATTTTAATTTTTGAACATTAAAACTGATAAAAACGGAAATTTGGCTAGTTTGAGTTTGTTATACATAGACAGAGTTCAAAATGGAATTGTTGATATATTCATTGTTTATACTTGGCTAGTTTGAGTTTGTCATGCCTAGACAGAATTCAAAAATGAATTGCTGATATATTAAATGTTATATACTTGGCTATTTTTAGTTTATACCTAGACAAATTTCAAAAAAGGAATTGCTGATATATTCATTTTTATATACTTGGGTAGTTGAGTTTGTCATACCAAGACAGAGTTCAAAAAAAAAATTGCTGATATATTCATTGTTATATATTTGGCTAGTTTGAGTTTGTTATAACTAGACAGAGATGTAAAAAGGAATTGCTGATATAATCATTGTTATATACTTGGCTAGTATGAGTTTGTCATACCTAGACAGAATTCAAAAAGGAATTGCTGATATATTGTTACATACTTGGCTATTTTGAGTTTGTTATACCTAGACAGAGTTCTAAAAAGCTATTGCTGATATATTCATTGTTATATACTTGGCTAGTTTGAGATTGTTATACCTAGACAGAGTTCAACAAAAGAATTGCTGATATGTTCATTGTTATATACTTGGCTAGTTTGAGATTGTTATACCTAGACAGAGTTCAACAAAAGAATTGCTGATATGTTCATTGTTATATACTTGGCTAGTTTGGGTTTGCCATACATAGACAGAGTTCAAAATGGAATTGTTGATATATTCATTGTTTATACTTGGCTAGTTTGAGTTTGTCATACCTAGACAGAATTCAAAAAAGCTCTTGCTGATATATTCATTGTTATATACTTGGCTAGATTTAGGTTATCATACCTAGACAGAGTTTAAAAAAGGAATTGCTGATATAATCATTGTTATATACTTGGCTAGTATGAGTTTGTCATAACTAGACAGAATTCACAAAAGGAATTGCTGATATATAATTTGTTATATACTTGGCTATTTTAAGTTTTTTATACCTAAACAGAGTACAAAAAAGGAATTGCTGGTATATTAATTTTTATATACTTGGGTAGTTGAGTTTGTCATACCTAGACAGTTCAAAAAAGGAATTGCTGATATATTCATTGTTATATACTTTGCTAGTTTGAGCTTGTCATACCTAGACAGAATTCAAAAAAGGAATTGCTGATATATTCATTGTTATATACTTGGCTAGTTTGAGTTTGTTATACCTAGACAGAGTTCAAAAAAGGAATTGCTGATATATTCATTGTTGACTTCTTTGAGATTGTTGTATCTAGACAGAATTCCAAAACTTTTATGCAGTCTTGTGGATTGATGACTTACTGTCAACTATGCAACTCCTTTCCCATGGACACAATGTCAAGAGCCTATCACTAATACATATTTTATTTGTTACTTCCATTGCAAATGTTTCGATATGTTGCTGCATCCACAGTGTTGATACTCCCTCATTCTCTATTATTCATTTAGAAGAAGGGTGTTCCCCTACAATATCTTATTCCCAAGCACTGCTACTTTGTTCTTAGTCTCTTCAAGTATAGGATTAATTGTTATCTATCTTTCATATGTTCGTAATATTCCCATCCTTTAATTATGTTCATATCAAACACCTCATTCTGTAACCATCAACCTTAGGTGGCTCTTGGGCCATGTATTAGGTGAATTTTAATAAAAAAAAAAGAATATATTCTTATTTCATTTTCTTGCAAACTTTTACTCAAATATATCTTATTGTTTAACCAGAGAATTCGAAATACATTTAGAAATGATTCATTTCATTAGTGCCGTTTAAATTCGAATTTTTAACCAATTAGCTGCACTGCAGAAGTTGTTTCTAGATTCCATTTCGGCGGTGAAGCCTTGCATTGCCTCAGCGTTTAGCGCCGAGACTTCAGTACAAGCCGTAAAAAACTGTCACACCTGGTACGAGCTGATCTTAGTCCAAAACCATTAAAGACAATTCAAAAGTATTTGTGATGGGAGTTAGGGGAGTAAATTGCCATCACAAATCACTGGTAATAATCCTGAAGTGTCGGAAAGGCATTAATTGTTAAAGATATCATTGTAGGGGTCCGTGGTTCTTGTCTATGTAAGAGAACAGGTGTTGTTGATTGTTCGTCGAGGAATTGTAAAAAGAATCGTCCAAAGAGCAAAGAGAGAAAAGTAAGAAATAAAGATAAGAAGGAAAAATAAAAGTCGGTAAATGATCTGCTGGGCAACAGTAAATATTTATACCCTCAAAATATCACATTTCGAATTTCGTAAGCACTAGACTGACCGTAATAGGGCTAAAAGATCATTTTGACTTGTTATGAGATCAGACTAACTTCTCGCTTGTGACGGGATATTTATGTCAACTATTTATCAAAACTTTTATTCAAATCCTAAAGCAAGATTCTAAAACTAGAATCGTTCTTCTTTGAGGACAATTTTCCTAATTCCATGTTTCTTTTGACGTCTTCGACTTTTCCAGATGTGACCCAACATTAATTTATTCTAATTATGACGTTTTATTTCACAATAAAAACTCTTGATTTCACAATAGGATAGCGGCTCGGAACGAAAAAATTGGAGTGCCGAGTTCGAATTCCAGTTGAGTTTCGTTGCACTCACTTTCGCGCAGATACCCTTTGGAGAGGTAAAAATCCATCTCTTCTCCCCCCAGATATGTGTTAAATAGTAGGGTAGAATGGAATCTTCCGACTTGGTTTGCAACCAGTAATCTAAAACGACAACGTTGAATTTGAAACCGTATGTAGTTCGAGCAAAGCACATTCTATGTGGATAACGAAAGGATATTAGAGTTTACAATGATTTTTGAGTCATTGTAATCTGATTACAAACCATGGCTGTAGAAACCTCTCTGCCCGACTATTTAGCAATGGTTTGGTAACAAAATAAAATATCCTCTCTCGCTTTTAACCATACATCACAATAAAATAAACGCTTTTCAGCGCTTAGGATGAATTAGTCAATTAAAGCTTTATAAGCTTCTACATAGAGTTATTACTATATTACAAATGAGTTCAGTTAAATCAATGAGATCAGCGAATTGCACTATACCAAGTAGATACATTCAGTTAACTATACTTATAGTACTGATTAATAAAATGTGTTTATTTTTTTAATTAGAAAAAACAGGTGAAATCAATTTGACGTCTACCAGTTGATGATATTAATGTTAATAGCTGATCACTCGTATTCGAGGATACCCATTTACTAAGGCGGCTATCCTATCTATTACAGACGTTCGCTCAGATGCATTTTTTGTTTGTTCAACGATTACAGAACTCACTTGAGGTTTATACTACAACTATGCTGAGCAGACCTTAGTTACAGTTTCTGGAAGAGAAGCGTCTTATCTAACGTGGACAACAGTCTCAACAAGGCCAGCACGCTCAAACCATCGGTCACGATGACTTGTGACTTTGTGCTAGCACAGTCATCGATGGCCCCTTCCCCCAATTGTTCCATCAAGCAATTTCACTCACAAGGCTTGGGTCAACACGTGGTATGGTTTTCACGTACTTTCCAAAGGTGCTGCCCGCTGGGATCGCCTCATCCAGACCGATAACATCAAGAAGTCACCTACCTGACAAATCGACCATGGGGAGATTCGAACCCGGGTCTCATGGTCAGAAAGCAAACGTTAATCTCCTTATTACTATCTCACTATCAGCCGAATCATCAACTTCGAGGAAATCGCCTTCCGCTGTTCGCCAATCGAGTTTTCTCTTATCCACTCTTGGCATAAAAATACTTAAAACTATTTTGGAAAATGTGAAAAAAATGTCATACATGGCTTTAAAAATAATAGTATCTTCCTAGGAACATTCTCAGATCATTGGTAAACATCTCTGCAGAAGATATACACTGTTTATGGACGTACTTCTAACAAAACAAAAGGATCAGAGCTTTGCAGTTGATATCTCCACTGACCATCCAATGAGGAAATAACTGGTTTGTAAACTCCAGTATTTCAAAAACCAATCCAGTATCGTTTCATCATCACCGATCAGTCACTTGACTTTTTCTCCAGTCATTATTTGGATTGATTGATTGATATGCTTTTTACGGCTTATCAACCTTTTGTCGGTTATTGAAAACCAAAACATATATTGGATTATAAGTTATTTTTTCGAGTGAATATTACATTAGCAATTTTTGTGAGATTTTTCCAGGTACAAGTCTTACTATTTTTAACTATTTTTAACAATGTTTTTTTCATATACTAGTCTTACTATTTAATCCATATTTGGGGGCTCCAGTCATGGAGAACAGTTTTAGTCTCAATGCCTTGAAAGTTACTTGGGACTCAAGTTCACTTTAACTTTAAGTGGAACCTTTATATTCAATCTATTTTGAAAGATATCGTGAAAATGGTCAGCTATAGAGATAACTTATCTTCCACTCTATAAAATTTTTACCCACAGACGTAACGTTGCAAGTCTATAGATACTCTATCGACATTTGCATGGCAAATCTTCAGATGTGTTCCATCCTTTAATTCTGCCAGTTCAGACCTTTACAGCTAGGACATGTCGAGCTCCGTGAATGGAGTCGGATCTCCTTCATTTCCTCAGGATTTCAATTGTAATTCTGCTCAAATTTTCCGACCCCCCCCCCCAAGATTGCTACTTTGTGGAAGAAACTTTTTCGAGGATGCTTCTCAGAATACTACAATTTTAACCGTTGAATGTCGAGGATCAATCGTTATCGATTCTTTTTTTCCCATAATCTTCATTTCCTATCACCCCCTCTCCCATTTATATCACACACTTCATTCAGCTTTATCATTATGACTGTAATCTGCTATCTTGGCTGGCTCTCGGGCTTAGTATTGGTTAAAATTTAGTATTAAAAAGTATTTTAAAAATATTTTTTAAAAATTAATCACTTTAAATTTTCTCAAAGTCTGATCAGTGTCGTTCGACCTCAGCGACAATACGTACTGGTCAAAAACTAATTGGATACAACATGACCAGAAAAAAGAATGAAAAAATAAAATCAAGAATTCGTTGGTGAGAATGTTTAGGTCAAAACAACAAAAATAATGATAGTCGTATAAATACTTCATACAATAAGGAACAATATGACATTCTTGATCTAATATGATTTCATGAGGTGAAATGTTCAAATTCTATAGCCTTCTTTCTGGAATGGCTCTCGAGCCGTGTATCCGGTGACATTTAATATTAAAAGGTATTGGGATTTTTTTTTTTAATTTTTATTAATCACTTTAAATGTTCTAAAAGTTTGAGTTACCATATTATGAGTGAAAAAATCTCAAATTCTTTTAAGAGTTAAATTTAATAAAAAAATGTATAAATGTAATATTATTTGCATATCTAGGTTGGAACTGATCGATCCCGAGATTTTAACGGTAAGCCTCTAGATTAAGTAGCACCCGAGCTTTTTATTGAGTGAATTTTGTATGAAAAATTATATATTCCAAGAGTTGTTCGAATTGTTGAAATATTCTATTTTTGGGGGGAAGGGGGGTTGTTGCCAACTTATTGGTTTGCTGAACTCCCACCACCCCTCAATCTCTCGAAGTTTGTTCTTTTTAAGCATTTTGCCCTAAGCAAGGCGGGAGTGCCACTAGTACACAAGGGGTTATAAAGAGTGAAGGCAAGAGAAGAAAAAAAAAACTGGTTATAGGAGAGATTAAAGAAATGATAAAAAGAAGAACGAGGATCAAGGCATCAGAAGATGATGATTGACGTTACATTTAAATTTTTGAAGATTGTAATTATCGGGGAAGCAAGTAAGAGGAAGGGAGTTCCCCTGTCGGGAAGTGCGAGAGAAGAAGCTGTTGGAGTAGAAGAGGCGGTTACATTTAACTGTTTCAGCAGTAAGAGTTTCCATTCCTGGTAAATGTAGTCTATCTGATCGAGTGCAAAAAAGACCCACGATTACACAAAAATAAGTAGTGTCGATTGTAGTGGTTCGTTTGTTCTCTCTGTAAATTCTAATCGGCAACTTAAGTTGAAAAACAAAAAGTGACAACGTCAACCTGTTACAATCTGACATTTATTCTGTTAGATACTTGCGAATTTAGTTGGAAATGAGACAGCGCAGGCAAAGAATATAACACGAAGGTGACAAGAAACAAGATTACCCAGCCAATGTCTTTGGATAGAGATGCAACACACAGACCAACGTGTTAATAGATTTCTCTTTCCCGTAACGGTCAAAATAGATAATTCTCGAAAAAGAGTCCCTTATACTGGGGCTCTAGATTTTTAACAATAAACGAAGAACCCCAAAGTTTCTTGTTTTCTAGTCCAAACTTCATCAATTTCTATTACTGTCACGTCTAAATATCTTCAGCTAAATTGATTTCTGTTGATTTCAAGTAAATTTTGTTTCAGTAAATTTTACGTTGCTTTCAAACCCAGCTTGGTTAATTTATCAACTGGTCTAACTACTACATCTGACATAATTTTTTTTTTTTTGCCGTATCCGGATGATTTCATGCCTTGCTCTATTTTCCAGTTCTTCTATTCGTATGTTTATGAGACTCTCCGGCTGTTTCCAGTGTCTTGATAACAAGTGACACAATTGTTACATCCATGTTCCACAACTTCCTCACCTCTCAGGCAAATATTCTTCTTCTTCTTCTTCTTCTTCTTCTTCTTCTTCTTATTATTATTATTATTATTATTATTATTATTATTATTATTATTATTATTTCCCTTGATTTCTGGTGTATACTCATTTCTTTCCGGGTCCCTAAGGTCAGAAATGACATCATGACATTTTCTATTGAGCAATTTTGAAAAAAAAATAATCACACATATTTTACATAGATAAAGCCATTCATAAGATGTGGGCTGTACTCGTGGGAACAATTTTTTTGTATTTCTTTAAGGCATGGGCTACGAGGAATCCCTTCAATGGGTCTATTGGCATCTTTCCCAATCTATACGGGGGCTCCAACTACAACTGGAATTGTTGATATCCTCATATGCCACATTTTTGAGATTACGATTTCAAGGTATTATTATTATTATTATTAGTTTCCCTGTTCAATAAAATCCTTTACCAAGCCTTTTAGGTGATACCTTGTGTAGGGAAGAATTTTGAAAGTTTTTTTCCACTATGTAACACCGACAAAAGGTTAGTATGTGAGCGGTTCTCATGAGCCCAATATTTTGTTTCATAATGTATGTATAAATTCCTAGCTCCTATTATTATTAGAATAATGCCACATTTTTGCAATTTCTATTTCCAGGTCCTTATACTTTGAAAGTCGATTGAATTCTAATGCTGAAGTGCTTTTATCAGATCGGGTGGCCATATCTATGCGATAGCACTTACGATTTTTGAAGTTTTTTTTTATATCTGGACTATTGGCTGGTATAGTTCAATCGCTATTGTTATTTTCCAAGCGTAGCTCAGATGTGGCACAAGGCCGAAAGTATGAGGTACCCAGTAAGAATCGAACAAACTACTCAGTCGCAATAGTTCAGTCGCTATATATGGAGTAGTTTCAGAACACTGTAACATTTTCACCATATAACAAAAATATGTTCTTACCATTTTTCTGCATGGGGAAGATTATTATGTTGACATATCTTCCAATGCAAACAATTTTCTTTCCTGATATCTATATTTAAGTTTATTTGGAGTTAGGGTGGAGCAGCCATATATTAGTTGGTCAGGATAGTAGATTATTATTTGATTTGATATTCTTGCCGTCTGTTCGATGTTTTGGCTTACGGCCACTCACGTCAAAACTGGTTCCCGTACGATCAGCGAAGTTAAGCAAAGTCGAGCTTGGTTAATACCTAGATTGGTGACCGCTTGGGAATATCAGGTGCTGTAAGCTTGGATGTGTATGTGGTATAAGGTATAATGGCTCAGAAATTTTAATCGGTGAGCCGAGTTCCAATTCCCTTCTCTTCCCTCAACTATGGATTAATTAGTAAGACTTGTATCAATAAAAAAAAAAAAAACATTATTATCTTAAAAAAAACATCTTACATTCTAAAAAATATTCCCTGGTTTTAAATAACCTGCAAAAGGTTTATAAATTGTAGAAAACAAATCAATGTTCGATGCTTCGGTCTGGTGATTAAGGTCTTAGCTCCTACCTGCATCTTAGTGACACAACATGTTCCACAGCACATGTGCTACTCTAAGCATTGCTGCCACCAGCGGACTCTCAATTATGTTACGTATCTCCAAGGCGTCATGCGAGGAGTAAAGATACTCAGATACCCTAACCACAAAAGGGACAACTTGAGTTGCAGCTTGGTACATTTCTCCAATTTGATTTGCCAGGTTTTTCTACCTCAGTATTTTCACCTGCTCTGCCTTCACAATGGTCTGATCCCAAAGGTACTTCAACGTCTATCAGGATCCATTCGTCGCTGTTCTTCTGCGTAAGTGTGATATCAGGGCGATTATTATTATTATTATTATTATTATTATTATTATTATTTCCTTGAATTTCTGTTGTATACATATATCCATCTAGATTCCAGCCGAAGACCTAAGGCCAGAAATGATTTTATGACATTTTCCATTGATCATTTTCGTAAAAAAAATCCTAGGTTCACACATATTTTACAAGGCTAAAGCTCTTCGTAATGTGTGAGTTGTAATTGTGAGTACAATTTTTTGTATTTGTTTAAGGCATAGGTTACCAGAAACCCCTACAATGAGTCTATCGGAACCTTTTCCAATCAATACGACGACACCAACTATAACTGGTATTAGTGATGTCCTCATATACCACATTTTTCAAATTTTCACGATCCTTGTATTTTGAGGGTTGTTGAAGATCTTCAAAGATATATTACAATCTGCAAGGACTGCCATGTCAATAAGAAAGAACATTCTGTTTTTGTGGTTTTTGATGAAGACCTCTGAGCGATTAGATTTGATTGTTCTGTCTGTGTGTATTGTAAAGACCCATAAAAAATGATATATGTTCTATCTCTGTAACCGGATCTGGTTGATGTTCATACCAGTTTCCGGCAGTTTCTTTCCCGTAAACATTGCATATTTTCCAATGCAGATATTGGCCCACACTATCATGCCGAGTTTATATTCAGTGGGTGCCAATACCGTGCACTCTGATACAAGATGGTCAATTGTTTCTGGATATTTATCACAGAATCTGCATTTCGGCTTAACACAATTTTTCAGTATGTTTATTATTATTATTATTATTATTATTATTATTATTATTACTTCTATTATTATTATTCCCTTTGCCCTTATGCCACCAGTGTCTGAGTTGTTTATGCCTTTATATTTTCATTGCAGAACCGGCTGGCATCGACAGAATGTCCGAAACAAACAAATAAATATGGATGGAAGTAAGCAAAGAAAGACATAAAAAAGAGAAAACTTTACCCAGCTGTTTTTATTTATGTTATTTCTTTTCCCTCATTCACTCTCTTCGGTTATTAGAATTCCCCTTCAAGGTCCTCTCGCTTTCTCGCAACGATCTCCTCGACACTCGCATAGCCGTTCCTCGTTGACCACCTTCATTCACTCCTCGTCACCCAATCAAAATCCTTTCTCACCCAAAGCCTCAACAGCTGACGCCCATCTCTCCGCTTCCTAATCCTAATTTCCAGCCTTAGCGGTCAAGTGAAATGACTGACAGGCACTTGGGGATAAGTTCGGGGCGGAATAAGTGCAGTCAGCTTGTCGCAGGCGTTTGCCTTGGTCAGTGACCCCAAGACCGATCCAACACTGACCGCTGCTCGTGTCTGGCACGTGGCGATCATTTAGATGACGCATCCCAGCCTCCGTCCAGAGACACATAAGAATAAATGAATGAACGAAAATTAAGACCCTTTTTTTGTATCGTTTTCTAGTTTTCATTCTGCATTGTAATCATTTGTTAATTGTGTAAGGGATCATGCTTCCATTGTCTAATTTTCTTACTATCTTTTTTTTTTTAGTTTTGATTTTATTAGCAAGCATATATATGCTAACACATGTACATAGCCATGCTGAGTGCGTTACGATAAAAAAAAAAAAAAATACGCGCGCATATAAGCACACAACTGCAGAAATATGCGCAACTGCCAACGTAATTCAAGAAAGAATGAGATAGAAATAGAAAAAATGACAAGAGGATTAATAAAGACGGAATTTTTTAATTGAGTAAACAAAACAGAATGAAAGAGAAAACTGGTTATAAACGAAATAGAGAGTGAATGATGAACAGATGTCGAGAAAAAAAACAAAAAAACAAAAACAAAAAAAAACAAAGAGTATTAATGGTGATAAGAAAAAGAAGACGAGTGAGAAAGAAAAGCATTAAAATGTCTGAAATAAGATGCCACGAAAAAAGGTAAGAAGGAAGAAAGAATAAGGTAGTAGATATCATTTTGGGAACAAAAATAGTAAAAAAAATATATTCTTGAAGGAAGAGAAAAGTCATATGTTGTACATGCGCATAGATGTGTTGGCAATTCCGGTTTGTTTAATAAAAGAAAAAAAAAGGGGTTTTGCATTCATTGTTTCAAAAATTACGATTTCTTTTTCGTTGGAGGGCTTTTAATTCACTCACCACTTTTTGCTTCTTCTTAACTATTTATTTCTTTCATTTCTATGTGATTGTTCACAAATAAACACACACACATTTGTACACACACACGCACATACATATATATATATATATATATATATATGTATATATATATATATATATATATATATATATATAAATAGATAATGGAAAGGCTGAGATAGATAGATAGATAATGGAAAGGCTGAGATAGATAGATAGATAGACAGATACATAGATAGATAGATAATGGAAAGGCTGAGATAGATAGATAGATAGATAGATAATGGAAAGGCTGAGATAGATAGATAGATAGATAGATAGATAATGGAAAGGCTGAGATAGATAGATAGATAGATAGATAGATAGACAGAGAGATAGATAGATAATGGAAAGGCATAGATAGATAATGGAAAGGCATAGATAGATAGATAATGGAAAGACATAGATAGATAATGGAAAGGCATAGATAGATAGATAATGGAAAGGCATAGATAGATAGATAGATAGATAATGGAAAGGCATAGATAGATAGATAATGGAAAGGCATAGATAGATAGATAGATAGATAGATAATGGAAAGGCATAGATAGATAGATAATGGAAAGGCATAGATAGATAGATAGATAGATAGATAGATAGATAGATAGATAGATAGATAGATAATGGAAAGGCATAGATAGATAGATAGATAGATAATGGAAAGGCATAGATAGATAGATAGATAGATAATGGAAAGGCATAGATAGATAGATAGATAGATAATGGAAAGGCATAGATAGATAGATAGATAGATAGATAGATAGATAGATAGATAGATAATGGAAAGGCATAGATAGATAGATAGATAATGGAAAGTCATAGATAGATAGATAGATAATGGAAAGGCATAGATAGATAGATAGATAGATAGATAATGGAAAGGCATAGATAGATAGATAGATAGATAGATAGATAGATAATGGAAAGGCATAGATAGATAGATAGATAGATAGATAGATAATGGAAAGGCATAGATAGATAGATAGATAGATAGATAGATAGATAGATAGATAGATAGATAGATAATGGAAAGGCATAGATAGATAGATAGATAGATAGATAATGGAAAGGCATAGATAGATAGATAGATAGATAGATAGATAATGGAAAGGCATAGATAGATAGATAGATAGACAGATAATGGAAAGGCATAGATAGATAGATAGATAATGGACTCTCTCGTCGATTTCGACGTATGATGATCCAGCTAACAGAAAACAATTTTAACCTGTTCTCTTTCTAGCTGAAAAATTCATAGGGTTTTTTAGTGATTCTTACGACAAATTGTGTCAAGATGACTAAAAGACATATCGGAAAACCTGGAACAAAGAAACTCAATTAGATTAGTGTTTTGTTTTTTTTTTTAGATATTAAACATTTTGGGGGATGGACAATTATGCTGTTACAGGATTTGGATAATTTCGCTGTTACACTCGGTATATACAGACCAGTTCTTTAAGTTTAGAAATCATAATCATTTTTCTCACTTCCTCCCTGTTAATTTATCCTCCCATTTCACTTCACTTTCTAATATGTTATCACCCTGGACGCCTTGTCTGTTTTCCGCGGTTTACTTTTACCTTTCCACGATTTAATAAGCTCTGCATATTTTGATTATCTGCCTTCTTGCACTTATAATATCTTTTACCTGTTTTGTCTCCTTTTTCCTCTTCACTCTCGATTCCACTCAATTCCGACTCTCAATTTATCCATTTTGTTCCCCACTTTTTCAGACATATTTTATAAAAAAACTATAATAAAAAGAATTTTTAAAATTATACAGAAATAATTAAAAGGTGAATATAAAAATAATGATACAATAGACTAGATTAACTTATTGAACTTTCTTTTGAGCGGAGTGTTTAAAAAATAATTATAAAAAGGAAGCCGAAATGTCTTTATGGCTTTCTTTTTTATAATTATTCTGTCATTAATAAAAATGGCTTGATTAAATTCGTTGTGTAAAACTTTGTATATATGAGCCTCAGATTTGATGTTGTAAATACTGCCAAAATAAAACCTGACGGTTTATGAAAAAACTACACGTAAAATTATGTTTACAAATTTGTAAAAAAAAAAAAAGAGGCTCATGTCTTATGGTTTCAAAACTCGTCTAAACAAAGTTTGTAAAGAGCTGTGGTGTAAGATATACAGTCTGTGATTGTTTCAATCAATAGGGAAAGTAAATAACGAATCCAAAGTATAAAATTCGTGTTTAGAGCCGACTCATTACTATTTAAGAAGTCAGTCTAGGAAGACCGAGAGAAGGGTTTTACATTTCACATGCGAAGGTGGTCGGCCGGGAGGTAGGAAGCATAAGGGATTTTGATGTTCACATACGAAAGTCGCTAGGAGCCGCTAGTAGAGCAAAAAACTAAAGGGTTTCGGCATTTCGAAGGATGACACCGACGACATTTACGCCAACGAAAAGGAAGAAAAAAGAGAAACTAAAAGCCGATCACGCTGACGCAAACAAGAAGCTGAAAGAAAGCAGAAAGAAAATCGAAAGATTCACGAAATTCGAGGTATAAACCTTGATTGTAACTTTTATAAAAAAAGCGATCTCTAGATTGTAGTTCGGAGCTATTTTTTAAATCACCCAACGACAATTATGAATTTGCCATTCATCTCAAAGATTTTCAACTGCTGAGTTTATGAAACTAAGAAAAGCCTTCTTTTAAGAAACTGTTTACCTTCTATGTGCCGAACATATTGTAATTTTTGAACTTGTTATCTTGTCTAATTGTATGGCGTATAAGAAAAAAAAATGTGTGAAGTTATATTGTGAATTTGTATTCTGTTTTATTTTTTGGGGCCATTTGTGCGAAGTTGAAGTTTTCTTTTGTTTTCGTTTGCGCCTTTTCCAATACTTAGTATAAGAGACGCGACGTTTTCACCTCTCGCCCTAATAAAAATCCTTTAAATTTTTCATATCTCCTATTTTACAAATGCCATAGTATAAATATTTAGGAGAATCTTATTGAGCCGTTACAAGGTAGTAATACAAGACATAGTAAACAGTTTTCTTAAATCCATATCTTCATTATATATATTAGATTGGTGCAAAAATAATGACGTAATAATGACGTTTTTGACGTATTTTTTAACGTCAAAGAACGACATTATTACGTCATTATTTTTGCACCAACCTAATATATATATGATGAAGATATAGTTTAAGGTATGCTATATTTTCGGCTAAAAGTGCTCAGTATCAGGGATAGAGCCTGTATAAATATAAGACTGAACCGTGTTTACCTCAGCGTCCATTCTCATATATATATATATATATATATATATATATATATATATATATATATGTCTTGTGTGTGTGTGTGTGTCTGTATATATGTGTGTGTGTGTAAATGTATTTGAGCTTTTGGTGAACATTATTAATATTATTATTAATATTATTCTTTTTAGATAGTCATAAGGAAAATAGAAACAAATCGGACCCTTTTTCTCAGACTTATAATGAGGAAGGCAGACTTGGAGAATGTAACATTCACAGGGCATATGGAGACCGACAGTGACAGAGGAAAACAGCAGGCTACCTTCTTGACGGCCCTGTGCGAATAAATAGCTTAACGGGAGGCTAGAGGTTTGGCAAAGTGACGAAACGTTACTAAGTGCCACAAGAGGCAGGAATTTGAGAGCCATTATCATCCACGACCTGAAAGGACACGCTACATAGGAGAAGAATGAAGATGAGAGAAAGAGAGGGAGATAATATTTAAATAAGATTCTTCTTCTATTGTCATGTTCCCTCAGGAAAAAAATATGAATTTTATTTTTTCTCAGGGATATTTTGTTATAAATATACATTTATCGAACAAATCCAACCTCACTCCAACCTACACTCACAAGGGAAGAAAAAAAGGAGAAACAAAATGTGAATATAGAAAAATATTTTTCTCTCGTCATTAAAACGAAAATTCAAAGTATTCTACTTTGATAACTTTGATAAGAAAAAAAAAGAGGAAAATTTAATTTAATTAAGTTTAAATAGACACATAAACACATGGAATCTAGTGTCGAATAGCCGGCGACTAAACCAGCTCACTTACTCCAGTTTATTGCCAGTGCAGTGGATTGTTAGCAACTTTGTAGGATGAAAAGTAAGACTTAAGAAATGGCGAATGAACTTTCGACAGGCCAACGGTGAGCTAACTAGAGGTGGTGTCTCAATAAAATCACCGAGGAGAATGCAACAGGAAACAACTCCACTATCAATCCCTAAAACTTTCATGGTTCTCGACAACATAACATTATTGTTTTGAAATGTATTTATGTGTATCATTTCTCACGTTCTTCTTCTTCGATGATCTGTTCCTATTGACTTGCCACGAGCCCGCATCTGTTGTTGATCTCTTTTCCTGTCGTCAATTTTTGTACCCTTCTCTTTTTTAATTACTCCAACTTTGATTTTGTCACTTCTACATTGATTCTGTTTTATTATATTTCATTTGGCAACAGACAAAGGCGACGATCCGTCTCCACATGAAGTATGAGAAATTAATTCGTTTCTCTTAATATGGCGGCGAAGGAAGGAAGAGGGGGAACAGAAGTTGAAAGAAAGGAAAAAAAGGAATTTCATTATGAAATATTATGGGAAAAGAAACAGTTTTATATTCGCTTCTTCTCAATTTTTCTCTCTTTCTTTCTTTCTTTCTTTCTTTCTTTACTTCGTTCTTTCTTTCGTCTAAATTTTTCTTTCTTTCCTTCTTTCTTTCGTTCGTTCTTTTGTTCGTTCTTTTTTCTTTCCTTCGTTCTTTCCTTCTATTTTTCGTTCGTTCCTTCTTTCTTCTGTTACAAGCATGCACAGACATTATGAGAGAGGGAGAAGTATAAAAATAATGAAGAAATAAAACAAAGATTTAAGAGTTATTGACTTGATTCAATTAGAAACAATATTCTGAATTCCCCCTCTTTACAGTCCTCCCTTTCCAAACACACGAAAATACACACACATACAGAAGGAAGAGGAGAGTAAAGGTGCAGGAGAGGAGGTGAGAGAGTGGGTATTGATGTAGAAAAAATGGAGATAGACGTAAAGAAATGTTCTATAAGTCACTTAAGACGCCACCAGGAGTGACGAATCAGCCCGGTCCACTCATTTTCTTTTTCTATACAATTTGGCACCAAATATTAATTAAAGTGGTCGTGTCGGCCATCTTCACTTGTAGACAGTGCGTTTGAACTGCCTCTGACTCACACACACATACACATACACACACACTTACGTGGGCCTTTCAATGATTATAGAATTTGAACTTAAAAATATTAATTCAGGAAGAATCGAAATGTGTTTTCTTACCGCGGATTTATTAAGCCTATTCAGCGAGGCAATTCTGAGAGAATTACAAATCCTACCAGGATTCAGTGTTGGCGGCCACAAACTTATCAACATAAAACTTTTTTTTACAATGATGCTCACCCTGTACAAGAACCGAAGGTCATTGAGACAGACGGTTACAGAGTAAGAAGCACATTTTATGCAAGTTAAGATTGTAGTAATCGGGGAAACATCCTCTTGGGAGTCGGTTTCACAAGGCAGAGGTTCGTGAGAAGAAGCTGCTTAAGTATCACCAAAGGAATACGAATGAAATATTCGTGATTGCTTACTATTTTCGTAGTATGGCGGCTGTTAGCCGTGAATTTTAGAACTGATGAAACTAAGGAACGGAGTTCGTCTGAACACTTTCCATGGAAATAGCGACAGGTTTGCGATGTCTCGTCTGTGAGAAAAAGGGGTCGTAGCGTGAAAAATAAATATGACATAGAGATGACACAGTATTGATAACAGACACAGAAAGGAAACTACGAGACCCCATACAGAAGGGTAGTGAAGGAATGCAAGAAGGACTAATCATCAATTGCAAGAAGACAGAATGCATGGTTGTCAGCAAGAGAACGAGAACAGCACAACATTCAAATTACAGATTGGAGATACAATTAAGAACAAAAATTGGAGATCAAGCAAGTATTAAAATTTATATATTTGAGAAGAGTTTGAACAGAAGACCGAAAGAGTGACATCGAAAACCGAAGGCACATTTGGCAAGCGGAAAGTGCCTTTCAAAAGCCAAGCAAAGTATAAAGAAACAGGAAAAAATTGTTAAAATAAAGAAAAGTGTATAAACCGTTATGCCATATCAGTCCTCCTATAGAGCAGTGAATGCTGGACAATCACATCACAGATGAAGAAGAGACTTAAAGCAATAGAAATTGGTTTTACAATAGGATGCTGAAAACACTATGGACTGAACATCTGAGCAACGGTTTTAGAGAAAATGGAAATAAATAGGACACTTGTAAGTAAAATCAGAAACGAGCAGTTGAAATTTCTAAGATACATCATGTGATAAAAGAGCTTAGAACTTTGAAAATCACAGGATATAATGAAAGCAAGAGGGTCAGAGGAAAACAGCGCATAGCTTACCTAACGAGTTTCTGTAACTTGTTGTCAGAACAGGGTTTAGGAGACATAGTAAAAAGATACAATTTACTAAGTATTATAAAGGACAGGGAATTGAAAGGACACGTCACATAGAAGAAAAAGAAAAAAGACCCTAAGTAGTTCTTTTGTAAACCAGAATGCTGGCTCGCAAAGGGCACACCTCAAGAATGATAGACCATATGCGTACTGTAATCAGTTTTCCTGCGCTACTTAAATTCCTTGAAATGTTAGCTGGACGTCATTAATGCCAAATCATTTTCAAGCCGATCGCGAATATGTCCGATATTTTTATAATTAACGCGAACGTACCACATATATTTTGGTAAACATACACCTTGAAAAAGTTGTGTATTGCATTCCTTGCCGTGTGAGGATACAATTAACAACTTCAGCAGTTGCAAGATGCCTGACGTATTACTTCACTGCCACCCACAATGTTCAAAAATTTAAATACAAGGTCGGTTATTTCTCTCCACTAAATTCTTCTTATTCTCTTCTACTCAGTGACCTCTTGCGTCTTAGTGGCATTATCGTTTTGATGGGATGAAATTAATAACACGTATATATCACCATTTACTGCACTCTATAGTTACATTACTTGTACGCTTAACATTAGTAAATTATCACACATATACAGTTGTGCAATTTTATTTCCTGTCAATATGAGCGAGTGACCGAATTGTTACAAGGTTTCTTACCGAGCCGTTATGGGAAGGTAATCCCAACGTTCGCTACGCTTAGAAAATGCCTGAAACCATACTAGGGAGTAACCCAAGCCTTGTGAGTGAAATTGGTTAATTGAAGCGAAAGCTGTTAATGGCCGTACTAACACAAGTCGTCGTGACCGAGAGTTTGAGTCTACTGTTCAAACTGTTGTTCCTGACAAATTATGCGCACACAAATCTATTCACCAAATAAATAAAAACGAACATAGTTTCATATTTAATCTGGAGATCTCGTGCATTCATTTTTCCAAAAGAAAATACTAAGAAAAGAATGTTTACATGCATACCTTAGCTAAGTGTGACACAGAATTATATATATCCTAGTCGGGTACACAACGAAATTCGTATTCACGACATTAAGACGTGTTTCTGTCTATATATCTGAGATGGGGTATTATGTACAATATTTACATTATTCGAGCGATTGTCCTCATCTTTGTCGCCATATTTATTATAACGTTTCGGCCAGTATACGATTCGGCCTTCTTCAGGTGGTTGGAATGTCGAACTGAACCCTCGAGGACTTGTCCTGTGAAAGGAACGTTCTAACAATCGCTTTTGAGAATTAAGCTAGTTTAGGACTGCTACGAGGAAACTGAGAATCAATTTCGATTTACTAGCAATGACACGTCTTCCCTCGCATATTCATAAAACTGGAAAAGATCTTTAGCGATCAAAGATATCTCCTTCATTTTGTCTTATACCATTTTTATTGCAAAAACAAAGGTAATAAAAACAACTGAACTGAAGCGCAAATACAGAGTAAAAAGGCGAGAAATCGGGGAAGTGAATGATTAGTGGCGACATCTTTCAGATTAATGTGTCTTGATGGTCAGATTTTGCGGTCATTGTGTATTTATACGTTCGTCGTTTATGAAAAAAGACCGGCCACGATCGGCATTTTCTCTCTCTCCCTCTTATCTGTCCGTTAAACCATATTCTTACTTTTTTTTTTTCATTGATTCCTGAGTTTGATATTGGCGTTATTAACTCTGACTGCTTGTCTGACTGGCATTTGAAATGATTAGCTTTGCTCTCTTTTTTCCCAACCGTTTTCGAACCCGCTGATAAACACTTCTTGTAGCTAATCTATGCACGGGCGCTTTTGTCAATAATAGGCACAGACGTTCTGCAGCTGGTGAAATGCTTTTTATTCCTTTAGACACACATACACACACACACACACACACACATATATATATATACATATATATATATATATATATATATATATATATATATATATATATATATATATTTATATATATGTCAAAGGAAAAAGCTTAACACATCTCCAAATGTCCGATAATAAATTTATTTCGACAGATAAGTTTTAATAACTGCCTCATCAGTCCGGGATTACAAAATGGTTTAAATTTATCCAGACAGTATATGAAAATTTTCTTAAATAATTCACAACAGGAAGAATGTTTAAACTTCTTGACCTAGAAAAATTTATCAGTGGATTTATATTATTGAAGAGAGGGTAGCAAAATATTATTCTTTCCACTTAACGGATTTAATATATATATATACATATGCTCTGTTTATAATAAACAGTATTAAACAACATTTACCGGCCTGAATGTCCGGGAAATTTTTCATAGAAAATATTCGTCCTCCAACAGGATTCGAACCTGTATCCTATACGGAACCCTCATTTAGCTTGACGTGCCTCAACTACACCAAGAAATTCTCAAAATCTGTTCAAATGAGCAGATAAAATATTCTACTTGGTCGATCGAAAGAAAAAAAGAATTCAGCACCCCTTATATATATTTTTTTCCTGCCGACTCGTTGTTGACGATAGGGAGAGCCGCAACCACACCAAGAAATTTTCTTGCCGTTTCCAATGAATTTGGGGGGGGGATGTCACTCGCTCGAACTGCAAAATTGGCTGTGGTACATAGCTCTTATTGTCCTACCTTCTATTAACAGCGCAGAAAAACATTAACTTTTCACGAGGAAACTATACAGATTCTCAGCTGCACAACGAGTCATAATAATAAAACTGGTTTCCTGACTTAATGAATTTAAGTTTATGGAATAATTGGATTCATGCCTTTCCAAAATCAAACAGAGCATTTACTTAAATATTTACATATATTAGTTTTCTTATAAAAATGCAAATAAGACACCAAAAGTTACTAAATATTTTAATATACTATATGCGTCAGATATTCGAGAACACATATCGCAAGAAAAATATTTTTATCCATAAAAAGAATGTATAAACATAAAAATGTCTTAAAATAATTGTCGGACTTTGTCCATTTCATAATGTGTGGCGTCATTTGTTTATATTTGGATACGCTTTGAGCAGATATGAAAAGACTGAATATGGGGGTGGTGGTGTAAGGAAAGGATAAATGATGAGCGGGATTCAAGATAAAAGAATATGGCGATTGACGTTACATTTAATTTTTTGAAGATTGTAGTTTTCAGGGAAGCAAGTAAGGGTAAAGAAACTGCTGGCGTAGAAGTGGCGGTTACATTTTAACTATTTCAACAGTAAAAGGGTGGAACCTAGATGCCAATCTAGTAGCACGCTTCAATTCATGTAGTCGGGGCATCAGGGGAAAAAGCTTGGGGGAGAATTTAGTTTTTTTTAAGTAAATAAAGTTTTACTTTTAAGCATTAATTACTAACAGTTTTGAAAGATTAACAATTCCGAGCCATTATCCATTTTCCTCATTCTCACATCCAAGTTTACAGAACCTGATATTTGCAAGCAGTCAGTCACCCATCGAGGTACTGACCAGGCTAGATGTTGCTTAACTTCGGTGATCGTACGGAGACCGGAGTTTCATCGTGATATGGCCGTAAGCTTATTAGAGTTAGAGCTTCCATGGTAGGGCTGAAAAAGAGACAAAAATTTTAAAGTTGAATATTTATGGTTTTGCGATATGTGTTCTCGAATATCTGACGCATATAGTATATTAAAATATTTAGTAACTTTTGGTGTCTTATTTGCATTTTTATAAGAAAACTAATATATGTATTACTGTGTATCAGTTTTTGGATAATCATGATTATAGACGTTCGGAATTAATTCTGAGACTAAATCATCATGTCTCTCTCTCTCTCTCTCTCTCTCTCTCTCTCTCTCTCTCTCTCTCTCACACACACACACACACACACACACACACACACACACTGTTTCTTAATTTCTCCTCCTGTCTCTTGATCTCTCATGATCTCACCCTCTGAAGCTCTCTTCATGTTTAATCGTATCTCTTTGTCACACCCTCTTTTTAAAATTCGAAATTCCTTCTTATATTCCTACCGTTCTCTTACTTTCCTTCTTTCTCGCCCTCCGCCACCAACAACTACATTCTTCGTCTTATCAAACGGGCCTGGTGCACTAATATATATCGATATATTATTGAAGTTGTCATTGTATTTAGTATCGATCTATCAATATCCAGTCTCACTCTGTCAAATGCATCTGGCTCGCTGCCATAGAAACTGATCCTGCCAAAGCATCCGATCATCTTGCTGTTGCTCTGACCACCGCCCCCTACACAGACGCCCATGTTATTACGCATCGTCAGTTCGCCCGCCGCACCTCCCCAAATATATAGCTTTCTTATGAGGCACCAATCGAGGCTTTACGGCGTTTTTGGTGAGATTCGAGTTTCTACTTTTAGTGATGGATGATAGACTTAAGGCAAGAGCTTGAAAAATAAAGAGAGAGAGGGGGGGGGAGAAAGAAAGAGAAAGAAAGAAAGAAAAACGGAAGGGCTGCATTACTCTTTCTATTTTTTACTCCATAATTTCCCATAACAGATACACAGTTGTTGGCTCTAGTAGGACAGGCTAAATAAAAAAAAATATCATTTAAATATCCATTCAGGCATGCCATGCGTGATACACGTTTAAGAGATCATGTATCTTTCGATACATGACTGACGAGGCATATTTTTTTCCCCGCATAGGTTGCAATTTCTTTCTGCGGTAGACCAGTTGCCATCCAAGGCTATAGAACTCGGTCTATCCTGCTATTTACCTATAGGTGGGCGGAGAAGAAGAGGATATCAGAAGACTGGTATTCGAACTTGGCACTTCAATTCTTCACTCCGAACCTCTATCCAATACTCCACCGTGTCCCATCCATCCATTACACATTGTTAATACTTAGACATGAAGCCATTTGTAATTATGCATACATATAATTTGTATTATTTTTAAATAATTAAAATAAAGTGTAAATATTTATCTATTCAGAGCATTTCGCTTCTATTTCTCGTGTTAGCGCATCATCGAAAAAACAAAATTTGTTTTGGATTTTCATAAAATAAAAGTCATTTGGCTGTATACAATTTAAAGTAGTGCATCAAGTGTAACTGATGACTAAATTAAGAATTTCAATATATATCCATGATAATGATCTACCTTCGGTCGGTCAGTTAAGTGTCATACGTGATAGATACTTGGGCGATCATTTCGACTCAAGACCGACTAAACAGTAGGCTTTCAGAGAGATGGCTACCGTTTCTTCCTGTGCTGATTGGTTACCAACCAAAGCTATAGCCAGATATGAAATAAATTATTCGTAAATTGGAAAAAAATGTAATAATAATTAACGGCAAAATTTATCAGATGAATTTAATGAATATATATAGAGATAGATAGATAGATAGATAGATAGATAGATAGATAGATAGATAGATACCGGGTGTAACACCAAAATTGTCCAAATCGTTTAACTACAAAATTGTCCAATTGTTAGATTAAGCTTTGTACCGTTGTATCTTAGAAATGATTAAAGATATCTTACTGGAATTCTCCGAGGTGTTTTATAACATTATTGGACTCTACATTGAGCAATAAGAATGTATAATTACTCTCCAGGCTTAACAGAAGAATCGTGATGAAATCGATCATAAACGAAAATGACACGTTAATCATTAACTAAACCTCATGGGATTTATATAAAGTTCAAATATATATATATATATATATATATATATATATATATATATATATATATATATATATATATATTATTCCAGGATCATTTTCCAACATATTCATTATGATCTCTGCTCTCTCTAACCTTCTAAGTTTCTGTCCTGGAGTAACAAGTTATTAGGTATTTTTAACGTCAAAAACCGACATTATTTTTGCACCAACCTAATACTTCTCAAGTACGATTCAATTTTCTAGTCTTTTCTTACTGCTCTTTAGACTGTCATATGTTAAACGCCTTTCTTAGTTTAGTGGGGTCTTTTTTTATATTAAACGTTTCGTGGGATGGAGCAGTATCCCATCCTGCTACAGGATTTGAATATTTTTGCTTTTACACCCGGTATATACGTCTGTATTGCCAACGTGTTTGTTAACGTAATGTTAATTGATATAGTTTCAGCATTTGATGATGTTTCTTTTTTTGGTTAATACTGACTAAGGATTATGAGAACGCAGTTTGAAAGAGTTAAAATTTAATTATTTTATCCCCGGCGCGCAGGTTTGTGCTGGGGCATCTATGGGATCCAGCTCGACTCTCCAAATGAGTTATTTGAAGCTCATTCTTTGAAATAATTTATCTGGATGTCAAACCCGGGACTGTTTTCTGTTTTCATATTTTTAATAGGCGTAGATAAGCTCTCCTATCGCTCGGTCCAATTCTCTTAAACGGGAGGTGAGGTTCATCACTTGTTTTCTGTTTAAGAATGGGTTTCCGGTTCCGTTTCTTTTTTTTTTCTCAGTCCTTAATAGTTATGTTGTCATGATTTTTTTACGATATGTGTGGGTGGAGGCATCTCTTCTTTCTGAAGGTACCAGCTTGGCAGTTTTCTGGTTGCTGCTCTCGACTGGTAGTTAGGAGTCCGAAATCTGGCGTAGCGTTTTGAGAGGCTGTTCTGATCAACAGTTCCATAATATCAGGGTTCTTGCAGTGCCATGTCGCATATCGAAAGACGTCTCTGCAAGCACCTCCGATAGGCAACCCCGAGGCCAAAATATGTTGCAATCTGCGCCTGTCCCTTTCCTGCACATCATAGCTATATACAACCAAAGATATAAACGTAAACCAGCTCAACAAAAAACTTCTCAAGCCCCTGAACCTTTCTTTCTTCAACATTTGTAATATTTGTACCATCTTCTGCCGTGTGGAATCGTTCCTCTTCAAAAAGTCTCTCTGGGCATCCTAGCTCTCTGGGGAACTACTTTCAACTCATCGATCTCCTCCTCTGATTTCTCGATTCCTGGCTACCTTCCTCTGCTCGGAAATGAGTCTAATCTCCACATGGATGGTCTTGGAGATTATATCCGTGAGCATCTCCCGTTGGCTAGGGAACTCTCTCTTGTATCCCCAGACTATTATTGCATGTGTCTCCGTCTCTCTACACCTAACTCAGTCAGCTATCTCTTCTTTCTCTACTGTTCCCCTTCCTCCCATAACTGTTGCGTGCTCGATAGTATTTCCGATAATATAGACAAATGCTATTTCCCTTCATCCGTTTGCATATAGATTTGTGTTCGGTGACTTTAATGTCGACCATACCAAGTGGCTTAAACAATCTGTAACTGACCTCACTGACATCCAAGCCCTTAAATTCTTAATCACTCAATCTCTCACGCAAATGGTTGACTTCTCCACGCGTTTCCCCAGTAACCCTGAGGTCTCCTGGGTGAAAGCGGGCATCGATGCTTTCATTCCAGCATGAAATACCAAGTTAAACCGCGTTCATCTTGGTTCTTACCTGCAGGCTAAGCCGCTATAGCCCACAGGAATCACTTCTTCAGGCTGTACCAGAGCGATACGTCTGATTGCAACAAACATCTCTTTGTCTCTGCTCGTAATGAGAGCAAACGAAGTTTCTTGTTGTCAGAATGAAACAAGATATAGCATCTCGCAAGCTCAGATTTATTGACAGCTCAGCAAATCCTCAATCCCTCCTCTATTCAATTAATTCGAAGTCCTGACATCTACAGCAGATAAGATTGAATGCTTTGCTCCGAAATTCTCTTCCAACTAAACACTCGACCGAATTGGAGTACGCACACATGATTTCCCTGCTAGAACAGTGGCTTTACTGAGTGATATGCGTATAACCTCGTCACAGATCCCAGACATTATTTCTAAATTAGTCTCCCATAAGGCAAGTGAAGGTGACAGGATCCCAGCCATAGTCCTAAAGAAATGTGCTCCCTAGCTGGCTCCGGTTCTCCCTAAACTCTACAACAATTGCCTCGCCGCTTCCTGCTTTCCAGCTTGTTGGAAATCCTTCTCTGAAGTTCCCGTTTTTAAGAACTCTGGAGAACCTTCTGACCCCTCTAATTATCCCCCTATTAGACTCATACCATTTTTCAGAAAAGTATTTGAGGCTTTAATCAATGCTGAAGTGGTTAAGCATCTTACTTCCCACGGCGGGTTGCGTTTTGCCCGGTATACCGCTGATGTGCTTACGGCTATCACTGAATATGTATATCAAATTATTCATACTAACGGAGAAGCTCGAGCTGTGACTCTACATAAGGCGTTTGACAGGGTTTGGCATGCTGGCCATTTACGTAAGCTTCAGGGCTACGGTATTACAGGACGATTGCTTGATTTAATCCAATCATTCCCATTACTAGAACATAATAATTTCATCAAGATGTCATCTTTCCATACTACTTTAAACGAAAGACTAGGAAAGTAACTTATATCAATAGTCAAAAGACAAGGAAAGTAACTTATATCGAAAGGGTGTTGAACATTAGTACATTTGAGAAGTTTATTTTCCTGATATTCATATTTTAAGGGAAAGATTTTATAAATTTCATCCGACTGTCAAACAATTCGGTCAATGAATGCTGAATATTTCCTGTATTTTTTTTAAGCATTTCACCCCAAGCAAGGCGGGATGCCATTAGTATGCAAGGGGGTTACAGAGTGGGAGCGAGAGTAAAGAGGCGTGATGGAGGAAAGGATGAAGAGAAGGACGGGGAATAGGTCAGGGCATCTGGAAAATTACAGTTGAATAGTTGGAGATTATAGCCACCAGGGAAACAAGTAATAGGAAGGGAATTCCACAGACGGGAAGTGCGAGACATGAAGCTATTGGAGTAGAAGAGACGGCCACATTTAACCGGTTCGACAATGAAAGGGTTGGACCGTGATGCCAGCCTAGTAGCACGCTTAAATTCATGCAGTCTGAGAACTAGCGAAAGTATTAGGTTGGTGCAAAAATAATTTCGTTTTCTCACATAGTAACATATGTTAGAAAACGAAATTATTTTTGCACCAACCTAATAGCTTGTCGGAGCAGTTACCGTGTAAGTATTTGTAGAAAAGACAGCGGGAGGCGACGGTACGTATGTGGGAGAACGACTGAAGATGAGATGCCAGACCAGAACCAACCACATTGCTTATCCGTCTCTGGATCTTGTCGAGGACCTTAAGCCGAAAAGCGAGGGCACCAGACCATATATGGCAGCAGTATTTCATGCAAGAGCGAATGGCTGATTTATAGATTTGAAGGATGGAAAAACTTTTTGGCGCGACACAGGGAACCAACTTTACTTGCGGTAGATGAAGCTATTGATTCAATGTAATTCTTCTATCTCAGGTCAGCGGACAGTGTGAGACCAAGCAGTCACAAAAAGGTACTCTCGTGGAGTTGAGCATCAGACATTCTAATGGGTGGCAGGGATGATTCCCTATGGTGAGTAATAGAGAGCAGTTTTGTTTTAGAGGCATTAAAATTAACCAGCCAATTCCTGCTTCAGTCTACAACCGATTGGAGGCCTTTTTCGAAACTATTGGCCAGGTTAGTTTTGTCAGCGATATCAGATTTGCTATTGGGGCAGAAGTAAATAGTAGTGTCGTCAGCATAGATGCCTACTTGGGAACTGATGACATCAGAGAGATCGTTAATGAAGATAAGGAACAGAGTAAGGTCTAGCATAGATCCTTAGGAAACACCTACGTTCGTGGGGAAGGAACTGGAGGAGAACCCGTTAAGGACGACCTTCACTACACGGTTTGACAGGAATGATCAAATAACAGAAAGTCAAATAATCGGCCTGAAATTCCGTATCCCTTAATCTTGCAAACGAGGCCGGCATATCAAACACTATCAAACGCTTTAGAGATATCCAGAGCCACGACACGAGCTTCTCCGTTATTGAGTGGTGTGCTTGGTAAACAATTTCAGATATGGCCGTGAGCACATCAGCTGTAGAACGGGCAAAGCGAAAACCATATTGCTTATCAGAGAGCAGATCATGGGATATAAGGGGATTAACCACATCGGCGTTGATTAAAGCCTCAAAGACTTTGCCGAAGAGTGTTAGGAGACTGATGGGACGGTAGTTAGATGGGTCAGAATGCTCTCCAGAGTTCTTAAAGGCAGGTACAATAGATTCGGATTTCCAACAGACTGGAAAGCAAGATTCATTGAGGCAGTAGTTATATAATTTGGAGAGGGCGGGAGCCAGTTCAGGAGCACATTTCTTCAGGAAAATGGCTGGTATTCCGTCGCCACTGCTAAACTTATATGGGTCTAATTTTGAGATGATGTCCAATACCAACGATGGAGTTATGTGCAACTCGCTCAATAGAGCCTCGGTTCTAGTGGGGATGGATGTGGATACACCGGATAAGTCGAGCGTTGAGTTGGAAGAAAATTTCCGAGCAAAGCACTCAGCCTTATCAGCCGAGGAAGTCAGCTCCCCAAATTGGTTGAACAAAGGAGGTATTGAAGGTTTGCTATGGAAACAGTTATCTCATTATTACCATTCTCCCTGCACAAGAATAAAATAAAAGTTCACCTATAGTCTGGTTCACGTGCCTCCTTCTTTTGAACAGGAATAAAGGTTTATTCTTTGTGTTCTGTTTAGGATTGTATTTTCAGATCCTTCAAATCTATAGTTCCAATATTTCCGCCTAAACACTGAAATTGCATTAACTATTTTTCTCAATAGGAGTAGATAGGTTAACCAATCGTCAGGTTCACATAGCTTCCCGGTTTGTTTGTTTGTTTTAACAGGAGTAGAGGTTTATCTCTTGTTTCTTGTTTAAGATTGGGATTCCGGTTCTTTCTAAATTCTACTTCAACTCTATAATTCTAGTATCTTCGTCTAAATACTTAAAATTTATTTACTATTTTTCTCAAAAGGAATAGATAGATTCGTCTATCGTCCGGTTCACACAGCTCCCAGATCTTTTGAACAGGAGTAAATGTTTATCTAAGCTTCCGGTTCCTTTTAAACTTTCATTTTCTTTCACTTGCAATAGCTTATTTCCAATTAGTGGCATTGTCATGTTGCTCGCAGGGAATTGTTTAAAAATAATAATACTGAAATTTATGCACTGTGAGCTCGTGTCCTCTGTTGCCTTTTGCCTTACTAAGTTAAGCTGAGGAGATATCAATAAATAATCGTTTGTCCTGCATTGAATTGGTTGTAAACGCAGCAAAAGAAATACTATATTTCTTCATTTGCATTTTTACATGTCAGATAAAATTAAAACAAGAGAAGATATACACAAGAATAACAGAGAAGTAGAAAAAGGAAGAGTGTTTGTTTAACTATGTAATCTGAACAATGCAAGTGCAGGGGTGGGGGAGACATTGATTCTAACATTTCCCCGTCCCTAAAATCAAAATTTGTATTCGCTGTTTTCTTATTATCATTTTTATTTTCCTTACTTCATTCATTTATTTATTTGTAGGACAATTCACAACCTATTTTCCAACCTTATATGTTAATTTTACGAAAGAGAATAAAAAGATCAACATATCGGCTAACAACAAAAAAATTACACCTTTCTTTGTGAGAGAGGCGTGCGTAGACATGTAAGTATTTGCATACGAATATAATATTAACACCCATGTTATACGTATGTGAGCTTCCATATATGCCTCAATGGAACAAGGAATCTTTCAAACATATGTTTCCCCATTGTATTATTACAGTCTTTAAAGCAATTAATTGTGATAAAATAGTAACGTCACTCGCGTGTTATTATATAATTACATAGTTAACTAATCAATTTCTAGCTTGGCTGCTTTCGTCTGAGCCATAAATGTTATTTCAGGGCGTAGAAGAAAAAGAGTATGGGTTGTGTATTCATTTTATTTTCATTTCGAACAGGTGGTGTGTCATGGTGGTGGGAAGGCATATCTAAGAATGTAAATTATTATTTTTCTTTAACAGGATGCATAAAATCCAAGGACGGGACACTAATATTAGATAAATAAAAAAAAAAAATATCTCCGTACAGATGGGAAAGAAACTTGAGGTGATAGAAATGTGATTCTACAAAAGGCTACTGAAAGTACCATAGACAGAACATGGACAAAAAGGAAGTTTTAAAGAAAATGAAAACAAAATGAACCCTTATACGTAACGTCAGGTAGAAAGACTTGAAGTTTCCTTGTCACACAATGAGGAAAGAAGGCTTGGAAAATCTGAGAGTCACATGAGAGATTGAAGGCAAGAGGGACAGGAGAAAGCAACACATGACCTGCCTAGAGAGCTTGAGTGAATGGATGGAGGAACAAGTTTTAGTAAAGATGGCAAAAATACAAAAAATATTAAAAGACAGGAAATTATGGAGAGCTATGATCGCCTACGTCTTGAGGGGAGTCGGCACATAGAAGAAGAAGAAGAAGATTTCAATACCAGTAATGGGAGATTCATGGGGTAATGCCTAACCAGATAATCTGGTTAATCATTACTGCTAAACAGTGAGTTCGTTCCTCACCGCGTGCCATGAACTTGTGATCTTGTACCAAACCAAGTAGAACAACAACAACAACACGAACAAGAACAACAACAACAAGATGTGTCATGGCTCCAGTTTCAGAACATTTTTGCTTTCATTGTCTCAAAACTACTATGAAAAAAAAAAACATATTCCTTAAACCGAGGCAGCAGTTTTATTTCTCTTATTCACTTGAAATATCTAATAATAAATTCTTCCTTTAAACGTGTTTTGTTAAACAGAACGGATCAAGGAGTGTCTCTTACGCTTTTGCTGAGTTACTTCATTAATTTTTGTTACTAGTTTCCACCTGGCATCGAACGACCTTTTTAATATTAGCAGAAACTCAACGGAAGGCATAACAGACACTCACTGTCTGTTCTATGATATAAAATGTTTAAACAGAGGATTGCTGCATATACATCATTCTCATTTATGCATTGTCTCCCTTCAGAACGTTGGCGATCATGACTCTCCACAACTTCTCTCCTGTAGCTCTAAGAATCATTTAACTCTCTACTAACCTTCCTTCCTTTTTCTCTTTCAGCCATTCATCCAATCTAATTACATAAATTTCTTGCTGTTTCTTTCTCTCCCTCCTTTTCTCAATACGTTTTATCAACATTAGATTTTCAAAGCCGTCCTTCCACACAGTATGTTCTAGAAATTTCAACTGTTTCTTTCTTATTTTAAGTATAAAGGACTTTTTCGTTACCGTTTTCTTTATACTAAATTCAATATATTTCAAGTTGATTTATTCTCTTGAACCAAACGTGAACGTTAAAACTTATCGTATTCGAAATAAAGTCCTATTACTTTTGAAGATAGAAACGTGAGACATACTTCTTTAGTCTAAATTGATATATTTAATTAAAATAATTCCTCCCCTCGTTTTCGATAAGATTACCCTATCCGGCAAATTTCTATCTCTCAGGCTTAAAATACTTCACGTTTCCACACAAAGCAACGCTCAGTTTCAGTTTTAAACCTTTTAGAAATTAAACTATTTTCCATCTAAAAATGTTGCAATTTGATAGTCAAATGGGGAAAGTTGAGTTGATGAAGGACAATTTCCATATTTAAAAAGTACAGATACCTAAGATAATTTAAAAAAAAAATAAAAACTCTTTCCTGAAGCATTTTAAACCAGAAGTTTTTTTTCTTTTTACTAAAATAGCTGATTAACGCTCTTTTTTGGTTGTCTTTCTTTGCAATCTAATCCTCTTTATTAAAAAATCTTCCAAAAATAAAATATAGTTTTCTGAAACTTATTAAACTGATTTAAAGTATAATTATTCTGATTTTAAACAAATATTATTTACTTTAATTAACGCAGAAATGTATTTTTAACCCGACAGTAGCTGTGTTTTTAACACGAGAATGAATGTTTTTCTAGCCAGACAGTAGCTGTTTTGACAGGCTGGTGACAGGTTTAATAATATTCGACGAAGACTTTATCTGGAAACATATATAACCTAACGCGAGCGCCTTTTTTTAATATAAAGTCTAAGTGCTCAGTAACCTTAAAAAATTAGGAAAATATTCTTCGTAATGTAGTGTTTTATTGAATATTAGAAATGTTGGCTTGAAATTTACTATAGTTATCGCTCATATTTTCTCATAATGCCTTGTAATTGTCACCTATATTGACAAAAATCGACACGTTTATATACATACAAAAAATTCAAAATTCTTTTTAAAATATTGGTCTTAGATGATTTGTATTAAGATCTTCCAATTATGATTAGTAAATATAGTTTTATAGTTTAATAATAATAATATCTAAAAGGCTGAAAATAATACCGAATTTTAAAACATTTAAAACTTAAATGTTTCTAATTAAAATTTAAAAAAATATGAAAACAATTCTTGTAAAATTTCATTATTCATCGAAAAACTTTTTTCTTTAGACAATAATGTCCTTAACATACCTTATTTAGAGAAGCAATCAAAAGTTTTTCTAATTAAATAATGTTTTTAGTTTTATTGTATTATTTTTATTTTTCAATTCAGAGCAGATCTTCGGCAAATCGTGTTTGTTTGACAAAAACAAATTGATTTGAATTCTCCAAGAACTAATATAAATATGATAAGGCTGAAATTTTAATTTCTCGAAACTTCATAAAATTATGCAAGTTGGAGGAAGAATTGTAGAAAAAAAATAATTTTGTCAAAATTTTCTAAAATAATATATTTTAAATAATTTCATTCATTTGTTTCATTCTTGAAAATTTCATTAAAATCCAACAATCATCTCACTTTTGCAAGAATTTCCACAACGATGTTTTTAGCGCCAAAAAAGACGCTAAAAATCCATATACTAATCTTGGCCCATTTGCTGACAGAAAAAAAAATTAACCCAAATTTCGAACGTGCTAGAAATGATTTAAAAATTAATAAAATAATCAAAAAATACTTTAGTCTTTCCTCTTAATAATGACATTAACATTTTGATGATAAAACTTTGTTACCAAAGTTGGGGACATTTATCATGGTATGTTCTTTTTTAGAAAACTTTTGGAGGCACCTAATTTAGAATCACTTAATGACTTGTTGTTCATCTAATACAATGCTCAAGAGTCACTCAAGGTACAAGGTTACTGTCTGGTGCTTTATGAGCATAAGAGAAGTCAAGAAGTGCAGTTATGTGTTTTTTAGGAAAGATAAGAATTAACACTAGTCTTGAAGAGGTCAAGATTGTGGTTATTGGGAAAATATCCCGCCGGTCGTCTGTTCTTGGGAATAAGCTGTCTGAGTGGACTTTACTTTTTACTATAAAAATGTGACGGGAATAGGAATGATTCATCATTGTGTACGTGGTATGGTGGGTTCCACGTGGAACCAAGAAATGTAACTCGTCAGAACACTTGCGATAGAACAATAATAGGTTTGCGATGTTTCATCTGTGGAAAAGGGGTAGTAGGGTGGAAAATAATTCATCACCCACAAGGCTGCGTAAACGCGTTGGATTTTTATCAAGATAGGCAAACGAGGACAGGGTAACTTCTGCCCAGATATGGCAGCAATATTCTATTTTTGGTCTAATCTGAGCTTTTAGAAAGATAGAACATGGCACTGGCAGTCAGATATTTACTGCAGCGGTACAATAAACTGACCATTTTTCCAACATCTTAAGCAACATATCGTATATATGGGTTCCACTTGAGGTCTGGGGTAAGCTTGAGTCTCAATAGACTTTCAGTCTATTCTTTTTTTCTTTCTTTCTTTCTTTCTTTCTTTCTTTCCGGCGTTTTCTTTTTTTTTTTAATTTTTTTACTTTTTCCTTCTTCCTTCGAGTCATTTCTTTTTCTTTCTTCTCAACGTTTTTTTTTTTTATTTCTTTCAACCATTTCACATTTTTTTCTTTCTTATTTTGAAGAAGCCTCCTTGAGAGAATACCCATCCATTATAAGTGAAAGTTTAGGGTCTGCTCAGTAATGTTAGAATGTTACTAATTTAATTTTAGAGGTATTGAATGTTAGAAGCCAGTCCATCAGGGCTAGGTCAAAGGAGAGATCAATTTCCGGTCATCCAGATTTTGGGAGGTGATAATATAAACTGATGCATCATCTGCAGAGATATTTACTAAAGATCTGAGTATGTTCCAATAGGCGTTCGAGTTAAGGAGCCTACGTGAGAGAATACCAATCCATTATGAAATTTCAGGGTTTGCTTGGTGATGGTGGTATGGTACTAGTTTGGTTTGGGGCGTCTTGACTTTTATAAACCTGTCCTTCACCCATTGAGCAACCAGGGCGAGGCCAGAGGAGAGATCAGCTTCCAGTTTCTGGTCATCCAAATCTTTGGAGGTGCACCTATAAACTGTTGTATCGTCTGAATAGATCCAGTAAAGATACTTACTGAAGTAGCACAATGAAACGGCCATTTTCCAGCATCTTTAGCAATATATTACATATACATGTGTTCCACTTCAGGTTATAAGAAATTTAATCTGCTTGAGAGGGTATCGTATGCTTTTCTATCAGAAAACAGACGTTGTGTTGAGCTCTTGCTTAAACTTTTGAATTTCAAAAATATTTTTCGTACATTTTGATTTGTGGGAAAATAGTTACGAATCTCAATGAATAAATAGAGGGCCATGAATTGAATACAAGGAGTTGACTAACAGCTGCTGCATGAACCCAGGTCGCTCCGGTCCCGGAAGAAAAACATAAGAAATTTGACGTCTACTAGATGGGAATTGAAAGGAACACTAAAGTCGCCTCCACATCAAAGTAAATTCTTCCGTTGGTGCGATTGTTCTGTTACCAAGAACTTTGCTTCGAAAATTGTACCTATTCTTTGAAAACTATTCAGAAAAGTATTTTCTCCTTTCATTTTATTTTTATGTTCTCTGAGGACCTTATGAAGCATTGTAATTTTTATTGTAAAAAAAGGCATATTTCATTTGTACTGATTATTTTTACACGCATGTTATTGGAATCGTTTGGCACATAAAGCACCTAATTTGTGTAATTCTTTCATTTTTTGTGTTAACAATAAATTTATCATCTGTTTTTAAAAATTCGGCTCTTCTTGTCTGTCTGTCTGTCGTGTGGCCTTATAAATTAAATGTTACCTTAAAAGTTTGTTTGAATTATATTTTTTTGTAGTTATTTTTTAACCGAATCAAAAATCCTTTACTTTACAAAAATTAATGTAATTGAATGTTTTACACTTTAACAGAATTCAATTACTTGGAAATCGGAGATGTGACTCTTTTATTTGGATAATTAAAATAGCTTCCCCGTTTTTCGAAAGGCACGACACGAATCTCTAACAAAATGTTGAGCCTGGTTACTTTTTTTTTCACAAATTTCTATATAACAAATGTGTGAATTTAGCTCCTTGACTCTAAAACGGAGTTAAATTAAATTTAAAATTCATTTAAAATTCAAATCTATTTGGACGCCTTAAAGATTGAGTCCCAGTAAGGATTATTTTTGCGAAAAAAATATTTTGGCAACATAGAAAACATAAACACTCAAATAGAAATCATGTATAACAATAAAAAAAAAAAAAATAGATGAAAGAAGGGAATATTTTTCTTATGGAATCTGAATATGAAAGGGGTGTATACTCAGATCGAACGTCAAGTGAAAAAGGAAGGCGAAGAAGTTGATACCGCGAAAAAGTTCGGTTCTGTAGGCTTTCCTGGTTCATTGGGCCCCGAAGTCAAATGTTCTCTTTTTTTTAGAGGGAAGGGCTGCGATAGGATAAATTCGCATTTAAAAATTTCAAGTCCAATTTGAGAACAATGTAATTAACATAGACTCGAAACGAATAAAATTACAACTCTTAAAAGCACATTTAACGGGCCACCCTGCACAAATAATTCAGCATCTTACAAATAATGATACGAATTATGATGTAGCTATTGATTTGTTAAATGAACAACTTTTAGACAAACAATTCATTATTAATGAAATATTCAAGCAGATCAATGAGCAAACCCCTGCGTATGACACCGTTTTAATACAGTGTAACCCATATATAAGAGAGTTGTCGGGACCGGAGAAGAAGTCTCTTATATCCGGGTTTCTTTTATATCCGGGTTTGGTCTAATTTATATACATTAACACAGGCTCTAATTTGGGACCAGAGAAAATCTCTCTTATATCCGGGTTACACTGTATTTTGTAAACACTACATCACCAAGGTAAAAGCAGGTACGTATAGATTAAAGAATGCATTTAACCTTGATCTTTTTAGAGTAAGGTTCACCTGGTAACAGACATTTAAGCTTTATCATATTTGCTAAATTGACAAGTTTATTTAAAAAAGATATCATTTATGCAACAGGTACAAACTATCGTTCAATCAAGAAATTTTTGATAAATCTAATCAGGCGATAAGAACATTACAGTTAAAAGAAAAACAATTAGCAGTAGTAGTAGCAATAGAGAGAAAACAAAGATTTACCACCCACAAATCTAATGTAACGGACCGTTGGGTGATGAGTATGTATTGTAGAAGAACACATGTGGGTAGAATTTCCTGCTAGCCAGTCCAGCTACACGAGAAAGCTGAACTTTAATAAAGTCCAAAGAAAAAAGCAAGACGGATAACTATATACAAAAAAATATATGTATTAACAACAAGTACAAGTTACAAGCACATGAACAGTTTCATTGAGTGCGTGTGGTGAATATTGTGTGTGTGTTGTGGTGAGTGTTCGTACGTATGTGTATTGTTTTTAGCGTGTTCCCAGGATTTTGGAAACGCTATATCTGTGAGAGCTCACATCTGCGAGGTGGTATAAGGCTGAAGGCCTGAGGAAAAAAGAGATCGATGCGAAGGGTCAGCCAGTATTTATAGTCAAGGGAGAGAGAGACCCCTGGTGAAGGATTAAGGAAGTAAAGAGGAGCTAACTCCGACACTAACTACGTCACGCTAGAAAATTTTAGTACTACTAGTAGTAAAATTGTTATCACAAGTGTAATTTTTACAGAACAGATGAGCACCAGTTCTTGTAAAAATTACCATTCTTTAAGTGCTAAGTTAGAGAGATGTAAAGAATTAAATTTATGTGTTTTGTGTACTAGACCTAATCTCTTTAATGTGCGGCTAGTAAAAATAGTTTACAATAGTGTATATAATACCTCATCTCAAAAAGTATAGAGAGATACTGAAAGTATTATTGTGTCTGAACTCCCTGAAAGAAAAAACGTATCTCAAGAGATAAGAGATTTTTTAGTTAATAAATTTTAAAAAACTGTTTTATAACGAATATCTTTTAAGTTTAAGAGAACAATGTAAAGATCTGCGTGAAAACAAATATGAAAATATTATGGTGAATGGTGTTTTAATCAAATAGAATCCAGTTAAATATTGGCCTTATAGGAAATATTGGCCTTATAGGAAGAGTAATTGAGCTTATATTGGGTGATGAAAAAAGGCTTCGCTCAGTTATAGTTAAAAGTGGGGATGGTTTTACTCAAACTCAATATGTGAGCCATCTTCAACCTTTGGGATTATCTTTAACACATAACTATAATCCGGTCCATCTGGTATCTGAAAAATGAACCCATTTCCAGCCAATCACTAAGGGGCGCTTTAATACGGTCCACCCGGTATCTAAAAATTAACCCATTTCCAGCCACGCGCTAAGGGGCACTGATTCAGCCAGAAAATCTAAAAGGTTAGCTCAGATGAAAAATAAAAAATCTGATCCTAAAAATCCTTATATTTCGTATTAGACTCTTTGCATTACATATTTGTGAATTAATGAAAAAACGGACTGACTTCTTTAAGCCAGAATTAATGATTATAACATAAGTAAAAGGAAAATATATTTAATGTGCTAATATTGTGCAACTAGCAGCAAAAATTAAATATTGTTTTAACTCTGTAAATAAATATACCTTTCAAGTTTAACATTTATAAAATGTTTTCACATTCAAGTTTTTTTGGTAATGTGGAAATAAAATTTTGTGTAAATGACCAGAAAACAAAAAAGAAAGAAAATAAATACAATTAGTTTTTTTATACAAAAGTAAATGATTTCAAACATGGTTCAAAAATTGTGAAAAATTTCTTTATTTTGAATCCTCTTCTTCTCACCCTAGTTATGGGTAAATAGCAGGGCAGACCGCGTTCTATTGCCTTGGATGGCACCTGGTCTACCGCAGACAGAAATGGCAACTTACTGCGGGAAAAAATAATCTGCCTCGTTGTCATGTATTGAAAGATACATGATCGCCTAAGCGTGTATTTTACATAGTACATAACTGATATTTGCTGTAAAAAATATTGTACAATTACATTCTGTACTCATTCTGAATTGTTCAAGGGTTCATTAGAATTATGCTTGCATAAGAAAGTTCTGTCATTCAGTATAAGATTTATAGGCAAACAAAAAAAAAACAGTTTATTTCTTGCATCTTTGTTTGAGGGGAATATAAGAAATGTAAGCTGCTTGATTGTGTATCGTCTCCTTTTCTGACAGAAGACAGAAGCTACGTTCGGATCGTACTTTTTGAATTTTAAAAAAGTATTTTTTCGTACATTTCGAATTGTGGGAAACAATCTGCATTTGTTTTTCATTCGGCTTCCCTCCAAACTTTCATTCAACTTCCCTCCAAATTCCTAGAAGTGAATTTGAAGCCTGGATGAATAACTAGATGGCCGGGAATTGAATTCGAGGGGTCGGCTAACAGCTGCTGCATGAACCTAGGTCGCCTCGGGCCAGAAAGAAAAACAACACGGAAGAAATATGACGACCACCAGACGAGAATTGAAATGAACATCAAAGTCACTCCTACATCAAAGAAAATTCTTAGACTGGCGTCATTTTTCTGTTCTTCGCTGTTACCAAGAACTTTGCTTCGAAAATTGTACCTATTCTTTAAAACCTATTCGGAGAAGCATTTTCTCCTTTCATTTTAATTTTTATGTTGTTTAACTTTTCTGAGGACCTTATGCAGCATTGTAATTTTTATTGTAAAAAAAAAGGCATATTACATTTGTACTGATTATTTTTACATAGATGTTATTGGCCATGATTTGGCACACAAAGAACGTAATTTGTGCAATTCATTCATTTGTTATATATTCACAATAAATTATTTACATTATTCGGACTATTGTCCGCATCTTTGTCGCCATTATGGCGACAAAGATGAGGACAATAGTCCGAATAATGTAAATAATGTACATAATACCTCATCTCAGAAATATAGACAGATTCACAATAAATGTCTCGTTTTTATAAACTCAGTTTGTATCGTCCGTCTTTGTTGTGTGCACTTATAAATTAAATTAAAACCTTAAACGCTCGTTTGAACTATATTTTTTCGTATTTTTTTTAACAAATAAAAAATTCTTTAAGGTTTAGGGTGAGCTTAGGTTCCAATAAACGTTCGCGGTAAGGAGACTCTTTGGGAGAATACCCATCTATCATGATAGGTTCAGGGTCGGCTAAGTGATGGTGGAATGTTACTCGTTTGGTTTTGGGCGTATTGACTTTTACAAGCCAGTCCATCACCCACTGAGCCACCAGGATTAGGTCAGAGAAGAGATCAACTGCTGGATTAGATTAATATAAAAAAAAAATCTGGATATCCTTTATATTAGGTTGGTGCAAAAATAATGACGTAATAATGTCGTTTTTTGACGTAAATAAACGACGATAATATTAATCTGATAAACTAAAACTATGGTTCATCATTAAATCAATGAACAGTATTCTGGGAAAGATATATGAGAAGTAATAAAATTGCGAATTTAAAACTTGTCTAGATGAATACTTATTTCTTATATATACCTATATATTAATAAATATAAATATATATATATATATATATGCTTGGATATTTTTTTAAAAGTTCTCAGTTCAGAAAAATTGAATTTGTAGAGCTGGTAATATATATATATATATATATATGTGTGTGTGTGTGTTTGTGTGTGTGATGTATATTATATATATATATGTATATATATATATATGTATATTATATATATATATATATATATATATATATATATATATATATATATATATATATATATATATATATGTATGTATATATATATATATATTATATATATATATGTATGTATATATATATATATATATATATATATATATGTATATATATCATACTTATTATGAAACCCATGTGTGTGTGTGTGTGTCTGTACGATTATATATTGGATCGGATTTCCTACATTTTTCAACTGATTTCAACAAAATTTCACAGGACTACGTAAAATTACCTTGCGGTGGTTCTGACAGCGCCAAAATTTGGAAAAACGCAATTGTTTTTGCACGAAATCAATTTGAAAACACGATTAAGAGGCATCGCGAGAATGAACGGGGGACAACTCATATCAAGTTATACTTAAAACCCAGGTTGTTTGTTTGTGTGTGTGTGTGTGTGTGTGTGTGTGTGTGTGTGTGCGTGCGCGTGTGTTCGTTTATATATGGGATCCGATTTCCTACATTTTTCAACCAATTTCAACAAAACTTCACTTTTTTTTGGCAGGTGGTGTTTCTTATTGTCTTGCACACCTTTTTCTTATTTTTACATTCAGAATGCTTTAAAAATTCCATTTACAAGACAATTGTTTATAATAAGATTCTATTCAATCGGTAGACTCATAACGATTGAAAATAATGTTTTTGTTTGGGTTTGACCAATTCGTAAAAAAAAAAAAAAAAAAAAAAAACTAATTAAGACATGCGTGTCTGTCAACCTTAAACAATAATCATTGTCAATTTTATTTTTCAGTCTTTATGATGGTCGATACTTGATCTATCTCTTACTGTTACATCCCCGGGCAACGCCGAGCTCTACTGCTATTATATTATATCTATCTATCTATCTATCTATCTATATATATATATATATATATATATATATATATATATATATATATATATATATATATATATATATATATAAGATCTTGGATTAGTTTGTGTACTAATGAACGTTCACGGCAAGGACTCTCTTTGGGAGAATACCAATCCTTGATGATAGGTGAAAGTTCAGGATCCGCTCGGTGACAGTTGAACGTTACTAGTTTGGTTTTGGGCGTCTTGAATTTCATAAGCCTGGTCTTCCCCCATTCAGCCACCAGGACAAAAATTGTAAGTCTATGCTGACAAAGAATTAAAATTGAAAATATCTTCGTAACGCACCGCATAAGGTAATTGTCATAAAGTTCAACAACTTTGGCTTCGGTTCGGCTACTTGGTCAATTCAGAGTCTTCGGCACTCACAAAATGTCCTATAATTGTAATCATGTGTCAGATTATGCATTATTCTATGGGTAATCGTAAATAGAAATAATGTATTCTAATGTATTTAGTTAATTTTTGTTTAACATCTTATCGACTTCTATAGGTTATTTAAAGCCGAAATCTTAATATATTGTACGTAATTTTATGCTTTGAACTACAGATATTCTCTTCATATATATATATATATATATATATATATATATATATATATATATGTTTTGTAGATCATAAAATATATTCTTGTACTTTTACTAAAAATATATATATTTGTATATTTTTTTAGTGTTGTATTAATTGTAATTTTGCTATAAAAATGTAATCTTAGTAACAGATGCTACGATATATAAGAACCTGGGAACCACTGCAGTTAAGAGGTGGTTCCACGCTCCTCAAACGCTTTAATTTCCCAATCCTTGCTGCAGGATATTGTTTATCGTCATACACAGGAATATATTCTAAGGTAAAACGAACTTGTTAGAAGTCTTTCTATTTTTAAAATGCCATATCTATTCAGGGCGTAGGCGATCATGGTCTCCTACAGATTTCTTTTGTTTAATTATTTATAAATTAACATGCCTTATTGGAGTTATTTTCACTTACCTTGAAATTTAGTTTTCTTTCTCTTACACTAGCTGCTATCCAAAGCTAAAGAGCCCAATCTATCCCACTATTGAACCCATAGTAGAAAACGGATTCATTCTTTTAAAAAAGTCATTTATGCGAATGTGAAAGCAAACGGTTATTACTTATTTGAACTCGGTTTGCCAATTCCATTTTCCGCGACAGTATCAATTACGGTGCATATATATATATATATTTTTTTTTTCTGATAGCGAAACCAAAAAATGATAATTAACAAGGTTGGACAGTCGTTAAAAATCTATGGCTTTATGACTGCATTATCATTAGTTATTTTGGTTTTAGTTTTTAAATACCCATATATTACCGACCATAAAAACGAAAGGTAAGAATCTGAACACTGGTAACAGGAAAACAATACTTATAAAGAGAAAAATAACGCTGAAGCTGCCGTGACATAATGATCGTTGGCGAATGACACGAGAATTAACGGAACACGTGCAACTGACAAGTGCGCACGAGCTGTTATCACATATCTGTTCAATCAAGCATTTTTATTTATTGGCTTCCTTACTTCTTTCTCGCGCACATTTTTTAATGTCTTTCGCGATTTTTGCTTCATTCTTTTTCTTTTATTCACGCTTTCTTCTTTCTCTTTTCTTTCCAATGTTTGCTTTTTTTTTCCTTCCAGATATTTCTTTCTTTTCTTTTCTTTAACACTTTTGTTTTTCTTTCTTTCTTTCACACTTTCTATCTTTCTTTCTTTTCTTTTCTTTAACACATTTGTTTTTCTTCCTTTCTTTCACACTTTCTATCTTTCTTTCTTTTCTTTTCTTTAACACTTTTGTTTTTCTTTCTTTCTTTCACACTTTCTATCTTTCTTTCTTTTCTTTTCTTTAACACTTTTGTTTTTCTTTCTTTCTTTCACACTTTCTATCTTTCTTTCTTTTCTTTTCTTTAACACTTTTGTTTTTCTTTCTTTCTTTCACACTTTCTATCTTTCTTTCTTTTCTTTCCTTTCACACTTTTGTTTTTCTTTCTTTCTTTCACACTTTCTATCTTTCTTTCTTTTCTTTTCTTTAACACTTTTGTTTTTCTTTCTTTCTTTCACACTTTCTATCTTTCTTTCTTTTCTTTCCTTTAACACTTTTGTTTTTCTTTCTTTCTTTCACACTTTCTATCTTTCTTTCTTTTCTTTTCTTTAACACTTTTGTTTTTCTTTCTTTCTTTCACACTTTCTATCTTTCTTTCTTTTCTTTTCTTTAACACTTTTGTTTTTCTTTCTTTCTTTCACACTTTCTATCTTTCTTTCTTTTCTTTCCTTTAACACTTTTGTTTTTCTTTCTTTCTTTCACACTTTCTATCTTTCTTTCTTTTCTTTCCTTTAACACTTTTGTTTTTCTTTCTTTCTTTCACACTTTCTATCTTTCTTTCTTTTCTTTTCTTTAACACTTTTGTTTTTCTTTCTTTCTTTCACACTTTCTATCTTTCTTTCTTTTCTTTTCTTTAACACTTTTGTTTTTCTTTCTTTCTTTCACACTTTCTATCTTTCTTTCTTTTCTTTTCTTTCCTTTCACACTTTTTCTTTCTTTTTCTTTCTTCCCAACATTTTTTTTTAATTTCTTTCAACTTTTCGCTTTTTCTTCATACGTTTTATTTTCTTTTTTGCGATTTTTTTTATTTCACACATTTTTCTTCATTTGTTCTTTCTTCCCAACCTACGTACCTTTCTATTTTTTATTTCACACTTTTTACACACTTTTTTTTTTTCATTTTAGCCTTTTGGTGGGTCATTGTTTTTTCCTCATTCTCTGTCCCTGGCTTTCTCTTACGTTCTTCTTCTTCTTCTTTTTTGAACAGCTGACGAAATGGCTTAAATTCTTGCTTGCTTTTCTGTTATGTCATTCTTAAGTCTATGAACAATAATATAAAGAGTCGACATTGCACAAACATACAAACTCGCACAAAATTGTTTCTAAAGAAAACAAACCAAGCCAAGGTATCATTACTGAGAATTCGGGATGCAGTTTCAACATCAATCAGATTAACTTGTTGGTCACAGTCTTTGTCAGAAATCTCAAGAATGTTCCTTAAACCAATTCTGGGCTACTTTAGCCGTAGATCGATTGATTGATTTTTTAAAATCATTTCACCCCAAGCAAGGCGCTAATGACACAGAGGTTTACAGAGAGTGAAAGAAAATGAGAAAACTTTAGTGAGGAGAAAACAATAAATGAAAAGGGTCTAGAAAGACAGAAGTTGGCGAATGTCGTTACATTCCATTTTCTAAGGTTGTAGGTGACATGAAAGCAAGAAATCGTAAACGAGTTCCACGCGTGAGTAGTGCGAGAAAAGAAAGTGTTAGGATAGAAAATACCGTTTCAAAAGTAAAACTGTGAGAACGAGTTATCAATCTAGTAGCATTTGTTTTTAACGGCGTAAGTTATTTAAAGCCAGAAAGTATTTTTAGATTGTAAGAATCTTTTGGAGATAATAATTATTTACTTCTACAAGTCCCCAGAATATAACGAACCCGACTGGAATTGGAACTCGATTTCCAATCCTGAACCTTTATCCATTACACCACCCGCACATCCAAGCTTACAACACCTGGCGTACGGCACTGAATACGGGTTGTGATTTGAGACGAACAACTCTTGTCACGATCATGATGAACCAGTGGCCAGCCACTTCGCTATCTACGTTGAGTGTTAATGCCTTATGTTAGGTAGAGAAATGACACTGTAGTTAAAGGCATTTCAGCTGATCAAACAATTTCAGAAATGGAATGTCCGAACCCTTTCCGTTTATTATCCTGTACATTCAGTATAAGATTAACGATGATCTACGTTACCTTGCTACAGAGGGCCGACACTATTTTTCAGACACTTTATTTTTTCAAGTTTTAGGTAGCACAGGCAGTCTGTACTGTTTTAGTGTAATGGCAATAACATTCAAACTGTTTCAATACTACAAATGGAAAAGCAGAATTCAAATTAGAATTATTTTTATTTTTTATACAAATTTTCATATTACACAGGCGACAGTATTTTTCGGACATTGCAGAAACAATGCTAATAGTTTATGGCAGCACCCTTTTTTCAATGACTTCTATCAGTCTATCTTCATAATGTTCGTACATATTGATAATAACGTCTCTTCGTGTTTCTAGCAGTCTATTTTTAGCATCTTGTATGCGCTGCCAAATTCAGCCTCTCTAGTTATTTCTGGCCCGTCCATAACAAGCTCTGCAAGCATTTCCCATATGTTTTAAATTAAATTTAAGTCTGGAATTCTCGCAGGCCATTCCAGAGTAGTTATATTTGCTTCACACATCCAACTTTTCACTGATTTGGCCACATGGATGCTGCAGTTATCTTGCTGCAAAATAAAATTACTTCCAATTTCTTTTTGTATGAGTGATAGGGTTCTCTTTTCCAAAAGTTCTCTGTAGCTTAAGCTATTTTGATGTCCTTTTAACCACTCGAGCCACAAGTGTCCATTCGGAAATACCATACCCCAAACCATGACTCCTCCTTCTCCCATCTGTCTCTTGTTGAGAATAACAGGTTCACCTTTTCTCGACCATATACACCACCCGTCAGGTACATCGAACTTAAAACGTTTTTCATCAGTAAATATCACTTTCTTGAAGTCGACATGGTTTGTTATCCATCTTTTGGCGCTTCCCAGCCTTGCCTCCTTATGTTTTCTCGTTAGTGTAATTCTTTTCTTGATTTTAGCATACTTAAGTCCAATTTCGTGTAGCTTTCTTTGTACAGTTCGAAAACTGACGTCAAGTTCACACTTCTCCTTTACTTTCTTCGCTGTCACCTTTTCTCCAGATGATAACAACCTCGTAACACTCCTCTTCATTCTTCTTTCTGTTCTCTTGGAAATTGTTTTTTTCCGTCCTCTCTTCTTCTTCTTCTGCTCATAGTCTGTACTTAGCATGTATTCAACTGTTGACTTCGGTAGCTTCAACTCAGCGGCGATCTTTCGGATGCTGAGCCTGTCTTCTCTCTTCTTTTGGACCAAACTGATGACTTCTTTTGAATGCATTCTTCTTCAGGATTTTAATACGTTTTCGCAGTGAATGGTAAAGATACTCAAATGTAATGGTCAGGGTACAATGCAGAAAATTTGCATATCGTAGACGTTCGACGACTAAATCATTAAAAAACCCGTAATTTTTGTCATGTCCGAAAAAAAGTGTCGCCTAAGTTGAAGTAAAAATAAAGAAAACATGAAACCAAAGACAAACCCATCAATCAATGTTCATACCATTAATGGACAGTTACTGCTGAACTACCTACTCATCAACACAAAAGCTCTCGGCAGTGTCGGCCCCCTGTATAAGCAGTCTGAAAGATGTTCACAGAACACAACATCGGTATGGATATTTCTCTGATGTCAAGCGGCGCCAGCTTTTTTTAATCGTTCACCTCAAGCAAGTCCAAAGTTGTCCGTTTCAAATCACAACCCCTACTCAGTGCTCTAGGTACCAGACGCATATTCAACAGGTCATTTAAACGTATTTTAGCTTCCATGGGATATGTTTGTTAATAACCCATCATCAGAGTTCACTCTAAATACAGCACTTCACTTAAGCTCCTGACGTCAATAATATGCCCCCTATCAACATGTGGCATGTTCCGACAAGTTTCAGTTCTTTCGGGCTGATGGTTAGGGTAGCGCCTATACATGAGGCCATGGATCCACGTTATCAACAAGAAACCATTTAGGCTAGTAGTGGTTCTATAATCGTATGTGGTGTGTTCATATTAACATAGGTCATTGGTTATGGTAGTGGAACTTTCAAGCTGGCCTTGTTGATGTTGTAATACCAGATACAATGCCCACCAGGGCGTGTGGTATTGCTAATTGGACTCCGGATAACTGGAAACGTGTGACGTAGTACGATGAGTCACGGTACAAGTTGTTTCTGGCTGATGCTAGAGTTAGGGACCTCAGCTGTCAACAAAGCACCGTGCAGACTGTTAATTTTTTTATTATGATGTAGTCGTGTTTTCATTGCGTGGGCTGAGTCCGTTGATTCATCCAAACACCTCATTAACCGGTTACCACTCCTTTGTGAGGTTTTGCTCTCATTCTTGGACTTCTTTTTAACTCGACAGTGTTATTACAGGGCGAAAGAGCAACGTCGAACCTGGTCAGTACCTAGATGAGTAACCGGTTAGGAATACCAAGCTTAGACGTGCGGTTGGTGCATTGGATAATGGCTCAGAATTAGAAATGGAGTTCTAATTCCAGTTGGAGTCTTTATATTCACTTACTCGCAAATACCCTTGAGCAAGGTATGAATCCACCTCTTCACCTCCAGGTATCAGTTAATTAATGCAACTAGAACTCAAAGGGTTATAAGGAGTAAAAGAGAATGAGAATATTTTCGTGGGGAGGATTAAGGAAAAGACAATAATGGAATAAGGTTCAAGAAGACAGAAGATGACGATTGACGTTTCATTTAACTTTTTGAAGGTCTCTGTCAATATTTCTGAGATGAGGTATGATGTACATTATTTGCATTGTTCGGACTAATGTCCTCATCTTTGACGCCATATTTATTACAACGTTTCGGCCTTTGTACGCTCCGGCCTTCTTCAGGTGGTTGGAATGTCGAACTGAACCCTTTATTTCGCTCACTGGAGTAGACTGTTCTAGTTCCACGTGCCATGTTTTTAATGGATGTCAGTTATCTCCTGTTAATTTTCCCTCTGAAAGTTGTCCACTGTCTTAACCGGGTATTGAACTCACATCTTTGGGTCCTGTCGCTGGATGTAACCAACGCCTTTATCCGCTGTGCCATCCTTCAAGGACACATGGCACAGTGGACAAAGGCGTTGCTTAGATCCAGTGACAGGACCCAAAGAGCGTGAGTTCGATACCCGGTTAAGACAGCGGACAACTTTCAGAGGGAAAATTAACTGATAACTGACATCCATTAAAAACATGGAACGGCACGTGGAACTAGAACAGTCTACCCCAGTGAGCGAAATAAAGGGTTTTTGAAGATTGTAATTATCAGGGAAACAATGAATCGGATATTTTTCCACAGGTGCAAAGTGCGGGAAAATAAACTGTTAGAGTAGAAATGGCGCTTACATTTAGCTAGTTTGACAGTAAGACGGTGATACCTTGTTGGCAATCTAGTAGGACGCTTAAACTCATGTAGTCGAGACACCAGGGGCGGGGGGAGCTCATCAGAACAGTTGGCATGAAAATATTTGCAAAAAAGAAAGAGGAACGTCTCATCACGTCACATCAGAAAGTGACTGAAGTCATGACGCCAGGTCAGGATCCTTTACATTATCTTTATATACTGCTAACCTTTGACATTTGGCATGACAGTGACTACATAGATAAGTACGATTGTCAACTCAGCCGTATGGTAAGTTGTAATTGTAATGATTGAAATAGTTCTCTTCATAATCTTTACTGTAACGGTCGGCTTTTGTACTGCACCAGTATGTACTCGACTCTTCCTATTATACTCTATCTTTACAGGAATCAGATCCGATCAAAGAGTATTGCTTCCATACCTGGGCTGTAGCTGTCCATTCCCTATTTCCCAGGAATAGCAGAGTTCGAAAGCGTTTACGCCGCCTTGCGGATGAGGGTCAATTATCCTCTTGATAACACATTTCCCACAAATCAGATGAAACATCGTTAACCAGCCGCAAATTACATCTCTATTTCATGACAAGGTATTGCGATTAAACTTTTTATTGGGTTTTTCTTGTGTTCGTATAAGTGTCTTCTTTTCTGGACGTAAAGAGTGTAAAAATTATCCAAGTATCCTTCATATCCTAGAGCTTAAAAAAAAAAAAAAAAACATCCTCGATAATGGCTGAATTTGTTTTTGATTTTTAACTGAATGTATGAATTATTTTTATTTATGTATGTAGAGTTATAGGCATGTTTTATTTTCCAAATACGGTCATCACATTGTGACCGTGTTCATAGTTGATACGTGTTGTCCTTTTCTTTTTATTATTAGTGCTTCCTTTATTTTTATTTTTATTTTTTTTTTACATGTGTATGAGACTATTATGCTTGCGTTTTCTCCAAGTATGTAGCGGATGGTGTTTAGTCGGTTTCCGTTTGTGATTAAATGATACTAATTCCTATAACTCTAGATACATACATAGAAAAAAATTCTTAGATTCAGTTAAAAATAAAAATCTTCCTCGATAATGACTAAAAGAATAGCCGGGAGCGGTCGGATATGCAAAACGTTTGGACAATTTTTGCACACTTTCTACCCAGAAAAGTAACAAAAAAGATTAAACAAAAAAGCTTAATTGCAGTAACTTCTCAGGCATCTTTAATGTAACCTGTCTATATATATCTATATATATATATATATATATATATATATATATATATATATATATATATATATATATATATATATATATATATATATATATGTGTGTGTGTATGTATGTATGTGTGTGTGTGTGTTATTATTATTACAAACGTTATATTCAGTGGATACACGTCTTTCAGTTACTATCCGCGTTTTCTTATTTTCTTACACACTGAAATGAATGACAACCGGCTTAGTTTGAGAAGTCCTCCTAAGAAATAAACTGTGCTTCCGACATGAATCGAACCTGCATCCCTTTTTTCCATTAGAGATACGGATTCAATTCCTGTTTAAGAAAATTAAAAATAAACCCGTCTTAGCAATTCAAAGATATGTACTCACTAAAAATAACGCTTATATTAAGAAGAAATACTGTCGGATAAAAATCCACGCACACACACACACACACACACACACACACACACACACACACATATATATATATATATATATATATATATATATATATATATATATATATATATATATATATAATAATATATATATAACTAGCTTAAAATCCGCCCTATTTGGTGCCATTTAAGCTAGCTCCCGCGGAGAGTTTTTGATTGGGTCTTCGGCTTGTGAAGGAGCTTGAAAGTTCTTAAGTTTTTGCATATTTTCCGCATTGAAAGCTCTCCTGGCTGCCGTTTGATCTGGGTTTTCATTTGCATGGAACTTTTCCTCGCTGCAGCCACGGCTCTTGCAATCTGGTCCTTTGTTGAAGAAGATTTCTTTTGAGAAGCATACTGCTGCCGTATGCGATAGGCAACAATAAACTCCATAATAACCCAAAATCGATCGCTGCACTTAAGTATTTCATTAATATTTAAGCTAAACTTTTAAAAATTCAACGATAATTCTTCTGCCACCACTTAATTTAAAGCCAGTTTGATGTATTCAGTTCTTTACTTTACGTACAAACAATTATTTTTATTTCATGGGTGACTTTCGCTGGATTTCACAATTAATTTCAATTATTCCAAATTTATTTCCAAGTTATAAAAAGTGTTATCGTACAAAAAATTCGTCGCAAAAAATCACGTAAAAAATCACAGTAATGTAAATTTGGGGATCCAAAATTTTAGGATTGCAGGTTCAGATTCGACCCGGAGTGTTTTTAATTAGCTCATGGAATCGGCCTGAAATGGTACGATATGTTGATCTACGGCCTCTAGTAGAAAATTTGAAAACACGGATAAATTTATTTTAAAGCGCTGTAATTTGAGAACAGTGATTTTTTTCATTTGAACATGAGCTATTGAAAGTTAGAGAGCTATGTCCCTTTAATTGTTTTTAACAGTAGAAGCCAAGATGGTGGAATCCGAAAACAATTGCAGTAATGAGATATTGGGAATCTAAAATTCCAGGATTACGGGTCCGTATCCGGCACGGAATGTTTTTAATTTGCTCATGGAGTCGGCTTGATTCCAAAATGGTCTGAAATGTTGGGCCTCTAGGAGTAAATTTGAAAAAAATGGGACATAGTGACATTCGCATTTATTTATAGAGATAAAAATTGATAGAATTAATTTACTCATCAGATTTGAACTTGTGTTCCTTATTCTTGGAATCTTGTTTTACATGGACAACACTATTACTCGTTTGACCACATACACCAACTAGTTATAATGCTACATCCTTTCTTATCCGCTTCTCTGCTTCATATTTTTGTTTCCTATCTAGTAATAGTAGACGTAGTAGTCTTTAAGGTGTCTACATTTCTTAGACTGTTTATTTTCATCCATAATTTTTTTACTCGCTTATAGTTGCTTTTTCATTGTAACTTTTTTAAGATTCTAAAACCGTCAATAAGCAGGATCAAACTGTGAATTCACGACATTGATCATAGGAAGTGGGTCAGACCGAGATCTTTTTAGTAACCGTCGGAGAATCTGTGTTTTGGACGGAAATCTGAAAACTTCACGCATATCGCAATTGTATAGGCTGGTTTGAACGAGGCCCTTCATATATAGACTGTGTATGTATCGTTGATTCATTGTGTAAAGAGAATGTTGTGTAATTGTTATAATTTTTTATTTTGCAACAGAAATAATTTAATTGAAAAAAAAACACACACAACTAGACATCTGTGCCAGTATTAACAAGAACTTTTATTAATTTTCTTTATTAATTTTTCAAGACTTCAGTTTCAATATTATTATTATTATTATTATTATTATTATTATTATTATTATCATTATTATTATTATTATTATTATTATTATTATTATTATTATTATTATTATTATTATTATTATTATTATCTTTGCTTTCTGTTACATAATAAATTTCCTTCCGGATCCCAGCCTAAGGTAAAAAATAGAATCATGATATTTTCACTAAAAAATTTTGTAAAAAAAAAAAAAAAAAAGAATGCAATAAAATAAGCAAATAAAAAAAGCAACCTATGATCACTCACATTTTGCATTGATAAATTGCCTCGTAATGTTAAGCTGTACTCTTGAAAACATTTTCTTTAAGGCATGGGCTACCAAGGATCCCTTCAATAAGTCTATCGGCATCTTTTCCAATCAATACGAGGGCTCCAACTATAACTGGGATTATTGATGTCTTCATGTGCCACATTTTTAGATTTCCACTTCAAGATTCTTGTATTTTGAAGTCTTTTGAAGATTTTCAAAGGTACATTACAATCTGCAGAGACTGCCATGTCAATAAGAAAGCACGTTCTGTTTTTGAGGTCTTTGATCACGATGTCTGGGCTATTAGTTTTGCTTGTTCTGTCTGTGTGTATTGTAAAGACCCATAAAATTGTTACGGTCCTTATGCCTACAATTGGGTCTGGGTGGTGTTCATACCAGTTTTTTGTAGTTTCCTTCCTGTTCCTTTCCAGTGAAGATATTGGCCCACACTGTAATGTCGAGTTTTATATTCAGTGGGTGCTGATATACAATCTGATACAAAATGGTCAATCTTTTCTGGATATTTATCACAGTATCTGCAGTTCGAGTTAATACATTTTTTTAGTATGTTGGCTTGGTAATTATTATTATCATCTTCATTATTATTATTATTATTATTATTATTATTATTATTATTATTATTATTCCCTTAGATTTCTGTAGTATACGAATTTCCTTCCTGGTCCCAACAAGAGACCTAAGGTCAGAAATGACTTCATAACATTTTCCACTCATTTTACATAGGTAAAGCTCTTCGCAATGTGTGAGCTGTACTTGTGAGTACAATTTTTGTATTTCTTTATTTTATTATTATTATTATTATTATTATTATTATTATTATTTTAATTTCCCCTCCCTTTTATTTATTACATATTTTAATATCGAGGATTTTTGTTCATCATGTGTGGGGATCATATGTCACTTAACCTAAAATGTGCAGCACTCTCCTCAGTATTTTTAGTGGCTTCAACACTGCTTAAGATTTTCACTCCTTCCGATTTTCCACGTTTCCACAATAGACTTTGGAACTTTATCCTGTATTCTAATGATTATAGGTACGCCCCTCATCTTTTTGTACAATTTTTTTCATTTCTTCAAAAAGATTTCGATATTTTACCTTGATTCCCTACACTCACTTGAATCTGATAACACACGTCGTAGATAAAATAGATGCAATTTTTGTTCAATACACACAAGCACTCAGCATAATCATTTATAGTTTTATTATTATTATTATTTTTATTTTCTTTGCTTTCTGGCGTTTACACATTTCTTTCCGGGTCCCACCCAGGGACCTAAGGTTAGAAATGGCATCATGACACTTTTCACTGACAAAAAAAAAAAAAAAAAATTACATAGATAGAGCCCTTCGTAAAGTGTGGGCTGTACTTGTCAGAACAATTTTTTGTATCTCCTTGAGGCATGGGCTTCCAGGAATCCCTGCAATTAGTCTACTGCAATCTTTTCCAACCAGTCCTAGGGCTCCAACTACAACAGGGATTGTTGATGTTCCCATATGCCACATTTTCGAGACCTCTATTTCAAGGTCCTTGTATTTTGACAGCTTTTTGAATATCTTCAAAGATACATTGCAGTCAGCAGGGACTGCCATATCAATAAGGAGGCACCGTTTTTGTTTGTGGTCTTTAATAACAATTTATTATTATTATTATTATTATTATTATTATTATTATTATTATTATCATTATCATTATTATTATTATTATTATTATTATTATTAATATTTCCTGGAAACGTTCAATTCTTTTTTGGATTTCCATTTTTTCTGATATTTTTACTAGATTCTTTAGGTTCATCCAACTTATTTGTTGACTAAGCAAAACGAATCTTAAAAAGTCTACTTTTCTAAAACTAGAGCAAGTTGGATTACTGCCCCTGACTAAATTACAGGGTGAGTTTTTAAAGTCTCTCTCTCTCTTTTCGCTTCGTCTTTGGAGCACCAAAAGGGTCTCTCTCTCTCTCTCTCTCTCTCTCTCTCTCTATCGCCGTAAAACACGCTGCATTTAAGTACTTCAAGAAGATGATGCTGAACTATCGATAACTTGAACGATGAAGTTCATTTCTGTCTTTACTTTTCTGTAAATATTTTTTGTTAAATCATCTATCTAGCTATCTTCACATCTAGTTGTCACTTTCCATCTGTCTCCGACTGTTCCTATATTTCTCATTTTTGTCCCTATCTATCTATCTATCTATCTATCTATCTATCTATCTATCTATCTATCTATTGGATAAAAAGCCATAAGGTCCCTAAGTTATTTCTGTGAGTTGTCTGAAAGAAAGAAAAAACAAAACCGCGCACAATCTGAAATCGAGGTTATACAGTTTGCATGAAGAACACACTGGAGAAGACCATCGTTATGAAAAATGACTGAGGAAAAATCGCTTCAGTATATTTTTTACCCGTACTCACATGAATCTGCAAAATATTGTTTACAGGACAAATCACATCAAGAGTCATAAAAAAGAATTCTGTCCGTTCCACAACAAAATAATTATTATAAGTATTATCAGTTCCATCTAAAGAAACTCCACGTGAGCAGGGGTTTAGGTTACTTTCTGCGGAAGAATACAATAAGGGACCATGAGTTTGAACTATGTGTTTATCGAACCATATCTGATTTAGACCTTATCATCACCATCAGCTACTAAATCCCAATTTAAATATTTCGCAGAATATCAGAAAAGTGTTCAAGTAGTAACATTATGTAAATTTATCTATCGTACTTGTTTCATTGCATCAATAAACGCAGGCATATTTAGAGAACATATAATAAATGCCATCGAGAGGCTAACGCTTATGGCGCGCTGGAGGCTATTTCTTTGACTACAAATGTAAAGACAACAACACGATATTTTTTCAGTTTTGACTTTCTAGTGAAGAAGTCATTGTAAAAAAAAAAAGCCAAACCGGCTTCTAGCTTAAATGCCCAAGTCAATTAAACAGATTATACAAATAAATAAAAATATAAAGATCTCGTTTAGCTGATCGGTTTAGCTCAGAAAGTAAGGATTCAGTTTAGCATTTTGCTTACACTGTAAACCGGACCCCTAAGACATTTAAGAATTTTCACAAGCTCACTGTGAAGTAATGGAGAGCGGCTCGTATTGAGAAATCGGAGAGCCAAGTTCGAATCCATTACATTCACTTACGGGAAAAGGTATGAATCACAGATATTGGTAAATAGCAGGATTTCTGGATTCTATAGCCTTGGATGGTAACTGGTCTACCGCAGAAAGAAATGGCAATCTACTGCGGGGAAAAATATCAGCCTCGTCGAATGATACATCATCGCCTAAGCGCGTATCACTCATGGCACATAACTGACTGAAAATACTAAGAACACTTTAAAAATCACAGACAATTTGGCGGGTATATTTCTCACCGCCTTTGTGTTATGTAATGACAGACAGAAAAAAAATAGCTGATAAATTATAATATGGTTATTTGTACTCATTAATCTTGCACGCCAATAGCATCTACTGATGATCACTCGAATTACCTCACAAGTATCCTTTATACTTTAAACTTGTATTATTATTCTGCTTTTTGTTGATAGCATAGTGCTCACACCAATAATAATTGATTAATTATATTGGAGATCAAGTGACAACAAGCCCACAAACTATTCCAGCACTCTCCCCAGTATTCAACCTGTTTTCTGCTGCACTGTTATTGGATGTTTTCGATTCTTCCACAAATTTTAATTTCCTTCCGTTTATTGTTAAGCTATTCGAACTCGAATTCAGTATGTATTAGCACCATTCTTCATTCCATATTCCATGTCTTCAGTTCTCTACCTAGGTTCATATACTTATCTAGCATTTCGATTATTATCTTTTTTTTTTATTCCAACCATTGTTTGTAAACGTGGTAACTTGTCTACAATGAAGATTAAGTGAGTGTCAGTCTCCTCAATACCCCAATGTTCTTCTATATATCCTAGCTATTTTTACAATACCGTCTTCTGGTTTAGTTTCAATCTTTCTCATAACCTCCAGATCGTTTCTTTAGACTCTTTGAGAATGTCCCCAGTACTCTGACAATGATAAGTATGACAGTAAGCTTCAGGTTCTCCGAGTTGTTTTCTCTGGCAAAGTCTAGATACTTATCAGTCTTTTTATTTCCTTTCAAATCTACTCCATGGTTCATCCGATATCTCTTGTTTCTTCTTCTTTTATGTACTGTGTCCCTTGAAGACGTGGGCGATTATTATTATTATTATTATTATTATTATTATTATTATTATTATTATTATTTTGATTTCTGGTGTATACTCATTTCTTTCGGGTCGCAACCAGAGATCTAAGATAGCATCATGGAATTTTCTACTTAGCATTTTTAAGGAGGAAAATAAACCCTAAGACCACACATATTTTACATACATAAAGCACTTCGTAAGGCGTGGGCTATACTTGTGAGTACATTTTTTTGTGTTTCTTTAAGGCTTGAGCTACGAGGAATCCCTTCAATGAATCTATCGGTACCTTTTCTAATCAACCCGAGGGCTCCAAATACAACTGGAATTGTTGATGTCCTCATGTGCCACATTTTTGAAATTTCGATTTCAAGGTCGTTGTATTTTGATAGTTTATTATTATTATTATTATTATTATTATTATTATTATTACCAGTGCCTGTTTACATAGATGAGGACTAATCAGTTCCATTCCAAATGTAATAACAATCTCATTATGCACGCTTTAAGAGAATAAACATAAAAGAAACTTCACGGCTTTAAGAAACAAATAAACTAACTTTATAATGACTCATTTAAGTAACAGCTTGGAAAGTAATAAATTAAGTTGCGCAGCTGTGTCCCGTTTTAATTGATATGTGCGCCGATTAAGATGAGCGCGATGGAAAGAGGATATCGATAGAAACTCTTTTTATATTATTATATTAGATCCCGACAAGAAGAAATGTCGAAGTTTGGGGAGATTGAGCATTCGTCTCAGTTGCGCCTTTAGGAGTAAATTAATATGGCGCGGGTATTGGAGATAAGTCGTTTCACGCATTTTTTAATGGTGTGTGTACATTCGCACGCCTGCGTATACTCATTCCATCGATCCAGCTATCTATCTATCATACACACGCACACATACATAGATACATACATACATACTCATACGCACAGGCAAATGGGGTTTCGACCAAAAATATATATACACATTTTATGACATTACAACGCTAGAAAACATTTCCATTTCCAGACTCTAAATTAGCCAAAATACGGATGATAATAATAGTTTTAACAAGAAAAATTTGGGATAAGATATTTCACGGAATGTGAAAACAAATATAATAAAAATAACCAAAGAGCACGTACATTTTGAAATTATATATATATATATATATATATATATATATATATATATATATATATATATATACGAAGTCACAAGTCATCGTAACCAAGGGTTTGGGTCTATTGGGCTTGATCGCATTGTTGATCACGCTAGATAACATGCTCTTTCCCGGAAACTGTAAGGTGTGTTCTGTTGATGTTGAACAAACTCAAATGTGCCTGAGCAAGCGTCTGCAATAAGGATTGGCCAGCGACCCTAGTAGACAGTTATCCTCAAATACGAGTGGCCATATATATATATATATATATATATATATATATATATATATATATATATATATATATATAGGCAGTAAATTCTTTTTTAGACGTGTCTGATTAAATAAATTACAAACATTATGTCTGCTTATTTTTAGGATAATCCGTTCATATTCACAATTATTTTTTGTGTATTACAATCAAATCACGCAAGAAAAAATTCCATAGCGGATTATATTTCACGTTCTAATGAACACTAAAGCATAACTGTCAACTGTTGCATTTAAACGCAAAAAGGCGAAAATTCAGTAAAGGATAGCAATACATAGTTTTTGCCTTACCAGTTGAACCCCTGATGATCTAAGAAAGAGATGGAAAATACTGGGGTAATAAAAGTGATTTTGACTGTTACAGTACATTTCTTTCATCATTTGATTGTAATACACGGAAAAATATCCGTGAGTGTGAACAGTTTATGCTAAAAATAAGCAGACACAATGTTTGTAATTTATTTACTCGCACGCACACACACACACACACACACACACACCCACACACCCACACACACCTTTGTTTTTACGTTCTTGCTGTACGGTGGGTTGAACCATATGATATTTCTTCTTCTGTTGGCCTTTTTTGTATTCTGTGGTGAGTATGTGAGTATTTCTGGGAATCCGCTATCTTTTAGGGCTGTTTCATAGTCTTTCTTAGCTTTGTTAAATAGGGATTCATTGGAGGAATTGTCAGAGAGCCTGTGGTTAATCGATTTTGGTATCTGTTTGATTATAGAAGGTGGATGGTTGGAAGATGTGTGTATGTAGAGTGGTTTGTCATTAGGTTTTCTATATGGTTTATGTGTGCCTTCTCTTAGGTTGAAGGTAACAAGATAAGAAAAAAATCATCAGCCTACAATAACCAATCAAAAACTTGCAAACTTTGCTCGGAGGAAAAAATAGCTATCATTACTTTTCCCGACCAAAATAAATTATTAAACAAAAGATACGAACTCATCTCAAAATGCAGACATGAAAATAAATTTTTACTACGTAACCTAAAAAATTAAAAACGGAAAAAATAAAATAAAAACAAATAAATATACTAATAAGCAAAAATAACAAAATAACAAAAAAAAAATAGAAATAAAACATAAAAAAATACTATGTTACTTAAAAATCGAAAACAGAAAAGAGAAAATATACAAGTAAAATAAATTAACCTAAATTCATCCAAGTAAATAAATAAACAAACCAATCCCAAATAAAGATAATCAATTAAAATCTGTTTCTGCCAAAATAATACTTAGAATGAACTACAACAATCAACCCCAAAACTGAACAAATAGCTTTAATTAAATTCCCAAACCAAAACAAAACTGTTAAATAAGTGATATAAACAAATCTTTACTACGTTAATAAATAAATAAATAAATAAATAAAATAAGAAACAAAAATAAAAACAAGCAATATAATTTGACCTAAATAGATAAACAAACGACTTCCGGTGAAATAACCGCCATAACAGAATACCCACAATGCACCACTAACCCGTATATATATAAATAGCCGAGAAAAATAACAGCACACGTGGCCTGACGATTGCATATAGCATGAAACAGACTGTCGCCTCTAAGTGTTGACTTCTATTTATATATATATATATATATATATATATATATATATATATATATATATATATATATATATATATATGCGTGCGGAGGGCTAATGATGTATCCAATTCCTTATAACTGTTTTCACTTTTTATCACTTCCATAACGTTTGTCCCTCAGTACCTCTTTCATTGGGCCAAAGTGATGGAAGTCTCAGATGATGATGAAAAAGTGAAACCTGATGAAGGAATTATCTACATCAGCAGCCAGCTGAGTTTTACGAACCTGGGCTACATGCCCTTATTCATAGGCGAAGCACTGCCTCTGAAATATGTTAAGAAATAGAGATGCGAACCTGTGATGTATAGCTATATCTTGATGCCCGATATGTTTGATCGTTTTTCTTTTTTTTTCTTTTTGACTCACCATCGTTGACTTCATACAGGATTTTTTCCAAACCTATAATTAATGCAGGAATTTTAGAAACCTTTAATATTAGGTTGGTGCAAAAAATAATGACGTAATAATGTCGTTTTTTGACGTTAAAAAATACGTCAAAAAACGACATTATTACGTCATTATTTTTGCACCAACCTAATAAATACAGGATCAGATTTTACGGTGAGTACTTATAGGTAAGCTTAGTTATTATCCAGCTGGATTCTCAAATTGATTGATAATTATTGTGAACTTGTACCAGACAAGTTTATGTTTAATAAATATCTTTCATGAAGTATTCTTGTGTTCATCGTAGTATATACTTGACAACATTAATTTGGGATAAAACTGATTTGTATAAGAATGGTCAACGAGTAAATTGTGTCTTCTCCACAAAAAGAGGCTTACCGCCACATCACGCTAAAACACCCGTTCCTGTACGATCACCGAAGTTAAGCAAAGTTGAGACTGGTCATTACTATGCTGGGTGACCAGGTGATGTAAGCTTGCGTGTGGTGTTAATGGATAATGGCTCGGAATTGTTAGTCGGAGAGTCCAGTTTCATTCCATTCGGGTTCGTTATATTTAATTACGCGCAAAACCCATATGAAAGGTATGAATCCCCCTCTTCCCTACCCAGCTATGGGTTAATTAGTAAAACTTGAATAACTAAAATGTTATTTTTATTATTTCCTTTGATTTCTGGTGTGTACTCATTAATTTCCGGGTCCCAACCAGAGATCTAAGGTCAGAAATGGCATCTATACATTTTCTACTGAGCAATTTTCAAAAATAAAGGAAAAAAATTCTTACAGTGTAAAAATATTTTTTTAGTTATAAATAACCTGCAAGGGGTTGATAAACCGTAAAAAAACGAATCAATCAACAACCAAAGTGAAGAACAATCATTCTATCTCTGACACGTTTGTTCACTTCTGTTCTTTAAATTTCGTTCTCTGGAGGGTATTTCGATGCTACACATTTCACATTCAGATAAAAAAAATTGTGTGATTTATGGAAATTATTTTGTTGTTTGAATTTTTATATCTTTTCTTGAAGATCTAATTTGTATTGGTTCAGTCAGTTATGTGCCATACGTGATACACGCTTAGACGATCATGTATCTTTCGATACATGACTGACGAGGCATATTTTTTCCGCAGTAGGTTCTTTCTTTCTTCATTTCTTTCTGCGGTAGACCAATTGCCATCCAAGACTATAGAACCCGGTCTGTCCTGCTACTTACCCATAGCTGGTGTGTGGGGGAGAAGAAGAGGATTCATAACGTTCCCAAGGGTATTAGAACGTAAATGAATGTATTTGATTCGACTGGAATTCGAACTCGGCTCTGTAAGTTTATAATCTTATATTGAAACTTAACGCAATTTCTCAATTGTTTTAGCACTTATTGCATAAATCATTTAAACTAATATTTTCACTTGCCTTGTTTTTATCACATATGTTTTACATTCTTACTTGAATATCGATGGCAATTGGAAATCTTTAGAGGGAGATTCTTTTATGAATGTCGTTATTTCTTTAATTATGTGCATTATTATATTATATATGATTTTATTGTGATAATCATGGAGTATTAACAGCATTCGCCCCAAACTCCACAAACTAATTCATGGTAAATATGAGAATGTTTAAATTCTATTTTAGAAAAACTACAATAATTTCAAGTATTTGTGACATTTATATCTTCAATGAAATAATGTTTGGGGTGGATTTTACATTTCATTGCACTCAAAATATATGATTTGGTCTTATTCAGTTTTAAAATCCATTTTATTTTCAGTGAGATGTTATGAAAAACAAATCATATGCAAATGGTTATTAGACTTCATGATTTAGACTAGAAATGAAAAAGAAAATTCAGAATGATGGGAACAAATATCAGTTAAAGGATGGTAAGAATCGAAGAAAAACGAAGGAAGAAAAATTAAGGAAAAACATGGAATTCAGAATAAGGAAGAAATGAAAAGAAGTGAAAATAAAATGAGGGAATGGAATAAAATTTAAGACCGGAATAGGAAGAAAAAAAAACAAAAAAAAACAAAAGAATGAAACAAAATATCAAAAGAGAGCTGTAAGCAATAAGGAGAAACATTGAGAATTAAAGATTAGTTTCAGAAGAAATAAAAGAATTTAAAAAAATCAACAATGAGAATAAAACTAATTTCGAACAAAGTAAAAACTGATACCGAAAGGAATAAGAGAATAAAAACATATTTAGAATAAGAATTAAAACTGATATCGAAAGGAATAAAAGAATAAAAACTTATCTAGAATAAGAATTAAAACTGATGTCGAAAGGAATAAAAGAATTAAAACTTATCTGGAATTAGAATTAAAATTGATACCGAAAGGAATAAAGAAATAAAAACATATTTAGAATAAGAATTAAAACTGATATCGAAAGGAATAAAAGAATAAAAACTTATCTAGAATAAGAATTAAAACTGATGTCGAAAGGAATAAGAGAATAAAAACTTATCTAGAATAAGAATTAAAATTGATACCGAAAGGAATAAAGAAATAAAAACATATTTAGAATAAGAATTAAAACTGATATCGAAAGGAATAAAAGAATAAAAACTTATCTAGAATAAGAATTAAAACTGATGTCGAAAGGAATAAGAGAATAAAAACTTATCTAGAATAAGAATTAAAATTGATACCGAAAGGAATAAAGGAATAAAAACATATTTAGAATAAGAATTAAAACTGATATGGAAAGGAATAAGAGAATAAAAACATATCTAGAATAAGAATTAAAACTGATGTCGAATGGAATAAAAGAATAAAAACTTATCTAGAATAAGAATTAAAACTGATATCAGAAGACACAAAAGAATGAGAAAAATCAAAACAAGAATAAAAACAGATATTGGAAGGAAGGGAAGTAAGAACTAAAAAATAACAAAAAAGATTTAAAAGTAGAAAATGATGAACAAATCCTACATCATTATTAACTGAAATAATAATGACGAATGTCATAGCAATAATAATAATAATGACAGTAAACATAAATTATCACAACCATGAAGGAAAAAAAAAACAATTCTGCGGTTAGAAACAGAAATATTTGATGAACACTGTTATGGCTTAAAAACTTCCTACCGATTACTGTTTGATCAACCCTGACATTTTTTTTTCGCTAATCGCCGATTACTCCAAACTCATTTGATCATTTGGCCATAAATTTAGGCACAGATTTAACAGCGGCATACATTCCACGATACGATCTGTAGCGAATGAAAAGATGATTGAAAACGAATACAAGAAAGAAAGAGAGAAAACAGGGCGGCCGATGAGACTGAAATAAGATTATCAAAAAAGAAAATAAGAAATCCAAACGAGAATATGGTAGATTCACACATTAAGGGAAGAAGAAGACAAACAAAAGTAAAAATGGAGGAAAAAAACATAAAAGAGGTAAAATGTAAGAAGACATGAAGAAACGAAGATGGTTTAGAAAAGAAATGCAAAAAAGAGATACAAGACTGATACATATTGAATGAAGGAAAAAGCAGCTAAGATTGTAAAGGAAAGGCCTGAAGCATAAATGGAAAGGCGATGAAGGGGAAAAAAGAAAATAAGAATAAATTCAAAAGAATTTAATGTGGAAAATGGCGGACTAGATGAAATGCTAAGAGAAGAAAATGCAGAGAGTGAAAAATGCAAAAAAGGCGGGAAGGTGGTAAAACGGAAGATAAAGTGTAAGGGAAATGACGAAGAGTGGAATCAGAGGCAGTTTAGAAAGAAAGAAAGAAAGAAAGAAAGAAAGAAAGAAAGAAAATAACAAGCAATAGAAATAAACACAAAGCAATAAGTAATCAATACAAAGAAAGAAAGAAAGAAAGAAAGAAAGAAAGAAAGAAAGAAAGAAAGAAAGAAAGAAAATTATAAGGATAGGTAAAAAATAGCAAGCAATCGAAATTGACATTAAGCAGCAAGTAATCAAAAGAAAAGAAAAAAATAGAGCAATTAAACGAAAGATAAAATAACAAGCAATTGAAAAAAAAAAAAAAACAGAAAGCAATAAGTAATCAAAAGAAAGATAGAAAGATAGAAAATAATAAGCAATCAAAGAAAGCAAGGCTGAAATACCAAAGAAGCGGGACAATCGGGAAGAAAGAAATAAAACCGAGAAGGAATTAATCAGTGAATGAATGATCCCAATGTCGTAGACTTTGAAAATTATTAAGCGGAAATGAATAATTTTCTCACATTCACTTGGCGGTTGGGGTTAGGTCATTTTCCATCAAAAGGTTGTGGTCAAAAGAACGCCTGCCGATTGGCGGCCATTTTTGAACAAAGATCAAATCCGCTTTGAGCAATTGATTTATTAGGGTTCACTACTTGTCGCCTTAGTAGACCAAAAGACCAAACAAGGCGGGTTCCTTCCAGAAACAGATCAGAACTCAATGCATCTTTTGATGTTATCGACTGCTCCTATAAAACTATTTAATTATGTGGATAACACGTGGCCTTCAATATCGCCCAAGAAAAGACTATCTGTCGATAAGGAATGAATGACTATTAGCAACTGTAATTATAACAAACAAGGCGTTCCGATGACATGCTGAGACGACGTAGAAAAAGAGATAAACACCAAATGTTACCAGATTTCCTTCATACTCTTCTTGCGTCTGCAAAATAAACTCTTGATGGCGTTCATTTATTAATCAATTAAATATTATATAAAAAGACCCACCAGGTATTGCAGATTTTACAAGCATACAAATACTTAGCTAAACTTAATCATGTTCGCACACATACGCGTGTACAGATACTTAATCAAAAATCGATATGTTTTCAGTAAGTTATAAAATATTTCCCGCCAGTTTGTTATTCATTAACAGAGGCACAAAAGACTTCATTTTGACGTCATGTCCACTCACGCCGTCGATTGGTCCATTCAGACATGCTGATAGAAAACATTTATCGAATGACTTTTGTTTTATTCTAATACTTTTATGATCACTTTATATATATATATATATATATATATATATATATATATATATATATATATATATATATATATATATATATATGTGTGTGTATATATATATATAAAAGTGAACATAGAAGTCAACACTTAGAGGCAACAGTCTGTTTCATGCTATATGCAATCGTCAGGCCACATATGCTGTTATTTTTCTCTTTATAGTTTATTAAATGTTAGACATTTAAATCATCGTAATGTCCCAAATTATTGTATTCTACGGCATGCATCATTTCTTTAAATATTTTGTTTCATTTACTTTTTATTTTTTTATTCATTTATTTATTTTATATTTTACTTTGAGCACTTTATTTACAAAAAACTGCTCGCCTTAATTGCGTTATATTTATATATGACTAGTAATTTACTAGTCAACTGGTTTTATTCAGCATAAGTTAACATTGTTATATCTATATATACAGACACACACACACACAGAGAGACAGGCTGCTGCTGTAGCTAAATCTCATGCCACAAACCCACAAAAGCCACCTTTCCCTCTCGCTCTCACTGTCATCGGAACATCCTCCAGTGCCAGATCAAATTGCTAGTGGTCCTGACGGACGACGTCCTTCCAGTGGCTGCATAGTTTGCTGCGATGTCGTTGTCAGTATGGCGTGTCGAACTTGTAGATGAGTGTGGTAGAGGAGGCCATCAGATCGTCTTTGGCAAACAAACCCTATAAATTGTACCTATCCAATTTCATTACAGCCAACATTTTTTACTCCTACTTAAAAATGTTTTAAACAGAATATTATTCTCATTTAGTTTTATGATAATTCTTACTTTATTTCACAGCAATTGTTTTAAGATTTTTTTTGTAGTAGTGCATAATACGCGCCTCTGGTTTTGCTTATTATTTTTAGAAAATAATGCGTCATTATTTTTGCACCAACTTAATAGAATTCATTTAATTCATTTTATATATATATTGATGTTTATATAATCAGTACAATACGTTCTGTGTGCACGCTTTGTTTTTCATTACTGGATACCCACTTTTTCATCCCCTGTATATATAATTTAGGATTATGTCGTTTTACAAAATTATTGATTTCCTTATCATTATTCGATGGACTTTTGTTTAAAAATAATCAAGAAAGGTTTAATTTAGTTTATTTTTTTCAAAATTTCACCCCAACACGATTTTTTTTAAATGGTATATAAATATACTATGACTTTCTGGAACCTTATACAATTTTTATGGAACCTTCTAGAACTTTTTGTTTATTTGTAAGTTTGTATGTCATGCTGTAGCTATAAACTGTTAAATGCGTTTAAAATACATAATTAGCAAATTGTCAAATTCTTCAATTTTGGAATTTTTGTTTGTTTGTAATGTTGTATGTTATGCTATAGCTATAAATTTTAATTTTTAGTTAAAAAAATTCCTATCCAATTGCATCATTTGAAAGGTGAAACCATATGCCAGGAATAATTCATTTTACAGTTACCCAGAAAATAGTTCGAGATTTCAATGAAACGAAAGAAAAAAAATGAGGTATGCGTACCGTGATATAGTAAAACGTCTCGTAATAGTTCACTTTAGAACATGAGAAAAATGTTTTAATGCTTTCAGCTAAGAAGGAGAAACTTTGAATTACAAACATTAGTGTGGGAAACATCACAAAAACACGAAGAAAAATTAAATTCTGTGTTAAGAAAAGCATGCAAATACAGTAGAACCTCGGTTCACGAATTTAATTCGTTCCTGAAGCCCGTTCGAAACTCGAAATGTTCGTAAATTGAAACTATTTTCCAGTAGTAATCAATGTAAAATGTATTAATCCGTTCCTGGTCACAAGATTATTGCTTATTTAAACGTTAACAACAGTACTTTGTGCATAAAACTAATGAAAAATCATTGAATTGTGCATAAAACTAATGAAAATCATTAAATTTAAGGAAAAAAATAAATAAACACAATACTAAACAGATAAAACAATTCAATTTTACTGTACATGCATGTAGGAGAGTTGATGGCGTAAGTGGAAGAGGAAGGAAAGAGATGTTATTGTTTGGAAAAGGGAAGGAAAGACATGATCATCTCTTTATTTATAAGAATAGTATAGATCGTTGATTTTGCCATATGAAACTGCGTAAGAAGAGACAATATCATCATCATTATAGAAACAATATCATCAACAATTGTTTTTCTCTTAACTATTTTCTTTTTCCTTTGCCATGCTAGCTTTCTTTGGAGCCATGACTGATTAATAATGAAGAGGAAATAAAAGACACAGTACAATAAAATTGGAAAAGAAAAGCACAGCATAACACACGAATGTATACAACACGGTGGTCGACTAAGAAATGATTCCGTTCGGGTTAACTCGGTCGGACACGGTTCGGCTCGGATTGGCTCGGATTGGCTCGTTTCGACTCGGTTCGACTCGGTTCGACTCGGTTCGTCAATGTTGTTCGAGAACTGAAATTTTGTTCGATGACCGGGGCATTTTCATTTCGAATATTCTGTTTGAAAGCCGATTTGTTCGACACTTGAGCCGCCGAGAACTGAGGTTGCACTGTAAAGAAACTAAATTTTGCCGATGGATTTTTCACCCACGATTATATCTCAAATACCAAACACGCATGCCCATCAGATGAATTCCCAACCTGTCACGTTTCTAGCTTGTCGCAATATCTCTAATGCTTTTCTTTTCGATCTAATCCCTCATATAAGTACCACCTCCCGACAATGTCTTCAACTGAGAAGAGCGCGAGTTTTAATAAACATTTTATTGAAACTAAGCAGATTTCATCACTCAATAAGCTGGGTCTTTGTCAATATCTAATGTTCAGTACAGGATAGATTTCTCTATTTATGAGTGAAAAAGGGTACATATTAAAAGCTGTAGGGGAATGTGGCAAGAGAAAGAACGAAAGGAAGAAAGGAAGAAAGAAAGAAACGTTTTGTAAATAAGTATCGATTATCGAGAGAAAACGAAAAATATATATATAACAATAAAACCATTAACAAAATAAATTCAAATAAAATTGACAAATCTGCTTTTTATGATGTTGAAAAAGAGATTGTAATTTTTTTAAATAAGGTAAAAAGAAACGTGTAAACAAAAACAAAAAGACGTAAGAGAAGAAAGAAAAAAGAAAGAAAAAAGAAAGAAAAAATCTAAGTGATGAAGAAAGAAAAGTAGGAAGGAAATACTAAGTGATGCAGAAAAAGAGAAAGAAAAAAGAAAGAAAGGCGAGAGATAAGTGACATAGAAAAAATTTAAAAAAAAAGAAAAAAAAAAAGAAAAAGAATGCCTAAGTGACAAAGAAAGAAAAGAAAAAAACTGACTAAATTATACGAAGAAAGAAAAAGATAAAAAAAAAAAAAAAAAAACCTGAGAAAGAAAGAATGAATGAATGAGTCGAAGAAATGAAAAAACTAAGAAAAAAGAAAATATAAGATAGAAAAACGTCTAAGTGATGAAAAAGAAAGAAATACTGACTGATGCAGAAAGGAAGAACGAATAAGGGATAAAGAAAGAGGAGAGTGATATTTAGAAAGAAAGAAGAAACGAAAGAAAAAGAAAAGAAAGATCACCTTTCTCTCCCTTGTCTCTCCCCTCTCTCTCTCTCTTTTTCTCTCTCTCTCTCTCTCTCTCTCTCTCTCTCTTTCTCTAGATATAAATGATCTGTTCATAGAGGATAGTTTATAAAAGTGAAATTATCTGCATGTCTGTTTCAGCGGTTAATTCTTCATCTTTGTGATCGGTGGATGCGTTGATTCTATCTAAAAAGGGAGTGGCCATTTGTGATGAACCCAGGAAAAGTAACAATCTACGTCTGGCTTGATCGTTATGGCGCGGCGCCAGTAGTGCGAAAAGGTGACAGAACAGCAAATCAAATTAAAGAAAACAAAAATAAGATGAATAAAATAAAGCAGCAATAATAATGTTAGTCGGAGAGGACTGGCCAATGGTATTGGAAGCGAGGAAGCCGAAAACAACTGAAGAGAAAGGAGCTTAGGTAGGGCGGGAGAGAGTCCCCTCCACCCCACCCCGAATTGGTGTAATGAAAGAAATATAAATTGGAGTCAAGGGAGGGACTCGGTCGAGGGGAAAAAAAGAAAAGAAGAAAAAAACTGAACGCCGTATGTGGCTTCTTCCGCAGACAGTATTGATCTTGAATAAATAAAATAAGGACTTTTTCGTAAGCGAGTCTTAACGACCAAATCAGGGAGATATATGACCTGGCTCGCATTTTTCACGTCTTCTCCACTTGTGTCTTAGGCACACAAGAACGCGCATGCGTATGGAGCCGATGGATTGGAAAAAAAGACATTTCTCTCCCTTCCTCTCTCATTCAGTGTTTTCTATTTCCCAAAGTTAATACTGTGTACCGTATTGGTAACAGCTGGTACATGTCTAATGTATCCACAGGAGGATAAAATATCAAACAGAATAAAATGAAAAATCACAAGACAGAAGAATGATACTTTAACGGGGAAAGAGAAAAGAATAGCGATAAATTCGAGAAGGAGAACGTATATCAAGGATTTGCTTGGACTTGTAAATTGAATGTTTGGAGTGTAACTCTGTTCTTGCCAATAAAGAGTTTATTATTATTCCTTGCTTCTAAGAAGTTATTTTTAATAGCAATTCGGTGGAACCGATTAAATAAATAGGCTTATTCATTCATAATCACAGCCTCTGTACTAAGGAAAGAAATGCGGAAATTTTATTAACCTTTATCACTCTTTTGCTATACAAAAAGTTTATCCTGCGTCTGAAGGTGACTCTGATCTGTGGACAATAGTGTATCTGAATTTTATAGCTGTGTTGCTATATCCTGTTATGGAAATACAAAACAACTTTAAGTGAAATTAATAATTAGGAGACAATTGAGAGGCCTCAGAAAAGAATGTAGTAAAAGTAGAAAGTATATGCCTATATTTCTGAGATGAGGTATTTATGTACACTATTCGGACTATTGTCCTCATCTTTGTCGCCATATTTATCACAACATGTCAGCCGTTGTACGCTCCAGACTTCTTTAGATGGCTGGAATGACGAACTGAACCTTTTATTTCGCTTACTGGGGTAGACTGTTCTAGTTCCACGTGCCATGTTAAATGGATGTCAGTTATCTCCTGCTAATTCCCCTCTGAAAGTTCTCCACTGCCTTAACCGGATATTGAACTCACAGTCTTTGGATCTAACCAACGCCTTTATCCATTGTGCCATGTTACCCCGGTGAGAGAAATAAAGGGTTCAGTTCGACATTCCAACCACAACGGCCGAAACGTTGTAATAAATATGGCGACAAAGATAAGTAGAAAGTAATATTAATAATGCAGTTTGCCAGAGGTTAAGAAGAAAATGATTGCACTAAACTCTTAAGTTTAGTGCGATCATTTTCAAATTGTTAATATAGAAACAGATTCTACTCAGTAGGGAGCTGACCAAAATATCATATATATATATATATATATATATATATATATATATATATATATATATATATATATATATATATATATATATATATATAGTGGACTCTCCCGTCGCTGATTTACGCGGGCTCTCTACCCACGCCTACTCAGGCCACTCAGTTCCTAGGAACCGACAACCTGCACATATGATTTGATGAAGGTCTTGTGCAGAACCAACCAGACTTTTTGAAGAGCCGAATACAGAGACCTAGTGCACCGTGTGACACAAGGTCCCCAAACGACCCTCCTTTTTTATAATTGAGTTGTCCTTCTCCTAGACCAGTTGCCATCCAAGGCTATATTTAATTGGGGGGAGAAGGAGAGGGTATTAGAACGTAAGTGAATGTAACGGATCCGACTGGAATTCAAACTCGGCTATCCGATTCCTTAATCCAACCCGCTATCCATTACACCACAGTGCTTCCTTTCTTTATATACAAGTGATAGAATTTGGAGGGATTAGAATTGTTGAAGATTCTTCTAGACTCGTTGAATTACTATAATGATTATTGTAATCCCCCCAAATTCTATCACTTGTATATCTTTGCTTAACCAGCTAATGCTCTGCGATGGACCAACTAAAGGGAAGAAAGACGTTGCACTAGGAGCACAACCCGTTGGGTTTGAGTACTTGGATGAGTATCACCACGGAAATTGTGAGTAGCGGCGCTATATCGAGTCTAGTAAGTTTCTTCTTGGTCACCGTTGGTCCAGTGGTATGAAGCTTGTATTATACTGATGAGTCCCAAATAGAACGAAACAGATGTTCAGTGTTTTGCGCATTCTGTTGAGGATTCTTCCACACTGGATGAATTACTATAATGTATGTATGTGTAGTTATTTTTTTTTATTTATTAATCAAACAGATTTTATCAGATAAACGTTATCTTTAGAGGATACCCATATTTGAGTAGACGCTCTGTTTATTTATTAAACAGTATATTCATTTGTTTTCATCTACCGAACATTCGAGAAATACTATTCGACTTTGCCTGATAGGCGGTGCACTCTGTGATCCAGTTGGTCTAAAGCACGTCGGATCTAATGACGGTTTCTCCTGCAAAGTGTGTGTGTGAGGGGGGGATCGCAAGTTTTAATCCTGAGAGAGAGAGCATATATTTTTGTCTTTAGTAAAATTTCTCGAATATTGACACCGATAGGGGGAAATGAATATATTGTTTAATAAATAAACGCAGCGTCTAAACAAATATGTCTATCCACTAAAAATAACTTTAAAGTGATAATATATATATATATATATATATATATATATATATATATATATATATATGTGTGTGTATGTGTATGTGTGTGTGTGTGTGTGTGTGTGTGTGTGTGTGTGTGTGTGTGTGTGTGTGTGTGTGTGTGTGTGTGTGAGTAAATATTGGTACATCATTATAAATGTAAACAAAAGAAATATTTAATATTACCCAGTGCTGGATTTAAATATGAGCTGCAGTCCAGGGTCCCCATGTCTACAGGGGGCTCCAAGCTCTCTCTAGTCTTCGGTTAATGATTAAAATAATGATATAAGAACAGAGGAGACTTGTTTATTTTCAGATTTAATAGGGCTCCTTTGAATTAATTCAAAGCAATTTAGAGTATTTAGGACTCTCTAGTTGGAGTGGCTCTTTAAAATTAGATGGGGTCCCATGTAGATATTGATGCATCTTTTTATATGCATATAGATTTTGATGTAGCAAGGCTGTAGCAAGTAAGAATTTTTTATGTTTTTAAGACGCTTTGCTAGTAAATTTGAATACTATAATTTCAATGACATTACAGTCCTTTCATTCTAGATACATTCCCGTGGGATGTAAAGTTCAGATAAAAATATCATGAAGTTGCTAATTAAATAAATTGGATAAGTAACAAAATCATTAAAGATTTTAGTTGAAGCGATTCATGTTTTAGACCAAAAAAGTATCATTTAAATATATAGGGGAGGGGAACATACGTAATGAAGAGGGCTCAAAATTCTATTACGCTATGGGGCTTTGAAACCCTAAATTCAGCCGTGATATTACTGTTTGTCTAATTAATAATATAACTGCATATTTGAATAATTTATATGAATTATTGGAATTATATTTTTGACTCTGCGTTTCTATACGTTCCATAATCAATAAAATAATTCTTATCCGAAGTTCAGACGAGCGAGTAATCAAGAAACACAGAACTGACATCTGATACGTATTGAGAAGTTTATTGTTTCAGATGTGTGTGTGTATATATATATATATATATATATATATATATATATATATATATATATATATATATATATATATATATATATATAAAATACCAAATCTACAAGTGGTAGGAATCATCCAAAGGAGGCCTTTTTAATAGAGAAATATTTAAAATATTAATGCATCATTTTTTAATTATCTGGGTGAATTTATGTAATAAAATGTATAGGTCAGAAGAGGCCGGTAAAAATTATCTGACGAAATAAATCTATTACCATTTTTAATGTGATTTTAAGTGTTTTTTTTTGTTTTTTTTGCTATGAATTCTCTCCATCTATTTATCTATCTATCTATATATATATATATATATATATATATATATATATATATATATATGTATATCCATATATATATCCATATATATATATACATGCATACATACACACACATATATATATACATACAGTGTAACCCGGATATAAAATACCCGGATATAAGAGAAACCCGGACATAAGAGAGATTTTCTCTGGTCCCAAATTAGAGCCATACTTACCTAAACAAAATAGACCAAACCCGGATTTAAGAGAAACCCGGATATAAGAGACTTCTCCGGTCCCGACAATTCTCTTATATCCGGGTTACACTGTAATTGCGATAAAGATCTTATATACATAGATAATTATAATTCATATTCAATACCGAATTTCTAAATTCTAATGTTCATTTAGTTATATATTCCATATTCAATCTTCTCGGTGGGATATTTTCTTCTTCTGTGTGCTGACCATGGTTCTCTACAACTTCCATGTCCTTTGTAAAATTTGTCTTTTTAGTATATTTCCTAAACCCTGTTCTGCCAATCATTTTACACAAACTTGTTAGGTAGTTCATGCGCTCTTTCCTTCTGACCTGTTTGCCTTGTCCAGTGTGTGTCAAATTTCTAAGCCCGCTTTCCTCATTACGTGCCCTAGACATTTCAACTGTCTGTTTCTGATTTTAACAGTAAGTGTCCTTTTTGTTTTCCTCTAAAATTTCGCAGTTAACCACATGTTCGGTCCATGGTATTCCTTCTTCAGGGCCACATTTCTGTAGGTTTGTCTATTCATTATCTGCAATTAGATTGTCCAGCATTCACTTCTATATAGGAGAACTATATTATTACATAACAGTTTAGTAGTTTTGTTTAAAATAGAAATATTTTGCTTCAAAAACTGTAAAGAACTAAGACAAATAGACAGATTCATTTTTATAGGAACTTTACAGAAATATCCTTTTTCCTATTGTCTGATGCTGTATGGCGTTATTCAAATTATCGCTACTCAGTTACAGGCTTCATCAAGTTTAGGCCAAGAATATATTCAGTGATATAATGCTGCTTGTAAGAAATAGTCGTACAAACCTCCAGATCCAGTTACTTTAAAATATACACGCATAAAGTAATATTAGGTTGGTGCAAAAATAATGACGTAATAATGTCGTTTTTTGATGTTAAAAAATACGTCAAAAAGCGACATTATTACGTCATTATTTTTGCACCAACCTAATAACTGTAAATGCGTGTAAATAAAAAAAAATCATTTGTAATTATCTCATCGTATATATGTATATATACGACTTTCCATTTATCCAAGTATACGACCCCAATATTGTATACGACCCCAATATTGTATACGACCCCAATATTGTATACGACCCCAATGGGAATTTCATTTCTTTATTTCGGATCTGTTTCCTGGTTTCCGGTGAAAGTTTAAATATAAATTGTTCAATGTCCGATTAATTTCGGCTTTCATAAATCCTTATCAAATAATCTTTGTTTTTTGTACTGTGCTTCATCATTTCCAAAAATCACGCTTTGATGCGTCGTGTCGTTTTTTTGTTTGTTTGTTTTTTTTTGTTTGTTTGTTTGTTTGTTTGTTTTTTTCTTGTTATCGCATCTTTACGTGTCTCTTCGTTCTGTCGTGCTGATTTTTTTTTCATCGTTTGTTCCTTTATTTAGAAAATCCTTTAATTATGTTTATTCCTAAATTCGATAACATTTTATTGATGTTGGGATATTGCTTTCTATGCTTAGTTCTTCTAATGTTTGTAGTGTTGTTTTTTCTTTTTTATAGATTTATGTAATAAACTTGATTCGTTTTAGAACGTGCGGAATTAAGGAATGTAGTTCGTGTAAACACTTTCCATAGAGATAGTGATACAGCAGCAAGAGGCTCTGGAGGAAAGGGTATTGTAGCATGGAAAATAATTCGTCGCTCACAAGGATGCGGAGACACATTTGGTCTCTATTGAAACTGGAAGGTGAAAACTTGGAAGATTCTGGCCATATCTGACAGCTATCTGGATATATAAAATTAGGGAAATCATACTAAAGATAAACAGAATGATGATATTCAATATGTAGGACGCAGGTTTGGTTTGGTTTGTTTTACGGCATATCAACCTCAATGGGTCATTTAAAACCGACAACTTTTTTGGTTCCTGGTAATATTTTTGCTTTGTCAAAAATCTATTTTTTTCCTCAAAATTGTGTAGCTCGTAATATTAGTTTCAAAAACGTATTGCTGGTAATATTTTTTTTTTCAAAAATGTATTGCTGGTAATAGTTTGTTTTTTTTCTTTAAAAAAATTATCTTTGGTAATAATTTTTTACAAATACTTCTGGTATTAAAACCTATTTTTACACTTTTTCTAATGCGTTTTACCTCATTTTGGGGGTTAATTAATTGCACATAGCTGGGACACTAACAGGTGCTACCACCCCGGGTTATGGTAGACCTGAGAACACCAGCAATTAAGAGGTGTTTTGACGCACCTCAAAGCCTCCTGATCAGAGGCCTTACTGTTGGACGTAGTTTATTGTCTTACTCTGGACGTGGATGTAGTTTATCGTCATACCCAGGACAGGTAGGACGCAGGGTGATATTGAGTTTTATATTTTAAAAACAAACTCGCGTTTTATACTGTGGGAAATATATAATATATATATCAGATATATACTATTTGTGTCTTATCTACTTATGCATCGATGAATAAAGACAAAAGGAAAATTTATCCTAGCCGACGGGTCTCGTCCTTTGATGAACTTTATCAAGGCAAATATAAGGATTTTATTTTGCGACAAGTATTTATAAACAGAAGTAAAAAATGTCGTTAGAATTTTTAAACTTAACAATCTCACAAATATACCACATCCTATATAACAGGGGTTCTCAACATTGCTTGCCCCACACCCCTTTTAACATTTGTCAGAATGCCATTCTCCACTCCTTTTCAAGGTGACAGGCCAGATAGACCAAATTCTATAATTGCTCTCCTCCCCTACTTAACTTACTGTGGTCACAATTCACCCCTGAAAATCCAAAATTCACCCTCTGGGGGCAAATTTCACCCCTGCGGAGAACCCCTGTTCTAAGACATATAATAAAGAAAGAAAGCTTGCAGAATTTGGCCCTTACAGGATATATTGAAGGCAAGAAGGGCAAAAGGAAACAGTAAGTAACCTACCTTATGTAAATGAATGGCTGAACAGTGACTGGGAGAAATAGTAAAGAAACAAACATGACATGGTTAAAAAAAAGGGTAGGAAGTTGTGGAGAGCCAATGAATATAGCACATAAAAAGAGAAAAGAAATTATTAGGGCATCAAGTTACTATTTACATTCTGTCTTAGTAACAGGTCAAACAATTTTTGTTGCAAGCTGAAAGTGAATTGTCATATTTCCACATTGGGTAAAGAATAAATAACCCATTGAGGTGTTGATATGTCGTAAAATCATTGGGTAAAGAACAAATTGATCCAATTCAAATGACAGAAAAAATCATGTATAAAAATAAAATTTAATAATATGTTTGTATTTGTATCATACAATATATTTTTTGTGTGTAAAAAATATATCTATGAGAAAGTTGAATTGCAAGTAAAGAAAACCTTCATAATAACTAACTACAAAAATACAATACAATGTCTTTTCTAAATTGGATACATTAAAAGCCCTTCTGGTTTATAACTATAATCGCTCTCCTCCCCCACTAAACTTACTGTGGTCACAATTCACCCCTGAAAATCCAAAATTCACACCCTGGGGCAAAGTTCACCCTTGCGAAGAACACCTGTTCTAGGACATATTTACTATACTATTTACATTTTGTCTTGTCATTACTTTGGTAACAGGTCAAACAATTTTTGTTGCAAGCTGAAAGTGAGTTGTCATATTTCCACATTGAATAGAGAACAAATAACCCATTGAGGTGTTGATATGTCGTAAAACAAAACAAAACAAACCAGGAATTCCCAACCTTGCATGCCCCATGCACCATTTAACCATTTGTCAGAATGCCATTCCCCACTCTTTTTCAAGGGGTCAGGCTAAATAAGCCAAATTCTATAATTGCTCTCCTCTCATTAAACATACTGTGTTCACAATTCAGCCCTGGAAATACCAAATTCACCCCCTTATATTTGCATTGATAAAGTTCATCAGAAGTCGAAACGCGTCGGCTAAAATAATTTAACCTTTTTTTTTTATTCATATTGTCTTTTTACAGATATATACTTTAGTTATATATGAATATTTACATATGTATCTATATAATATATATTATACATAATATTATTTAATTTTTTTTAGGTATATTAGCAAAACAAATACACATATTCAGTCACCACTTTATATTAACTAGAAAGACCCAAGAATAGTTTGCAGTTTTCCTATTTTAATTTTTTGATGAATTTTAATTCTTAAGTTAATGACTGAATGAACTCATAGCGAGTACTATGACAATAGAATATCCGTAGAAATTATCTGATCGCATCGTTAAATATTTGAGCTAAACAACTTTAATGAAATATTGTAATAAGGATAATAAATATGAATGTTGGTTGTTATTTTAAAAAGTGAGCACAAACGAAAAGATTTGAAATTGATAACTTTTTTCCATTTCACTGAAAGTGCCATTGAACAATTCTTTCTTTCTTTCTTTCTTTCTTTCTTTCTTTTTCTCATTGAAACCAAGTAGTGTCTTTTCTCCCCTTTCCACGCAATCAAAATAGAATAATCCATTATTTATGAGGTATTGACAGGAGACGTTAAATTCTGCTATCTCTCTGTCTTTCTTTTTCTTACTGAAACCAAATAATGTCATCCCCCTTTTTCCACGTTTTCAAAACGGAATAATCCATTATTTATAATTTTTTTACTGGGCACCCAGTAGAAAGCATAATAACATTTAGTGGACTAGAGAAGTCTAATTTCTGAAAAAAAAACCTATTTTAAGAAAAAATCTTTCTAAAACCAGATCTTCTTCTGATTCATGTTACACAAATTCCACCAATGTCTGGATGTGAACGCTCCGAAACCCAAGACAGAACTAAAAATTCCGTCAACTGCGCATCGGCTCCGCACATAGCTTCCGTTTTACTTACACACTCTAAGAAAAATACAACCCAGTATTTCCACCCAATAGCATCCACTCTTGCCTAAAGAAACAAAATAAAAAATTGGAGCCAACCTGAGCCTTAGAAAAGGACATAAAAGCCCATCAAAGGAACATCTCCCATCTCCAAAGACAGCTCACCAAAGGCTGTTGCCGCAGTAAGTCACAACTCGCCCTCCCTCCTCTACTACCGTATGCCTCTGCAGACGACTTTTACAATTCTACTGATCTCGTTCTTTCACTGAGACACATTTACACTAATTTACCATTTGTTGTATTTTTGGCAGGTCGTAACGTGCGTGCAAACTAAGGAAGGGTGGGACAAATACAATTATAATAGGAGGCTGCTAGTTTTGTCTTGATATATTCATTGATCTGTCAAATTAATTTGGTTTTCAGAGGTTTCTAGGGTTCGGTAGAACATTATACACTTGGGAGTGTAATTTTCATGCCAAGACCTGAAGTTTAAATTAGAGTTGAGAATATACGATTTCCATTAAGTCAAAACTGTAAGTGTTGAATAAATTTAGTTGATTCTTATTGCAATATAACACCAATTTATTAATTTAGTAGTAGATCTGGAGGAAGGTTATTACTAAAATTGATAAAAGAAAATGCAGGAAGGAATAACAAATGGAAAGAAAGAAAGAAAAAAAAACAAGTGAAACGGAAAAAGAATAACAAATATAATGAAGTGAGGAAAAAAATTGCAGCTAGAAAGAAAGAAAGAAAGAAAGAAAGAAAGAAAGAAAGAAAGAAAGAAAGAAAGAATAACAAAAATAAGGAAGGAATAAAAACTGGAAAAGGAAAAAAGAAAGAAAAATAAATGGAAAAAAGGAGAGATAACAAAGAGAAAGAAAGACAAAAAATGAAAGAAAGGATAACAACATGACAAAAGCAAAGAAAAAAAAACAAAAGTGGAAATAACAAGTGGAAAGAAAGAAAGAAAGAAAGAAAGAAAGAAAATAGGAAAGCATGAAACAAGTGGAAAGAGTGAAGGGACAAACGAAAGAAAGAAAGAAAAAGAAAGAAAGAAAAAGAATGAATGAATGAATGAATGAAAACAAATATAAAAATATGATAACTGAAATGAAAGAAAGAAAGAACGAAAGAAAGAAAGAAAGAAAGAAAGAAAGAACGAAAGAAAGAAAGAATGAGAGAAAGAAAGAAAGAAAGAAAGAACGAAAGAAAGAAAGAAAGAAAGAGAGAAAGAAAGAAAGAAAGAACCGGTATCTGTGAACATTGACTGACACTAAACTGGATAAATCAGTAATTTGTGTATAATCTACGCTGATAAAAAAAGTAAAAGAAAATACAGCCAATAACTACGGCATGTGAAGAATGATGGCGGATTTTGACGGAGAGAAAAACGGATAAAATGAATCGATCAAGATTATGAGAAAAAAAGACAGAAAATGAAAAGCTAAACAAGAAGAAAGTAATCGCTGCCCAATTCTTTTTTTAGTTTTTTTATTTTTTGTTTTTTTTTTGTTCATGGTCTATTCATATCAGGAAATGAGAAGCTAATATTCAGCCCATTGCCAGAACAGCTGGTGACTATCAAACGACCGCGAGAAAAATTGATGATCAACGTCCGATCGATGGCTCTTATAAGTCTGCCATCGATCCGATCGATTATCGATTATTGTATAAATGAATACAATTATACGCGAATGGAAATGCAGTGAACAATTCTGCTTTCGCTGAAAAAAACATGAGCCTAGCAGGACAAGAGAATAAATTAATCGCCCTCAACAACACCCAAAAATGTTTCATAATAATAAAAGATTGTGGTAAGCAGTGGTCTGGGCGAACTATCATGAATGATATGCGAATCAGTTGATTCCAATGTTTTATCGTTTTTTTTTTTGTTTTTGTTTTGTTTGTTTTTTTTGCTGAAGACGAGTTGAAAAAACACCTCTTTTTAAATACTTCACCCTGTAAATATTTATATAAATGGCACACTTTAAGATCTAATATTTCCATGTTCATTTTTTACTTAATTAAAGAGAAATACAGATAATCGTCGACTTACAACCACGATTGGTTATGATCAGCATATTCTAAATCGATCTGGTCGTAAATCGGCCTATTATAACTTTTGAAATCTTTTTTTTATCTTTCTTTAGTCATTATTGTAATTTTTTTTTTTAATTTTTATGGTTTCTTTACGTTTGATATCATTTATATAATCTCTATACACATTACCTTATTTCTTATTTTTACGTTGGTCAATTTCAAGTCAAGCTGTACACTAAAGCGCAATTGAATTAATTAATATTTGTTAAATGTACAAAAAAGACAAAATACAGACGAAAAAAAAATACAGAAAATATTTTAGTTGCAAAACATACTAAAATACATATGTATTGTCGTACACCAAACACTGCCAGACGAAGAGCAGTCGTGGACAGACATCTAGGCATACCAATTCGCTGACGTAATCGTAAATTCGAACAGTCGTAAGTCGTCGACGACCTGTAAAAGATTCGGATGTTTTATATTTTGAATTACGTCCCTTTACTTCGCATCCAAGAAGCAAGGACGATGATAATGTCTACATAATGAATGGCAAACAATATTAAGTGAGAAGTTCGCATTCATATTTATTCTTACAAGGGATGATAGCGTCTTTTGCCACAGGACATTTTTTCGCAAAACAGCTTAGATTTCTTAAGTGGCTAAATGATTTGTTCTGTTATATGAGTAAAAAAAAAATAAAAGACAATTCTTTTGATATCAATTTTACTTAAGGATGTAATAATAAGTAGCTTATGACCATATACACACTGAAACGCCGGTTCTCGTCCGATTACAGAAGTTAAGCAACGTCGAACTTGATCAGTACCTAGATGGGTGAACTCTTGATGCTGTAAATTTTTTTATGCGATTGGTGTAATGAATAACGGCACTGAATTGGGAATTGGAACGCCGAGTTCCAATGCCTAAATATTATTATTGCAAAGTAAAACATTATTATCACAAAAAACTATTACAATCTCAAAGTATTTTCTGGATTTGAATGAGCTGCCAAAGATTGATAAATCTTAATAGTGTACATAAAATCTCATCTCAGAAATATAGACAGATACTGAAGGGCCAAAACGTTGTAATAAATATGGCGACAAAGATGAGGACAATAGTCCGAATAATGTAAACAGTGTTTTCGTTCATTTTTTTTATATCAAAACATAGGGAAATAAGGGTTATACAACTTACTTTACAGTTTCTCAAATTTTACCTTGTTTTTAACAAGTTTTACATGTACCAAGTAACTTAACACGAACTAGATGAATGATTTGTTCTAGCATTTATCTAGCTTCGTTCAGTAATTATAAAAAGTGACTTCATTATATCTTATGTGATCCGATATTCTTTAAATCGAGCGTCGTTAAATCCAGGTTTTATTCGCTCATCTTCTAAAGGTCAGACACGCAGGTGATGGCTATGTCACAAGATAGTCGAACATTTTGGAAATTATATCAGAATATCTTTTACTCTCTAGTATGCACGAACGGTACCCAGGCTAACACAGCATCATTCTTTATGATGTTGCAATTTTATTTTCTGTTAACATAGTTAACGTTTTCTTCTACTATCTTCTGCTATTTTTCAGATAATTTCATGATTCTATTTTTTTCTAAATTCTTGAGATGCTTTTTGCAATCTTCACGGGCTAAAAATTTTGTAACAATCGAAGGAAATGATTACCCGAACGCTAATAAATAAGACAGATGAGTGAAAAATTACGAACCAAGTTATAAAAATTTTTTCCTAGTCATCAAAGAAGCATGCGATCAGTCTAGCATTATCCTGATGGAATATTACACCCGGTTTTCTATAAACTACTCTCCGATTTCAAATTTCCAATAAATCAGTACATCTTCTATATAATAAATGCAAAAATGTCTATATGTCACACTTTTTCAATTAAAGGAACACAACTCTCTAGCTTCCAATATCACCTTTATCTTCTTCTTCTTTTGTATAATAAATGCGAAAATGTGTGCGTGCCACACTTATTCAATTAAAGGGACAGAAATCTTTTTCAAAAGCTTTATCTTCTACATAATTAATGCCAATATCAGCGTGTTACGCTCTCATTAGCTCAACTCATTCTTTTAAATACTAAATGCCAATATCAGTGTTAGTGTGCTACACTTTTTCAATTAAAGGGACATAACTCTCAATGGCTCATCTCCTTCTATGTAATAAATGCCAATGTCACTGTGTCACAATTTTTCAATTAAAGGGACACACTTCTCAATAGCTCATCTACTCCATTGATCTTTTTAAAGGTAAGTTTAAATATTAATGGAATACATAAATGTAGCGAGCAATTTTAAGTTCTTCTGTAGTTTATTGTTGGTATCGCATCTACTCATCCCTACCTATTGTGATGAAGGCCCAATCTAAAGCCCTTCTAGGGAACTAGTTTAAATGCTGCCTGATAGGGCGGCTTTTAAGCTAGTTCATAATATATCTCATACTTTTCAGTCAGGTGTAAAATGAAATGAAGTTTTCAAATGCCACTTATTGAAAAACGATAGACTTTAAAGAACTTTTATTTCAATCCAATATTTATAATAATACATTTAATAACTAAATATTTTAATTATTTATAATATCAAACATAATATTTTATTGTCTATAATAATATTCTTAATAAATGCTTATAATATACTTAATAAATCCTTATTTATAAGAATATACTTAATAAATGTAATATTTTTCATCCAATTATGTTTTTTTAACAAGGCTATAGTACAAGTTGTTAAAATATATATTCAAACTACTTTTTAATCGAGTTTTCCCTAAGCAAGACAGAAAAGGCAGTAAAACCACTAAGACGCAAGAAGTTAGTGGGCGTGGAAGAATTAGAAAACAGAAACGTTACAAAGGAGTGAGAGCAATAAAAGACTAATGTGTGGCAGTAATATTCAAAGTAGTGACGAATGGTAGACTTACAAAAATGTAAGATAGATTCTGGAGAGACAAATTGTGTAGCACGACACGGTCAATCAACTTTCTTATCAGCTGACCTAGCAATGGATCCAATATAGTTTGTTCTCTTCATGCCAACCAATAATATTTTCCCCTGAAGGCACAATGAGTGATTGTCTTGGAGGTTATCATCAGCCATGCTGATGGAAGGCAGAAAGGGGTCTCTGAGATGATTACTAGAGAGCAGTGTAGTTTTGGAGGCATTAAAATTAACACGCCAACATTTGCCTCAGTTAGCAACAGACATAAGCTCATTTTGAATATCAACTGCTAATTTGACAATATATATCAATACATATATACATACATACATATATATATATATATATATATATATATATATATATATATATATATATATATGGTGGTACTCGCTTGGAAAAACCTCCGATAGCTCTACTTGCCGTAGAACAAATCGATACCCGAGGAAACATGAGGAATAAAAAAAGAAAGAACCAAGAATATTAAACCAAAGCGAAAGCAATCGTCCAGTGTTTAAGGTCCAAGTCCAAAGGAATAAAAAACCCAAAGCGAGTAAAAAGACAACTACGTCAAGTAGAGCAAAACCTAAGATAATCCTACGGAGCCAGGCAAACCTACCTAGGTTTTACTTAAACGGATCGTCAGGGTAATGCTGGCTGAAAAGGAAAATTATGGAACAGAATTTATAGCTAAAACCAAAAATAACTAATATAATTTGTTGACGTAGATATCAGCACTAAGTTTGTTTCTTGCCTAAACGCAATGGTTAAGCCTGAAGATTGCGTTTACGTATGAAACAGACTGTCGCCATCCAATATTGATACCTATGTCCACAATACCCATATCTTCATGTGCTCTATCTCTCTATCTCTGATACTGATCAAATTTCACATGTAAATATAGCACATCTTAAAACTATATATTATATATATATATATATATATATATATATATATATATATATATATATATATATATAGGAAAAACCTTAAAATACATAGTTAGTAATAAATTTATTTCGATGAATATAAGCATATTCATCTCATCAGACTAACTACATTTTATTAAAAGTAATCAAGATAACCCTGACAGACAGATAAACAAAGATAAAAAATATATATATTGAACACATATCAAATAAGACAATGGCAAAAATAAATTGATCTTGAAAAGTTATTTTTTTTTTTTTTTTTTTTTTTGGTGGGGTCACTTACATTATGAATAGACACAACTGAAAAAGAGTTAATATAAGGGGTAAGGGAAGGTAAAGAGATAGGAAGGTTAAATTTAAAACAGTGTCAAATAAAATTCACGGAAGAAGAGGTTAAAATAGTTTCTATTTAAACAGCATCATATTCATATAATCATCAACATCATAATACTAATGATAATAATAAAACATATATAATATACTCATAAGAAAAGTATATATATATTATTATAGACATAAAAATTAAAAGGTAAAACATATATATATTGTTATATATATATTGTTATATTATACACAAACACACAGATATATATAGACATACACACATACATATCTTTTTCTATACATACATACACATGTATAAATATATATAAAGCATAAACATAAATACATATATCTATATATAACAAAAATATAAATATGGCTAATAATAAATGATAATGATAATACTAAAACAATAATAATAAAATAGTAAAAGATAAAAATAAAAAATAATAAATGAAACATAAATAATAATAATAATAATAATAATAATAATAATAATAATTAATAATAATAAATAATGATAAATATAATAAATTCTAAAAGTAAAACATACTGGTAAAGATAATAAAAGACATATGTAGAGATCCGCATGATAATCACATTAAATACATCTATATACATGTGCGACAAGAACATATAAACATACATATATACATACAAATACATGCTCACATATATGCTTGAACACATATACAATTAAAAATCAAATTCACAAGTCCATTACCCTTAAAGTAAATAATTTTAGGGTAATTTAAATCTATTTTTCTGTCGCCACTTGAAAATAATTACCTTTCTTTAGTCTGCATTTTTGTGCCTAATTATTGTTCTTTTTTCTGTAGGCATAGATTGCATCTATTCCGGAAGTTTTTGGCAGTTTGTGATTGACAAATGATAACCCATTTGATCTGTAGAGTGAAGCCTCTATCTTTAAGTCTCCAGAACATTTTAGAGAGAGTACATTGGTGCATTAAAAAAGCATCAGAGAACATATGTCTGTCATTATACAACCTCTGTTTCCCACTCCGAGCAAAGATACTGATGTATAAATTTTTTGTCATTAATATTATTTGCTTTTGGAAAAATGGTAGCTTGGTATACAACATTTTCTAAATTACAAATGCCTCCAACTTGGCAGATGGCTTTGGTTCTACAATTGAAATAGGGCTTGTTATCTGATATGTTGCTGTCATAAAATGATTTTAATATTTTATTGTTGTGTGTCAGTAATATTATATATGTTGTTTGTTTTGGAATACCTATTTTGTAGAGTTTTCTATTAAAGATTATATATATGCATATAATAATAGCTGGTTACTCGTATTCGAGGATACCCATCTACTAGTGCGGTTAGCCAATCTTTATTGCAGACGCTCGCTCAGGCACATTTGTGTTTGATCAACACCCACAGATCGGTTACAGTTTCTGGGAGAGAGCGTGTTCAACAATTTGAATAAGACACGCTCAACGATGACTTGTGTTTCGTGCTGGCACAGCTATCGACAGTCCTTAAGTGTTCCGTCTACCGATTTTAGCTCACAAGGCTTGGGTATTTCCAAAGGTGCCGCATGCTTGGATCGACCTTGATCCAGACCCATAACATCAGGAAGTCTCCTTCATGACAAATCGACCATGGTGAGATTCGAAAGCGAACGTTCTAACCACTCAGCCAGGCGCCATATATATATATCATTTGACATTATAATTTAATATATATTTGAGTTTTGTTTTTGTGAAGACTGTTTGACTTGGATGAATGGCATCCAGAAGTGCCCCACTTCATTGCATTTTTTGCTATCTTTTGTATGCATTAATCTCTCCATCTCTATATGCATTTCTTTTGGTACTAAACTGAAAGGAAAACTAGAAGTTAGATGTTAGCTACATAATATTTTAAGGGAATTTTTCAGATAATGGGAGTAAAAAGTCTTGTACAATGGTTTTAAAACACACACACACACTTACACACACATCCCTAATGTGAGTGTATATATATATATATATATATATATGTGTGTGTGTGTGTGTGTCTGTGTATGTGTGTGTATGGACACTGAGGTGAACACCGATTCTGTTTCATGCTTGAACGCAATCTTCAGACATGAAGATCGCGTTCAAATATGAAATAGACTCGGTGTTATACTTATATATTTTCACACGCTCTATACCTGATCTTAAGCACTTTTACATATTAATATACCATGTTTTAAAACTACATATATATATATATATATAGTGTAACCCAGATATAAGAGACCCGGATATAAGAGAAACCTAGATATAAGAGAGATTTTCTCTGGTCCCAAATTAGAGCCTGTGTTAACGTATATAAAATAGACCAAACCCGGATATAAGAGAAACCCAGATATAAGATACTTATCATCCGGTCCCGACAACTCTCTTATATCCGGGTTAGACTATATATATATATATATATATATATATGAATTTAATTAGAAAACAGACAGCCTTAAGGGTCCATTGATTATATTTTATTTCCCCATGAAGATGTTTTTTCCCTGGTTCCTCAGATCACATTTCCAAGCATAAAAGATGGTTTTACATTTGCGTATTATTTTTATACACTTTTGAGGTGTAGTTTTAAGTTGATGTAAGGTGATAGAGAGTGGGAAGAGGAGGACGACAGATATGGTCGAAATAAGAGAAGGAAGGGAGAGATAGGAATATTTTAAAATCTATTTTTGTCAAAATACTTAAGAGTAAGAGAGGGGGTTGAGGTTAAGTCATTGACCTATTTAATAAGTCATCTCACAGAAAACGAGAAAAAGAGAAGAAAAGATATAAGAAAGCAAATGTAGAAGCAGGGGTGTGAGGGAAAAGTGGGGAAAGAAGAAAAGGAAGAATACATTAACATTAATATGCATATTGCGGTTAATTTTTAAAAAATACAGATTGATATATTTTGCAGTTGACGTTTGACATTAATTTAAAAATTATCAGCAAAATAAATTAGGAAAAAATATAGTGTGAATATAAGATAAAAAATATTAATATTATTAATGACAACTAAGAAGTAAAAAATATAATTAAAATGTAAAATTTCAAATTTTAAATTTTAATTCTTAAATTCATAATTTAAAATTAAAATATAAAATAACCTAAAAAAAATTAAACAGTATCGAAAAAAATTATAAAGTAATATTGAAAAGCATATTGAATATATATATATATATATATATATATATATATATATATATATATATATATATATATATATATATACGTATGTAAAGAGAAAGAGAAGTAATTACCCTGAAAGCAAATCTGGTTTCTTTTATGTAACAGTTACATTTTGAATAAATAATATATTGTTTTTCTCTGAAACGTCTTCATACATCAGACTTTGTCTAATGGTATTGAGAAAATGTAATATATGAAGAACATACAAAGTGTTTCATATCAATCTTCGATAGATACTAAAGCTTCCGTGTTAATTTGGTTATAAAGCGAAATTTAAATTTCCCTTCAATAGCGACAATATCTTCAATGATGCGAAATAACCTTCTCTGACTTGACAATAAGCAAATATATTTTTATTTTTTGGGACATTTTATTTTTTTGCGTTTTGTCTTTTTTTTCTTATGTTTTTACATAATTTGCGTACGTTTTCCAAGGCTGGTTTAGAAATAAAACATCTGTCAATCGATTTCGTGGCAAGATGGAAAATGTACAAGACGATAGTTTCCTGCATTTTTTTTTATATTCATTTTTTTTTTTTTTTTACCTCGACCAAGCTGTGATTCTGTTCGTCGAATGGTGTAAATATATTTCCACCAAACCTATTCGCAGACATTTACGCATTCTAATTTGTTCAGGTAAAAAAATAAGAAACAATGTAAAGATAGCTATACATCATGGCGGAAAAGACACCTATCAATGACAAGGGTAGTTGTTACTTTTTAGTTTTCTTTTTTGCTTCTCGATATTTTTTTTGGACGTGTTGGTTTACTTTGTTGCATTTTTATAAGTTTACCTTTTAGTTTTATTATTGAATTTATAATCCTTTACGTAAAAATGATATGTGTATCTCTGATCGAAAATACAAGAATTCGTGAGCGCGTGTATGTATCTATTTGATTCGGATATGTGTGCGCAAATCGCAATCTTTTCCAGTAGACGAAATCAAAGGATCTACTCAGAAACGGATATATCCATCAATAAACTCAAACTTTCAAAAGAAAACCAATATATAAGTATATTAATAGGTAAGTCACATAATTACCTATACCGAATGGTTAATGAGTATCTTTGACCTACACGATACTTAAATGTTTGTTTCCAGAATATAGAGTTAATGTGATATGATGTTGATTGCCTTCACGATGAACAACGATGACCGACATTTAGGTTTGTACGATTCTATAATCTCTATAACTAGTTAATGCATTTATTTTATTATTACGTGTTTCCTAGAATTGACTTCTGGAGTTGATCATGGAATCGTCTATGGCTTTTCAAACCGGTTCACACTTCATGATACACCTTACATACGTGTTCCCTGTTCGTAATGAACGTTTGGTGGGCCTAAAATGCCGATGTCCAAAATCTATAAAAGACATAAATTCGAATGCTAATTTTCAATGAAGGCAGTATTTTATATCTTGGAATATTGGCACAGCAAAATCTTCGTACTCTTCCTGCAGCCGGTATATTTGTAAAGTGTCCGAGAACAATTCACCTTCGAACTGGGCACACAAAATCCAAAGCAAAGAACTGTACCAAATAATAGAAACCACATCACTTGATGACTTTCAACAACAGCAACAACTAAACTGGATGCCACATTGTTATATAGGAATAAAGTGTCGCTGCCGACACTTGAGTTTGAACATAGATCGCCAGTGAGCAAACGCAGACGATCCCATTATTGAATTAAGTGGATCACGTGACCATAGATGAAATGCATATATAAGAAGTCGCGTGACGTCTAGATTGATCTCCAATTCTAGTCTGTCCTTTATACTATTCAGATCTGTATTTTCTCATCTATTATTATACGGACCGCTATTCTCTACTCTATTCAATATACTATTTCTCCATAGTATTTCTCTATTTAGATCACTATTCGGGGGTTACTTGTCGAGCGAGTATTATCGAGCAGGTACTATTAGTGCGAAAGCTATTCGAAGGCGTCTCACACCAGTATTGTTTCAAAAATGTATAGCTGGTAATAATGTATTGTTGGTAATGAGTTTTCCTTCAAAAATTTATTGCTGGTAATAATTTTTTTACAAAGAATTACTGGTATTAAAACCTATTTTTACACTTTCATAGTGTTTTGACCCCAGTTTTGTGGTTAACTATTTATCCATAGCTGGAACCCTATCAGGTGCTACCACCTCGGGTCCGAGTGGACCTGGGAACACCAGCAATTAAGAGGTGGTTCCATGCTCCTCAAAACCTCCTGATTAGACGCCTTGCTGTTGGACGTAGTTTATCGTCTTACCCAGGATGGACAAATTTTGTATAAATAATAAGGAAATTTTAGCGCATAATATGCTTCTGAAAGGAGTGCGATAAAGGAAAAAGAGAACAATAAAGAAAGTCGAAAGCACATGAAATAATCATCGCCCAATACCAGAAATTACTACATAATCTAGATATTAAACTAAAAATACGAGTCATGTTCCTAAACAGCCTCATCAGATCGATACTTTCATATGGATATCATGCATGGTGCCAAACTTATTCAAAAGTATCTAAACTGTCAGCTTCATACAACCGCTTTCTCGGATCAATGATTAAAATGGCTTTGAGAAAATGAAGCCTATAGGTTTTAGTAAAGACGATTCCCCTTCTAATTGAAAGAGCAATAACAGTTACTGGATTTGAGAAACATATTTTCCTGAAACATTGCTTTAATGGAAAGATTTTATAAATTTCAACCGACAGCAGCACTGTCAGCTTGGTCAATGAATGTTGAATGTTTCCTTACAAGGAAACAGTTAATATTACCGTTAGTATTTCACAGAATATATATACTAAACTCTGATCCTATATCTACTTATAAAACGCCACCAAGGTGGTTGGATTTTTCACGCTTGCATATGAACCAAAAACACAAAATATCAATTCCTTGTGACCGCTGACACGCATGCCTAGGTCTGCTTCAACCCCCCATCTTTGGTTCAATGGGGCAAGTGCTACCATAGGTTTGGAATCCCCAGGATGAGGCTACTATTATTATGTTCCCCGGTCTAAAAATCGACAAACGACGTCTATTTTCAACACCGAAGTATAGAAACACAGGAGAAACAGGATGTCACACACAGTCGATTTAATGTGAGGTGTTTATAGATGTACATATAAGCAAATAAAAACAAATTACCCAGTCACTGCGACCACTGGCAAATAGATTTTGGTATCTACCACCACCCACTCTTCAGCAAAGATTCATTGAGGACACGTTTACAACTATTACGAACATAGATAAAGAGGCACTATCATGCTGATACAGGTTACGAAAGTGATTCCTGTGGGTTATAGCGGCGGAACAGGCTAGTGTGATCCAAAGGGAAGATTGTAGTTTCACCTGCTATTTTCGAGAAGGTAGAAAAGCATCGATTCCGGCTTTAACCAAGATGAAACGTCAGTGGCATAATTTCCAAGAGAAATGTTAAGAATATCAATCCAAGGGGCGTCACGAAGAAAGCTACGAAATGAATCCCAATCAGTACGCTGTTAGCAGAAAGAAGTCCCGTGAATAGGAGGTTACTGTTTAATAGACGACTCAAAATTAATATTAACATATACTACAACGTGATCTAAATTACCAAGATGACGGGGTTGCAATGCTCGACAAGGTTTAGTAGAGGAAGCAAGGAATACATCAGGTAAAGAACCTTATTGATCAGAATTATCAGGGAAGTATCTAGGGAAATACACTATTTGATGGAGAGACTGGAAATAATTGAATGTCTGAATACCGGTAACATCAGTAACCAGTAACATGATAATGATTAAGTCACTTGGCAAAGTGAACATTAAGATCACCCAATACAAGAATGTTTTCAGATGAATGTAGAGTGAGAGAAACATTTCCATACAGTCATATATTTTGTCTAATCTGATGCAGTCCTGAGAAGGAGTGCGATAAAGGAAAAAGAAAACAATAAAGAAAGTCGAAAGCACATGAAATAATCCTCAAGAGGCAATTCCTTTGCCACTGGAATGTTTCAAGAGAAAAGTTTCTACACTAGAGAAACTGGTACGAATAACACGAACACAAGAAAGAAAGTTTTAGCGGATAAGTGATTTTTTTGCTTACTCTTATGTATTTTCATTGTAACTGTCATAAGATTATGTTTTCGGGAGAAAAAGACGATAATAACTATTCCTGTCCAGTGTCTATGGCAGTACACACTGACTAGAACGTGGCTAAGACTAACTCATAATGCAGCCCAGGTGTTTCCCACCAGAAGTACATGCCGGAATATTTATCTATGGCATTGGAAATATTCCGATATCATGCCACTATTTAGCAGACTCTCTAAGCGCTACCAGTGTTTGGGCTCCTTACTACCACTTACGATCCAGCAGCCAGAAAATTGCCAACCAATACCCTCACAAGGAAAAGTCACAACCATAAAAGCCATATCCTGAACAAGAGACAAAGGATTAACCTCTAATCCTCTTCAATAAACACGGAAGGAGTATTAACAGTGTAAAAGCGAACGTATCAATTAACATTAACCTGTTCACATATATTAGAGCGGTTTTTTCTGTTGGATTTTATTATATACATATATATGTATATGCAGTCCCCTCCAAATGTATTGAAACAGCAAGGCCAATTCCTTTTTTTTTTTTGTTGTTGTTGTTGTTCACTGAATACATTTTGGTTTAAGATCAAAAGATGAATATCAAACAAGAGCTTTTATTTCCTGGTATTACATTTAGATGTATTAAACAGCTTTGGACATACTATCTTTTGTTTGAACCCACACCATTTTTCAAATAAGCAAAACTATTTGAACATATAATTGATGGGCGTTTTTGTTACCCATGTGTTGCATTTTAGATTGATTGTTTAAACATTAAATAGATTCGAATGACTGTTCTTGCTTTTAGCCTTGGATTTCACCTGTAAAGACTGCTTTTCCTGTTAAAAAGAATAAACCAATAAGAAGACAAGAGAGTTTTCTATAGAAGAAAATCAACTTATTTTGAAGCTGAGAAAAGAATTGAAATCGATCAGAGCTATTAGGCACACATTGGGTATAGCCAACACGACAATTTGGAATGTCCTGAAAAAGAAAGAAACTCACCAATTCCTATTAACCTCTTCACATATATTAGAGCTGTTTTTGTCTGTTGGTTTTTATTATATGCACATATACAGTCCTCCTTAAACTTTTTTGTTGTTCATTGAATGCATTTGGGTTTAAAATCAAAAGATGAATAAAAAAAACAAGAGTTCTGAATTTCAGCTTTTATTTTCCTAATATGTACAATAATATGTGTTAAACAACTTAGGAAATACTACCTTTTGTTTGAACCCACACCATTTTTCAAATAAGCAAAACTGTTTGAACATGTTATTGATAGGCGTTTTTTTGTTACCCATGTGTTGCATTTTATATTGATTGTTTAAACATTAAATAGCTCTGAATGACTACTCTTGCTTTTAGCCTTGGGTTTCAAATGCAAAGACTGCATTTCCTGTTAAAAAGAATAAACCAACATAAAGACGAGAGACCTGTCTATGGAAGAAAAGCAAGCTATTTTGAAGCTGAGTAAAGAAGGGAAATCGATCAAAGCCATTAGGCAAGCATTGGGCATAGCCAATACGACAATATTTGGAATGTCCTGAAAAAAGAAAGAAATTACTGGTTTACTGAACAACAAACATATAGAACAGATCGGCCAAGGAAAACAATAGCAGTTGATGACAGAAAAATTGTGAGAACTGTGAGGAAACACTCCCCCCGCCAAAAAAAAGTCACTAAAAACCTCCACAGTGAAGGGTAAAGGTTTCACAATTCATCATTCGAAGAAGACTTTGAGAGCAGACATATAGAGACCATAGCACAAGATGCAAACCATTCCTCAAGAATAAGAATCGAACGTCAAGATTGGAATTTGAAAGGAAGTACAGAGTTGAGTGACAAAAATTCTGGAAAAAATGCTGCGACCAAGATTAATTTCGAGCAAAATGAGAGAATCGCCGAGGTGTGGAGAAAGAAAGGTCCTGTTTATGATCCAAAGCATACCAGCTCATCTGTGAAGCATGATGGAGGCAGTGTTTTGGTATTGTTTGGCATGGTGGCTTCTGGAATATGCTCTTTCATATTTATTGATGATTTAACTCATGACGCTAGCATCAGAATGAACACAGAAGTCTAGAGAAACATTTTGTCTAACAATCTACAGAAAAATCCATCCAAATTAATCTAGCACGTCACAGTGATCAACCTTTCCAGGAATGGATTCAATATAGTCTTTCCACTTCCTGCCAGCCGACAAACAATAACCAACGGTTATTACGACTATGTGAAAATGCTTCGTACCGTACGCAATACTATCCATTACTCCACCGTGCTTCCTTACGGTGGGCATTATTAGGCTAAATTAAATATGACCAAATAGTTAATGACTGTTGATTTTCAAATAAGTTGTTTCAATCTTTGATATCTAAACCGGGCTAAAGATCCCCTCCGCAGGAAATAGCTCTAAATCGTTCCTACATCATCTAGTATACATAATGTTAGACACAGAACCAATAAAATAATAAGCATACACAAAACCAGCCATATGTATATGCGAATCAATTGTTCGGTATAAATCAATCAAAAGTTGGCTTTTTTCTTTGAGGTAAATATTAAGGTATTTTTAATAAATATAAACAGTATATTTCGTGTTGGAAAATAAAGTCAGCTAATATATACTTTGAAATGTTCCGACGAGAGATGAACATTTCTTAAATAAGGTAATTGAGCCTAGCTTTGTTATGATGGCTCCCCGTCGCCTAAAGTCAAGGCACGCTTGGCATAAAAGTAGTTTCTCTAATTTACAAAAAGTAATACATTTTTGATTCCTGTCAAGCAACCTTTTCCTTAGTCGCACTTCTCGAGCCATAAAATATTGTTAAAAAAAACTGGGACGTTTTGTAAAAGTTTATGTGAAAAAATTTACAATTCTAAGCCTATTACAACTACTTAAAAGCAAAGACTAATAACTAATGAGGTCGCTGCCCCAACAGAAGGACATGGCTCATAAATGCAGAACTATTTTGGGAAGTATCGTTTTCATATGCCCTAATATTTTTGTGGGTATTTTCCGTTCCTGATATAATTTTAATACTTTGAAGCATAGTAAACGTGATTTAACTGTTGGGGTGTTTAATGCGCAGGTAAAATTGATCTTTTTGTATCCGACTGTTTTATGGATGACTTGTTTTGGAAGAGACAGGAGTTATCTATCTTAATACTTTATTTTGTTTTATACTAGAATAAGTTTAATTTTTATTTCATCTGTCTTTAATGTTAAACGTGGCTTCAAATTTACATGGATGATGCTAATTCCCAGGAGAGCAACATGCATTTTTTGATGATATGTTTTCTACTGGCATGAAGTGGAATGATTATATTGAATCTATTGTTAGGTCTGCTAATAACACAGTTTCTTCACTGTGTCATGCCAGACGATTTTTCTCGTCAGAATCCATCTTGCACATTTATATATCTACCATTTGTCAATGCGTTGATCATTGCTGCCATATCTCGTCTTGTGCTCCGAGGAGAGATCTCAAGATTCTTGACAAAATCCAGAAAAAGAGCTGTAATGTTATTGGTTCTAACCCTGCATTTCAATTTCAGTCACTTTCCCACTGCCCTCATGTGGCTTCCCTCAGTCTTTTCTATAAATATTTTTTATAATGTATCACCATTTCACTGTTGAAATAGCTAGATGTAACCGTGAGTTCTCTTCTTATAGTTTCTTTTCTCTTATTTCTCTCTCCCGGTTTCTTACTTTCCTGCCACTTACAATCTTAAAAAAAATAATTAAATGCAACAACAATTGCCATCTTCTCTCTTCCTGGTTGTTTATTGTTTTTATTTTTCATTATCCTCACCTTCTGTTCCACTTCTAGTAACTCCTCGCGTCTTAGTGACATCACCGTCTTCCTTGGAATGAAATGATTAACAAAAAATATTGAAAATAGAAAGTGATAAGCTTTGACTTCAATTCAATAACTGATGATGAGAATTTTACATTTTCAATTATGACAACAACAAAAAATGTTTACCAAAGGCTTGCGTGTGTTAAATAATAGTTTAGGAGACTATTATAATTTAGACAAGTGTATCTCTGCTCACACTTCCTGATTTTGACCTTAGAGGTCAGATGGAAGACAAAACAAGGAAGTCGATTTTGATTGGCTGAACGAGCGTGAGAATGATAGAGATATAGAAAGTTATTTCAGAGAGTCGAGTTTTAACCGTCAATCAATGTAGACGTGTTTTCTTTCGTGTCTGAAACGCCTCCCCACTAGATAGTTAAATGTACACGTCGAAGTTAATAAACTAAGTTTAAAATTCCCTGTGTTGATGTTAGTTTATCTCTGAACTCAAAACATCTAGCGATCACCAGCAGTGAAAGAAGAATGTAACTTTATTATCAAATCAAGTGTGTCGACCAAGACCACCCCACCAGGGGGCGATAAAACACGTGTAGATAAGTCACTTACTCCATCCAAAAATAAGTGTTATTTATATTGTTAAAATATTAGCCTATTAGAATTACTTCTAACATTTCGCCATCACCGAGCAAACCTTTCACTTATCATGATGGATGGGTGTTCTCTCGCGTAGGTTCCTTGCCTTTAACGTCTTTTGGGACTCATGTTCATCCCAGACCTCAAGTGAAACTCATAAATATGATATACTGCTAAAGATGCTGAGAAAATGGTTGGGTCATTGTGCCGTTCCAGTAAGTATCTGACTCCCCACCTAATATATTCTGGTTTTTATAAATGCCAGATCAGATCAAAAATGGAATATTGCTGCTTTATCTGCACTGGAACTGCCCAGTCCTCATTGACCTGTCTTGATATTCAAACGCGTCTACCTGGCCCTGAAGGTGATGAATTATTTTCCACCCCTACGAACTCTACTTATACCATTTATTTATTTGATCGTTTATTAGAATGGTTGGCAAAACATCAGATAATTGCTAATTAATTCGAACTTTTCTAAAATGGTAAATAATAAGGATTTTCTTACAGTTGGCTTACGTATTTTAAAAATTTTGGAAATGTTTATAAATTTATGAATAAAAAAAATTGTCTTATATTCATTTCTTTACCAATTGGCAAATGATAATTATTTGCATCGCATTAGTTTTAATTGTATTAATTTTTAGAACGCTGTAAATATAAAGTTATTCTTGTAAATAAAGAATTTACTAATTAGTGTTGCATATTCTCAAGGAACAAAAATAATGTATAGATCCACTTACATCATATTTTTAGGTTTTATTGTATTAGATTGGTGCAAAAATAATGACGTTTTCTCACATAGTAACATATGTGAGAAAACGTCATTATTTTTGCACCAACCTAATAATTCTAATCTTCGCTTTTTAAAATAACATTGCCGAGTAGTGAAGTTAGTTAACCCGAGAACACTAACCATGGGTATATAGTACCTAGCGCAAATTTTCCTATTTTTAATTACAATTTTCAGTACGTGATTTTCTTACCTAAATAATGTTTTTCAGTTCTTATTAATGTTAATTCAAAGTACAAAGTTTGAAGTGCCTGTATGTAAAATATTTCAAATAAAGATTTATATATATTTATTTCTTATTTATTTATTTATTTTTATTTTTTTTTGATATTTTCAAAACCGGGTATGATATACTCATGGTTAATAGTGGTGTAACTTTAATTAATGGTTAGTGTTCTAGGATTAAAATAATAGCGGCGTCAATAATAATAACTGTTTTTTGTGGGTACGAATGTTCAAGTCTGCCATAAATTCTTTCTATTCAATTTCACAACGAGTAAAAGGTCTTCTTTCGTTGTGTACCTAATAACCCGACTATTTTTCTTTCTTTTTTTTTTTCTATATTGCAATAACATTAATAATAGTGTACTCACACATCTACCCAATAAAGGTAACTTTTTTTTAATAAGAAATAATGTTGAATTACATTATTATATATTATTATTACATTATAGAGAGGAGATGGGTGCCGCCATGCTATCTGAAATCCCACTGGCAGCATCACGGGGAAGAAGAATCAAAGCAACACCATGTCGGATCGCTCGAAACTTGGATCAACAACGGCCGCGCGCTCCTTTGGCTCACTCTAGGATGGGCGGGACGAGTGGGTGACTGGAGGGGCAAACACCATCAAGCTATCAGCGCAAGCTGCCCGGCCCGTTTAGGATCAAAGTGTAGTATCTGTGCTTTGTGATCATGCGGGCTGGCTTCTGTCGAACTCTCTAATGCAGAGAGGAACTCGGAGGAAGCTTTGCCGAAGGGCAAGGTTTCCTTCGGGGAGGTAGACAGGACCTGAACCCGTCCAGGCGGGTTCAAAGGTCATATTTTTGGCCGAGCCTACGGGCTCGCGGGCAACCCACATTAAACCGGCCTTGTGCCACATTTAATCCTCGTGGGTGGATTGATAAATACCAGCTACAACCATCGGAACGTGAAACGTCTTGCACCCTTTTTATGCTTTTAGAGAAAGAGTGGATGGATATGATCATGTTGGAACTCCTGAGAGATACTCCCAATATGTCAGACTGGAAGAAGTTGTATGTTTCTTCTGCCCCCCCCCAGGTCCCCCTCAACAATTGAAGCAGTCGATGGACATATAATGATGATGACGATAATGATGATTAGATTTCCAATTTGGAACTGTAGAATTTTTATTGCAAAACCTTGATAATACGGATTTTTATATACAGCTAATGTAAATCGAGACAGGAAATTACTTTTGGTTAAATTGCGACAACCCCACCTTGAAAATCCTCAAAATTTCATAAGAATATCTTTTTATTGTTTATCATTTCTGTGTTTAATGTTATGACTTCGTAAGGCATCATGTCATCGGTTAGATGTCAACGCTAAGGAGTTAGTGTTCGCCTATAGTTCTCTCTATTAGTATTAAAGTATCCTTGTTGTGTCATCCAAGATGTCGGTAATTGGGAACAATCTGGTGTTCAGTGTAACAGCTGGTCGTGATAAACAGGGAATGAGACATCGTCTTACAATTTCTCTGTATGTATCCTTTGTGTGCGTGTATGAGAAAAAGAAAGTGTGTGTGAGAGAGATAGAGAGAAAGATATATATAGAGAGAGAATGAGAGAAAGAAGGAAAAAAAAATGTGTGGATGTGTGTGTAGTTAAGTTTGAATATGGGTGTAAATGACAGATAGTATATGTGTGAGCCCGAATGAAAACGACGGGATAGAGAGAAAGGAAATGAAAAGATTACGAAGAAAAATGATAGAAAGGAAATAAGAAAAATGATAACATGCAACAGACTAACTGGAAAGAATTTAATCGAGTGAAAGAAAGAAAGAAAGAAAGAAAGAAAGAAAGAAAGAAAGAAAGAAAGAAAGAAAGAAAGAAAGAATAGGCAAAAAGGATCGAGAAAGAAAGAAAGAAAGAATAGGCAAAGTGTAAAGAAAGAAAGAAAATAGCACGAATAAGAAAGAAAGAATAGGCAAAAAGGATCGAGAAAGAAAGAAAGAAAGAAAGAAAGAATAGGCAAAGTGTAAAGAAAGAAAGAAAATAGCACGAATAAGAAAGAAAGAAAGAAAGAAAGACAGAAAGAAAGAAGGAAGGAAGGAAAAAAGAAAGAAAGAAAGAAAGAAAGAAAGAAAGACAGAAAGAAAGAAGGAAGGAAGGAAAAAAGAAAGAAAGAAAGAAAGAAAGAAAGAAAGAAAGAAAGAAAGAAAGAATAGGCAAAGAGGAGCGAAATAAAAAAAACAAAGAATGAATGGACAAAGCAAAGAAAGAAAGAAAGAAAGAAAGAAAGAAAGAAAGAAAGAAAGAAAAAGAAATAAAGAAAAAAGGCAAAGATGAACAGGATTGAAAAAATAAGCAAAGAAGAGCGAGAAAGAAAAAAAAATAATAGGTAAAGAGAAAAGAAAGAAGGAAGTATATAAGAAGTAAATAAATAATTTAAATAAACGAATAAAAAGTTTCTTTAAAATAATGACTTCTAAACTGACGAAATCAAAGGTTTTAAACAGTCTGGATAAATTGCCGCGTAGGCTTTTGTACTAAATATAAATACAGTTTGGAATAGTCATGCCGGTAGGAATTTTTCAACTGAAAGAAGCACACTGGTTTAAGTGAGAGTGTATATATTCTTAAGCTGCATGATAAATGAAACAAAATAATGCGAAGAAAATTATTTGAAAAATAAATAGACAATGCAAAATAGCCACCGTGCAAAGAATGGAGTCATTGAAAGAAATGATTTAAATCGTATCGACATTTGTATTTAGAACTCAAGAGTAGATGAAAAAAAATAAACAACCTATAAGGTATGTAGTAAAAAAAAACTATCATGCTTTCCTCTTTTACTACTACTACTACTACTACTACTACTACTACTACTACTACTACTACTCTCTTTCTCTCTCTCTCTCTCTCTCGCACACACACACATAACTTCTCTCTCACATACACATACACACAGACACATTCTCATGTGTGAGTGTGCGGTAATGCTATCCAATAATAAGCACCATGTGGTAAGTGGATTTTTATTACGTCTTAGACATCCGGTCATTCAAACGATGGCTGTTTTTAATGAAACAAAGTTTTTCCATACGCGTTGTTTGTTTTTGATTTTGTCGACTGCATAGTATAGTTGAACACCTGTGACGGAATTCACTCCGCCGGAAACTTGGAAACGGCATATCGTACAGTTTGGCATTCGCGCCGGAAGCGCCAATACAGACATTTCAGAATGTTTGTTAATCTGAGGTCAGTGCAGAGGATTCGGTAAGAATTGGATTAGCATAATGGTGATTGTGAAGGTGTTTGGAGTGATCACTAGTGATGGCGACGTTATGCCTCCATTCATCTTCCAACAGTGCGGCTACATCAAGTGCCTTGAGGGGTAAGTGTTGCCCTGGGTCAAGAAAGTGGCTGCTGGAGGACACTATATCTAGCAACAGGATTCTGCACCATGCTACACAAGCAGAAGAACCCAGTCATGGCTGTCAGACAATTTCTTCAATCACATCACCCCTTACATCTGGCCACCTAACTTCCCAGACTGCAACCCCCCCCCCCTTCATTATTATGAGTGGAGGACAGTTGAGCGAGGGACCATCAAACAAAAGATGAATTGAAGACAAGGATTGTGGCATCATTCACCAACTTAAACAAGGAGACCGTCCAGAAGAGTTGTAGGAAATTCCGAAGATATGTGGGAACCGTGGCTGAAGCCAATGGTGATTTTATTGAATAAATTTACTGTTTTAGTATTTCAAGATATTTTTGAGTAATTTTGGTGAATATATCTGTTAAAATGAGATGTCAGTGTTATTTTCATTTTTGCGTAATTTAGACGACAATTTATCCATCGCATCCTATAAATTTGATTTGTATGGCGAGAGAAAAGGAACCCTGTTTAGGAATAGAAAAGCGCTAAGCCTCCTTTATTCTTAGATATATTAGATACTATTTCAGTATTTGATATAAGTATATTTTATTAAAAACAGGTAACGTTTTACTTTCGTACTAATGCTCTTAGGAAATGAATGAATTCGTCTCTTTTTCTCTCCAACTGTGAGTTAAACAGCAATATATGCTTGGGTGACAACTAATCTAAGATAAGAGAAAACTCCGACTTCACTCTACCATCTTTTCCAAGAAGGCATGGAAATTCAACGATAATAAAGAAAAAGATTTTTTTAGAGATTTCAGCCAAGGCAATAAAGCCACTAAGACACAATAGGTTACTGAGAGTGGGATTATATAAGAAAAAAAAAACAATGTTAAGGAGAGAGGAGACAATAAAATAACGGGGATTAAGAAGACAGAAGATAACGATTAATATTCGCGTCCTGGGTAAGACGATAAACTACGTCCAACAGCAAGGAAGTTTGGAAGAGCGTGGAACCACCTCTTAATTGTTGATGTTCCCAGGTCCACCCTGACCCGGGGTGGTAGTACCTGTTAGGGTTCCAGCTATGAGCAAATAATTAACCCTCAAACTGGGGTCAAAACACTATGAAAGTGCAAAAATCGGTTTTAATACGAGAAATACTTTGTAAAACAATTATTACCAGCAATAAAGCTTTGAAGGAAAAAATTATTACCAGCAATACTTAAAAAAATATTACCAACTATACATTTTTAAAACACAAAATTATTACCAGCAGTACTTAAAAAAATATTACCAACTATACATTTTTAAAACACAAAATTATTACCAGCAATACTTAAAAAAATATTACCAACTATACATTTTTAAAACACAAAATTATTACCAGCAATACTTTTTTTTGAAAAAAATATTACCAGAAATGGACTTTTCAAGGTAAAAAAATTACCAGCAATATGTTTTTGGAAGAAAAAAAATATTACCAGCAATAAAAACTTTGTCGGCATTAAATAACCCATTGAGGTTGATATGCCGTAAAACAATCCAAATCAAACGATTGACATTACATTTAAATGGAGATCTGTGATGAGTCATGATCGTCTCACCTAGAAAAAGGAACATTTTTGTTGTGGCAACAAACAAGAAGAAGGAGAAGAAGGAGGAGGAGGAGCACGACTGATACTACACTCATTTAAACGTACTTTTGATATAGGGTTAAACAAATTTTAATAGTTTTTCAATGGTAAATAGAATGTTATTTTTTAGTACAATCTTCAGAGGTACAGAATCTTCCTTTTTTGATTTGCGATTATGGTACTCCACAACTTCCTCCCTTTGTGACTCAATATTTTTCTCGTCTACCCCATTACTTATTCTGCCATCCATTTGCACAAATGGGTAGATTACTCGCTGTTTCCCTCTCGTCCAGTGAGTGTCAAATTCTCCAAGCCCTATTTCCTCGTTATGCGTCCCCAAAATTTCAACTATCTCTTTCTGATTCTAAAACTGAATACAAAAAAATAGAAATTACAAAAAATATCAACTTTTCGATAATTTAGATGTCTTTTTTTTTTTTCTTAATTTATTTTTATATTTATTTTACAACGAGGTTCACCCTTTACAAGGCCCGGCGACCACTCGAGGTAGAGGGTTACGTTTGGAGACCATTTGTGTGTATAGGAGTGGAAGATAACGAACGGTTAACCTTAGCCTTGAACAGGTTAAGATTGGGAGTCGGTTCCACAGGGCAGTGGTTCGCAGGAAAAAGCTGCTCGAGTAGAACTTACTTATCACCGATTGAATACGGAGGGAATATGGGTGGTTTGCTACTATGTAAACGGCATGACGTGTTCTTCGTGTGAAGGTTTACCCCGGCGGGACCAGGGAATGTAGTTCATCCGAGCACTTTCCGTTGAAATATCGATAGGGCAGTGAGAGTCTTGCTACATCCAGCCTGTGAGAATAGATTTGATGAGTGGCGAATAATGTAATTTCAAATTTATTTAAATATAGTAGAATGAGATTTTTATGTAAAGATAAATTATACGAATATCCATTTATTTAAAATGGAACGTGCATTGTCTACGTAATGTTTCGTGTGTAACACTTTTCACTAGGGGCATATATACTACACTGATCGGTATTTACTGATCTCCTCAAGATGGCGGGATGTGACACGGGGTCATTTTAATGGTTCATAGACAAAAATGATTGCCCACTGTCATGCTTTCGTTGCTATTCACCAACCTTCCTTCTTTAGGGCAATGAAAGAGGTTCTTTCTCGGGACTGGAATCACCGGGCCCAAGCAACCCTCATTTAATAGTTGTGCTCAGTTTGAAGACAGAAACACAAGAGATAAAATGTATTTTGTCCATCCAAAGGCAGATACTACATTTTGATCTCAACGGCCGAGAAGTGTTTATTTACTTGACCTCCTCATTAAGGTTGGCTGTATGACACAAGTTCATTTTCATGGAGAGAGCAATACACATATATATGCATATGAACCAAAGACAAGAATTGCACAGTCCTCGCGACCACTGTCACGCTAGCGTCGATATTTCACCGTTCCCACCTTTCTTAGTGCATGAGGAAGGTGCTGCCACAGGGTTGAAATCCGCAGGAACGGTCACTTTCTCTCATTGTCAAATAAGGTGAGAACAGCTTTCATCCCGGCCATTTGACCGGGAAGAGTACACACTGAAAATCAGCAGAGCGCATACATGCGCTGATCTAAGTCCGAAGTGCTGATAATGATTTTCTAAGCATGGCTTAGATGTGGTACAAGACCGAAAGTATGGGGCACCCAGTGAGGATCCAATTCACAACTCTGTTGTAACTGTTCTAGAGAAGCAAGCTTGCTAACCATTACACCACATCGGGGTGTTCCTGAAATGCTGATGTACGCGTAAATAATTTTCTAGTAAAATATTATAAGGGGGACAGTAAAAATAATGATGATGATGATGATGATGAACATAAGAACAAAAAAAAATAGCAGCAATCAAGTTGATGAGCTCGATTTCTGATTTAAAGAATATTCATTAATGTTTATACTGTGTCATATAAGAAATAAAGTGTCGTTGCTGACACTGGAATTTGAACACAGATCACCAGAGAGCAAACATAGGAGATTCCATTTTTGAATAAGTAGATCACGTGATGGTAAAGGAAATATATATATGGGAATTAGCGTGGCGTCTAATTGTTCACCATTTCTATTCTATCCTCTATTACTATACGGATCATTATTTCTACACTATCCTCTTTACTATACAGATTTTTTTCTCTTCTCTACGCTATTCTCTATACTGATTTCTATACGGATAACGATTTGGATCACTATTCGGTGGTTACTATTCGAGCGAATATTATCGATCAAGTACTACTAGTGCGAGTGTTATTCAAAGGCGTCTGACACTAGTACTATTCAATGGTGTTACTATAGTTGTATCTGCGATTACAAGGTCTCTACTACAAAGGGTATTACAAAAGTTATAATGAGTATTCGTTGAGATTACAAAAGTAGCAACAAGCGTTCGTTGATATCACAAAATACTGCTTATATCTGCTTAGTTGCAACCAGGCTTGTTGATTTTTTTTTTAATAAAAGAAATGGTATATCTTTTTTATTTAAATCAGATTTTTTTTCATTTATGCACATAAAGAAAGCAAAAGAAAGAGCAAAGCTGTGATCATTTCTGTTAATTCTGCCCAAATTATTAATTCACCCACCAAAAAAAGAATTTAAGTTTGCTAAAATGCACATCAAAATTCAGAAATATTCTTTAAAATTTGTTCAAAAATGCATTCATTGTTATTTTTTTCCTTGCGTTTCCAAAGAAACTCACATAAATACGTGTCTATCATGCTGCGATGAATCCCAAACATAACATATACTTGTAGTAGAAAAAGATAATTTACACATAGAGATGACATATTACAGCCAAATTTATACAATTATTAGAAAACATATATCTCTCCCGACACAACAATTTTCGTCTTGCTAAGTAACATACACGCCAAACAAATTTTAAAACAAACACAAATATATCGGCGTGCTGGCCATTATCGACGCGACTCTCACTTGCCACAGATGTCTACAGCTACGTTATATAGGCTATAAGAGAACTGAAACAGCTGAGAGAGACCTCACACATATGCAAACCATAGAGGCTACCAAAGAGCACGGTTGACTGCCCGTCCGACCATTAGACTGTGAATACAGAAAGAGAACAGAATCCACCATCAACGCAACAAGCCTAAACTGATATCCAACAAGCAGTCAGCCGGATTAAGCATACTTCTTTTTCACACTCTCATTTGATACCTCGTACAGAGTACATTTGAACGCTATACTATACGACTTACCAGATACATTTTCATATCTTGTAAATGATAATAAATCTTCGGTCATTTCTCTAAACCAGTGGCTAATTTGCTTCTTTTCACCAACCAGCATTCACCTCGGATCAGACTTATTCTTCATTTTGGCGTTTCGCCAGATACTTTTGATTGTTTACGTGAGCTGATGTTTCTGGGTCAACAAAATTCATACTGTGATTTACAGTCAGATGAATATAATTGGGATCATCCTTCAAAGATGTCTATCCTTTTCAACAATCCGACATAATCGTAGTCCTAAGTAAAATACAGCTTCAGATTGTGTCCAATAATGTGCAAGCTCTTCTTTCTGGCAACGTGATGGCAAGCTAATCAAATTTTGATTTAAAATTTATAATTACTTTGGGTGAATTAATATTTGCATTAAGTAACTTTACATTATTTTGGGTGAATTAACAGAAGATCCCAAAGCTGATACGAATATCCTGAGAAATTAAGATAATGAGATAATTTAGGGTTGCCAAATTTACAATTTTTGGTTATAAAAATCTACATTTAATTTTTACCATTTTTAAAGGTGCATCTACATTCAGTTTACAGTCTTTTTTTCTTTTCTTTTTTTGTTTGTTTTTTGTTTTGTTTTTTCATATAAGGTCATAAATCTATTTTATTCTTACAGCATCAACGTGGTAATGAGCTATGTATGATTGATTTGGACATAAGTAATCTTGTAATTTTCTATGAGTAGTTTGCTAACAACACTGTTAACCAGTTTGATTTTTTTGTTTGTTTTTTTTTTTTAAACTTACATCAGGGTTTTTCAGTTCCTGTCCATGATAGTTTTTTTTTTGTTTTTTTTTTGAACTTTGAAATTTTAAAATATGTCCAGCAGTGATATACCTTCGTCGATATAGCAACTCCTGTCAACAGTGACCTCAACTTCTGGCGATTAACGAGTTTTCTCGTCCTATGGACTGGCGCATTCCAAACTTAGAAATCGTCGTGATACAGATAAAGTAGCAAAACTGGTCTTTTTATTTAAATTCATGAATGCAAACACGTTTTGAATTTTAAAATTTGTTAATGGTTCAAATTTTATTGTTTAGAAAAAGAATAATAAAAATTAATTTGATTAATAAATATATATTTAGTTTAATTTTTAACATTTTTCTTCCTTCCTGAAATTACATAGAAACAAAAAATATTTATTTCTAAATAGCTTTGTTTCAAATAAAAGATTCTGTAAAATGGATTTAAATCATTGATTTAAAAAAAAATAATTTAATTTAAATCAATGAATTAAATCAATTTGATTTAAATCGAACAACTTGTTACAGAACAAGATGCGAAGAATAATCAGAATATTGCCTGCAACAATCATTTAAGAAGAGTTGCCCTGTATTTTTTTTTATGTGACCTGTCGCTTCAAAACATCAGTAGACATAGCTCTCCACATCTTCCTATCCTTTGTAGACGTAGCCAATATTTGTCACCCCACTATCCTTTCCGATCCCTGTCCTGTCATTCATTTACACAAACTCGTCCGGTTGCTTATTCGATATTTTCCTCTGTCGCTCTTACTTTCAATATACCCTGAGAGTATTAGATTCTCCAAGCCCTCTTTCCTCATTATGAGCCGAAGGAACTTCAACTGTCTCTTTCGGATTCTAAGTAAAAGAGTTCCTTTTCTTTAATATCTCATTGTGGCTCACATGTTCAGCGGATGGTACTCCCCAGCATCCTTCTGTAGAACCACATCTGTGTCGACTCAAGATTCCTCTTCATCTGCAAGGAAGTCGTCCAGCATTCACTCGGAAATATTTGCTTTTAACAAAATAATTAATGATGATGTCGGTTTTACCTAAGATCGAATGGCGCCGGTGAAAAATTCGTAACTGGCAATTCTATGTAAGGATGTATGTGCGTGTGTAAGCACACCACGCATGCATATATATATATATATTTATATATTTGTATTTATATATATATATGTGTGTGTGTGTGTGTGTGTGTGTGTGTGTGTGTGTGTGTGTGTGTGTGTGTGTGTAGATAGCCACTCGATTCGAGGATACCCGTCTACTAGGGCGGCTAGCCAATCCCTATTGCAGACGCTTGCTCAGGCGCATTTGTGTTTATTCAACACCCACAGCCACAGAGCCTACCTGTGGTTTATACTGCAATTATACTGAGCAGACCTTAGTTAAAGTTTCTGGGAAAGAGTCTGTTATCTAGCGTGATCAACATTTTGAACAGGTCCAACACGTTCAAGCCCTCGGCCACGATGACTTTTGACTTCGTGCTATCACAGATATCGACGGCAACCAAGGGTTCCATATATATATATATATATATATATATATATATATATATATATATATATATATATATAAAACCAACCTTCTTGCTAGCAATTAGGTATCGTCACACGGTAAAATTGGATCCAAATTGGTTAAATTGTCCAGCATTTTCTTTTTTTAATTTTTGAAAATTATATTGAGCGTATTTTTTTTTTTTATTAATTTAACTATTTTTTGATAAATATTGATTTTTGTCAAAAGTTTGATTTTTTAATTATACCCATAAGGTTAACTTACCTTTAGCTTCGGAAATAAAAGTGGCAAATATAAAACCATCTACTCTTAATTTTTATTAAAAATAAATGAAAACTATAATATTTTTATTCTTTATAGGAAGTATAGTTAAGAAACGAGATATTTTAGACTTTGTAAATCAAATAAATAAATATTTAAGAAAAAGAGTAAATGCAGAATGAAAACCCGTTAATAGTTCAGGGGAGGCAACTAATGATGTCTTCAATAACAAAAACAGTTGATCGCTTACTCACTCGAGAATTATATCGGAGAAAATAGAATGCTCGATCAAACAATTTCAAAGCTCATTCTTGCATTCTTATGCGTACATAAATAGGGAAAACTAATATTTATTAGAATTGGCACATTTATTGTATATTTAGTAAATATGTAGACGTTTCAAGTTCAAATGTACAGGGATGTCCGAAAGTCTTGTCACCCACTATCTCTCATCCAAACAATAGGAGCCTATGTCAGATATATGAAATAGAAAATTATATTATGTAGATGTGACAGGACTTTCGGACCACACTGGATTTTGAATGGTAGAGTTGAATAAACAGGAGGCGAACAATAAAGATTAAAAAATGTCATCTTAACAATGATCATCTTTATTTACACCCACAGTGGATAAATGTCGGTGAGGGTGCTGAATCTCCCCCACCACACAGAAACTAAGAATTGAACAAAAAATTTTCGTTGTCCTTTCGACCCCAATATACTGACCCGTATATATATAAATATCCGAGAAAAATAACAGCACACGTGACCTGACGATTGCATATAGCATGAAACAGGCTGTCGCCTCTAAGTGTCGACTTCTATGTTCACTTTTATATTTATATATGCATATATACATATATAAATATACGTATATATGTATATATGTACATATATATATATATATATATATATATATATATATATATATATTTATATATATATACATATATAATAACATATACATATATAGTTATATATATATATATATACATATCTATAACTATACATATATATTTGTATTATATATATTCATATACATATATATATATATATGTGTGTATATATACAAATATATATATATATATATATATATATATATATATATATATATATATATATATATAATTTTATATTCGCAGTAAGAGGAAAGTGATGAATATCAGAGCTAACATATACAGTTGCATGGCTATGACGCTGTGGCTCTGGGTCACACGCTTTTACGATCATCAGGCAAACTCAGTCTGATCATCGCAAAAGCGTGAAACCCACTGTCACAAACTCATATTCATACAACTGAATATATATATATATATATATATATATATATATATATATATATATATATATATATATATATATACGCGCCTCTGTTCCTTAATGAGTTGAGTTTTCTGGATGCTGGCTTTTGTATACGCCCGTATATAATACGTTAAAATATCCCTTTCTCTGCCGTGCGCCGATAGCTTACGGATACAATTTCTGACTGATGCCAAATCTGTCTAACCACACTGATTCCTTCCAAATTTCTTTTTCACTAATCCATGAAGTTTCTTTCATATTAAAAAAAAAATGCATTTATTTTTTACTGTTTTCTAACCTATATAGAAATATTGGGAAAAAATGTATGACAAAGTGGAAAATATTTCCGCTTGACGCGTTTCGTCCTTTGGGATTTCATCGGACAAATCTTGTATCTACATTGATGCGATTACACATGCGCACGAAGGAAATGGACGTTGATGTGTATGTCTATGCGCGCGCACGTGTATGTACGTGTGTGTCTGTGTGTGTGTCTGTCTGTGTGTCTGTGTTGTGTGTGTTGTTCGCAATAATTAGATGATAAGATGTTTTAAACATTTTATAGTAGATGGCAAATCTTTGATGGTTGTTCAGGGTCAGATCAGAGGGGGCTTTCGTAGTGTGGGTGCACGCTCACTTGCTAAAATTTTCGTGAAATTTCTGAGAAAATATTTTTGTTTCAAAGTAGGTAAAGTAATCCTAATACAGGGCGTCGTAGAAGTAACCGAATGAAACGATTTCAATTTTACTGATATCAATAAATCAAAATCAAATTTTGAAAATGATTAGCTATAATGAAAAATTTTTTTTTTTATCAAAATATATTATTATTATCGTATATTTCATTAATAATTTTTTTAAGTGAAATGTAAGCCTTCTCGATAGCATGCGTATTAGCATTTTTATCAGAGATGCAATCTCCCAAAAGACATGTAACTTGATATACAATGTTGGCCTTTTTTAAGATTTCAGTTGGATGAGCATATTTCAATATTGCAGTATTTAAAGGAACACTCATATCCACATTCACAGTTTAGACAGATATTAGTAGAAAATAAATCTATATTATGCCAAAATAATAATAAGCAAAAAATTTTAAATACTAGAAACCCTCTATATAAGAGAATTAAAGCCAAAATAAAAGTTAACAAATGAGTATAACAATAAAGTTCTTAAATGTCTCGAGCAGGAATGTTATATATATATATATATATATATATATATATATATATATATATATATATATATGTAAGCAAATATATGGATATAGATCCGACAGTATGAAGAAAAATATACGGAAAAAAAACAAACAAAAATCCTTATATGCAATTATGCTGTTTTAATGTTAATATGTCAACGTCGGACGTTTCGGTCTAATAAACCATCTTCAGGACATATTCATAAAATATAATTAACATTATCAATTCAACATGACAAAGACGCATATAAGGATTTTTGTTTGTTTTTTTCGTATATTTTTCTTCATATATATATATATATATATATATATATATATATATATATATATGAGCTCTTTAGTGTTATACAACATGATTGGTCTAGGAGATGGAAAACTCTTACACGAAAAGCCTGAGGTATATTGTCTGCTTCGTCTGTGGCATTTATTTGCACTGACTGAGTGTATCAATAGTTCCGAAAAGTTTGGATGGTTCTGCACAAGCCTTCATCACTTGTGTGGGTTTTCTAGCGGTTTACCTTGATTCGTTCTTATCCATTTGCTCCATATGTGGCCCCCTTTGTAATTCACTAGCGGGTGTCTTAAATGCCACTTAAGATTATCGCATAAACTTTCATAACTGAATCAATAAGCTGTCAGATCCTCATACGTCGAAACCGACAGGAGAGTCCATTATATATATATATATATATATATATATATATATATAGGGAGTGATAATAATAAATAAATAGGGAAATAAAAAAGTTGCCTCCTTTACATGGAGAAAAAAATCACGTGAATTTGGACTTGATATAGAATGATAAAAAAAACGCTGTAAAATGAACAGTAAAAGCGTTTTTATATTTGCAGAAATAAGTATACACATACACAGACAATTTAACACCGTGAAGATGTTCTCAGATGAGACTAAAAGTACTTGGGAAAATAAAAATTATTTGAAAGAACATTTTGGTATTTTTCTTAATCAATTTTGTACGGCTACCAAGAAATTCATTCGTGGACTCGAAAGGATTAAAACAAAAATAAACAGACATAGTATGTTTAAATTATTTAACCAAACCTGTTTGAATACATATATATATATATATATATATATATATATATATATATATATATATATATATATATATATATATATATATATATGAACATTCTCTACTGATTTTTATAACCTAATATATATGATCACAAAATTTAAAATTTTGAATTGAAATGTTTACTGAAGAACACGCCCCCACTCTAAATGAAAATGCTGCTTCCGCTCGTAGATCGCTAAATTATTTTTTTTTTAATCGTTTTTTCATCCTGTTTATAATTAAGGTGCATCTGGTTACGATAGAATAAGTTAATGGTCTTTTTATTTTCGTTTGATTCGGTGAGGATTGTTGCATTATTTTTCGTAAATATTGTCAAGGATCCGTTAATCAACACATACGTGCGCGCGCGTCTGCGTGTGCGCGTGCGTGTGCACGTTGAGAAAAGACTAAACTAACTCTTATCTACCAGTCTAAATACTTTATGATATTTATAAAGTTCAGATTATTACAGTATAAGTCTGACAAATGCTGGGCACTCAAGAAAGGTCGAACTCGCTACAGCAGTAACGGTCAGACAATGCACCACAGTTGAATAGTTTATAATTAAGTTATAAATCGCGATATCTACGCCCTGAAGTATTTCCTATTCCAAAGCCCTTATTAACTTTAAGTGACCTTCTCGGGCAGGGAAAGAACCAAAATATATTACAACATGATAACTGAAAATTCACCTGGTGCATTTACATGGGTAAACAAAAAGGCAGGCCACCTGAGGCCTCCTGACCGCAGGATAGGAAGTCTAATTGGAGGCCCGGGGGCAGTGCTTTGCGAATCTTGCTATCTTATCAACATTTACTTTTTGCTACTTACATTTATATACGTTACAAATTAAACTAAGTATTAGGTTGGTGCAAAAATAATGTCGTTTTCTCACATGTGAGAAAACGACATTATTTTTGCACCAACCTAATACTATTTATTGGAGGATGAAAAATTTTCGCGAATTGTGACGTCATTCTGGGATCTTTTTTTTTTTTTTTTTTTTTTTTTTGTCCAAATCCATGAACTTCTTTTCGCTCATACTAAGTCTTGAAAAAAGACAAGATAAAATTCACTATTTTTATCCATAATGTTAAATGTGTTAAAATTATTCAAATTTTTAAGGAGAAAAATATCAAGTTGATCTCAATGTTAATTCATTTAAGATGAAATGATCTATATAACATGTCTTTGTACATTTGTATTTATTTTCAATTTTTCTACTTGAATTATTCGCCTATTGCTTATGACCCATTATCAAATTTGTATTTCATATTACGTTGTGAATACTGTAGCTCGGTGGAGTAATGGATAGCGGCTCGGATTAAGTAATCGGAGAGCCTAGTTCGAATTTCAGCCGAATCTATTACATTCACTTACGTGCTAATAGCCTATCGCCGAAAGAAATGTCCAACCTATTGCGAGCGAAAAAATCTGCCTTGTCAGTTATGGATCGAAAGATACATGATCGGCTAAGCGTGTATCACGCATGGCACATAACTGACCTTATAAAAATTAAGATATAGCAGAGTGTGTCGTATTTTAAATTGGTCACGAAAAAGGTGCGATCTGATATCTACGGCAATTTTTTTTTCCCTAAAAGCCTACACACAGAGGTCCTTGTATTGTATTTCCTTTATTTGGGCATACAAAATAAATATTAAACTTTTAATTTCCATCGTCCTATTTTAAGGTTGGTGGGTATCAATAGAATATAAATAGAAATATGAAAATAGCGGAATTTTTATAAACCTATGCTTAATACCCACAACTATGAAAGACTAGGTCCTCTAGCATTGGTTGGCAGCCAGTCTCGGAGAAGGATAACTCTTCATTCAAAACCGATTGGACGTGGGGCATACTACTCCGCTTTGCAATAATCTCACTGTTACAGAAACCCCAGTAGCAACACCTAGCATGGTAATGCTGTAGACCTATACTTAACAGAGAACCTAGTCGCCTTAATGATAAGTAAGCATTTTCTTCCATTGCCGTGTCCTTTCAGGGCGTAGGCGATCGTAGCTTTTAAAACTTCCTTTCCTTTGTAGCCCTTAGTTTGTTTTCTTGGTATAACTCCCAATCCCTGTTCAACCAAGCATTTACACAAGCCCATTAGGTAGTTTGTATGTTATTTTCCTCTGTACATCGTACCTTAAAAACCCTCCGTCCTCATTATGCGTCCTAGAAATTTCAACAATCTCTTTCTGATGTTACGTATTGTTACGTGTTGTGTTTTTTATCCGTTTTCTCTAAAACATTGTCATTGCCCACATGTTATGTTCATGGTATTCTCCGTATTCTTCTGTAGAATCAAATTTCTGTAGCCTCAAGTCTCATCTCAATCTGTGATGAGATTGTCCAGGATTCACTACCGTATAGGAGAACCACGATTACATAACAGTTCAGTACTCTTTTCTTCGTTTTCAATGACATTTTCCTGTTTCTTAATACATTGTTTAACATTTGGAGGACAATTTTCGCAATCCCAATAATGACATCTGAAGCAATGACACACAGAAGGACCCTGTGTTGTATCTGCTTTATTTGAACAGATAAAAATAAATATCAAGGCATTAATGCTCGTCAGATTTTTATGAACCAATAAGTAATACCCGATTTTTTAGAAACATAAAATTATTACAATATTTTTAATTTTTATAGATAATACCGGATTTTACGGTGGGCATGAATGAGTTAACTTAAATTACTTATGTCTTATATATATATATATATATATATATATATATATATATATATATATATATATATATATTATAATTATTTAAAAAAATAAATTGCTTATGTCTTACATATATATATATATATATATATATATATATATATCGTTCACTTTTTTAAAAAATAAAAACAAAAATACTAAAGATCTTCGGATCATAAATCTAACGGTTCGGTTATTTCCTATTATATCAATATATTTGCACACACACACACACACACACACACACACACACACACACACACACATATATATATATATATATATATATATATATATATATATATATATATATACATAAATTCAGTTTTTCCAACATTCTTACATTTTCCCGTTTGGTAAAAATGCTAGAAAAACTAAATGAAAATAAAAAATTAATGTAGTAGTTCTGTTTTTCTTTAATTAATTGTGTAAAAGAAAGGTTGCTGCCCATATATATATATATATATATATATATATATATATATATATATATATATATATATATATATATATATATATATATATATATGTGTGTGTGTGTGTGTGTGTGTGTTATTATTATTATAGACTGTTACATAGAACGTACATGTTCTAACGTAACAGTGTATAATAAATATTTATTGGTCTACTTTTGTATTGAGCCTACTTTTAAATTAATGTTTTGAACTTTATAATTTTATTCTTCGCTCTTTTACATTTGGATTTTATATATATATATATATATATATGTCTATATGTCTATATATATATATATATATATATATATATATATATATATATAGTAGGTAATTTGTAGGTTTGATGAATTGGATCGTAATGTAATAAATTATAATTATGGAATATTAGTGTTGGAGATGTAAATAAATAATCGCTGCCCTTTATTAGATTAACAACTAGTCTAACTTCATGTTCAAATAATTTGCTGCACATAAATCACTCCGGAAGCTCTATAAACAACTGAACTTATAACTTAAATTAATAAACACACCGAACATATTTTCGGTTGTAAGAATAATTCTTTTTTTTATGTTCGTGAGTTGATATTGCGTTAATAATTTTTGAGAATAACATAGATCTTTGCAAAATACAATTCCTACTATTTAACTCATAGTTTGTTTTAAATAATAGTTTAGAATTTTACTTTTTAAGGGAAGTGTATTTCGGCTCCGACTTCTGGAGGTTCACATTCGGGTCAGATGTCAGCTATAATAAGGAGGTAGATTTTGATTGGCTGAGTTATCGTGGGAAAGATAGATAGGATAACGGTTTCAGGAGTTGCTTCTTACCCGTCAAGCGATGTAGACGTGTTCTCTTTCGTGTTCAAAATGGCTCCCCAGTGAGGGTGGGGACGAACCCTCTGTATATTTAGATAATGTACATGTCGACATGTGTAATAAAAATAGCTAAGATTTTCTGAGTTTGACGTCTTTCATTGCTGAAGCAAAACAATTAGCAATCTTCGTCCGAGAGAAGACGAGATAAAACGACCCCCACCAGGGGGCTATACAACAGCTGGGAGAGGGGTCGGATTCACGCTGTTAGTGAAGTGCAATTCATGATACACGATTGACTGATTTTGTTTTCGATTCATCCCGTAGTAGGCTGCCGTTTCAGTCTGTGATAGACTGGTTACTAAACAAGGCTAAAGGAACCAATCTGTCCTGCTATTTAGCACATAGCTTGGGGTGAAGAGAAGGTTTCATGCCTTTTCCGAGGGTATTTGCGCGTGAATAAATGTAACAAACTCGACTGGAATTGAAACTCGATTCCGCGATTTCTGATTTCGAGCGCCATTATCCGTCACACCACACGCACATCGAGTCAAACTATTACGAACGCCTTTTTTACCTATTTTTTTTTTTTTTTTTTTGACATGTTCATAAATAATAGTTGATAAGAAGGACCGATAAGTTTTGTAACGCTATAAATTTATCAATCAACATTTGCTTAAGAAATGGCATCAGGGTAGATGGTTTTTCAAGTGAAAACAAAAATATATCTTACATATTTATAAGTCCATACGTTGAATATTGATGTTACATTTGGCATGTTATTGCTGCTACGTATTTAGCGATTCTTAATAAAATCCCAAGAAGAATATGCAACGTTGTTGATCCTGAGATGATACCTCGGTTTCAGTCACATTCACACCGTCATATAATAGCTTCCCTGTACATTTCTATAAATACTTTCGACGTTGTTGATGCTGAGATGATACCTCGGTTTCAGTCACATTCACACCGTCATAAAATAGCTTCCCTGTGCATTTCTATAAATACTTTCAACGTTGTTGATGCTGAGATGATACCTCGGTTTCAGTCACATTCACACCGTTATAAAATAGCTTCTCTGTGCATTTCTATAAATACTTTCAGCGTTGCTTATCCTGAGCTGATACCTCGTTTTCAGTCATATTTCCACCGTCATAAAATAGCTTCCCTGTTCATTTCTATAAATAATTTCAACGTTGTTGATCCTGAGCTGATACCTCGGTTTCAGTCACATTCACACCGTCATAAAATAGCTTCCCTGTGCATTTCTATAAATACTTTCAACGTTGTTGATCCTGAGCTGATACCTCGGTTTCAGTCACATTCAAACCGTCATATAATAGCTTCCCTGTACATTTCTATAAATACTTTCAACGTTGTTGATCCTGAGCTGATACCTCGGTTTCAGTCACAATCACGCCGTCATAAAATAGCTTCCCTGTGCATTTCTATCAATACTTTCAACGTTGTTGATCCTGAGCTGATACCTCGGTTTCTGTCACATTCCCACCGTCATAAAATAGCTTCCCTGTGAATTTCTATATATATTTCAACGTTGTTGATCCTGAGCTGATACCTCGGTTTCAGTCACATACTCACCGTCATAAAATAGCTTCTCTGTGCATTTCTATAAATACTTTCAACGTTGTTTATCCTGAGCTGATACCTCGTTTTCAGTCACATTTCCACCGTCATAAAATAGCTTCCCTGTTCATTTCTATAAATAATTTCAACGTTGTTAATCCTGAGCTGATACCTCGGTTTCAGTCACATTCACACCGTCATAAAATAGCTTCCCTGTGCATTTCTATAAATACTTTCAACGTTGTTGATCCTGAGCTGATACCTCGGTTTCAGTCACATTCACACCGTCATAAAATAGCTTCCCGGTGCATTTCTATAAATACTTTCAACGTTGTTGATCCTGAGCTGATACCTCGGTTTCAGTCACATTCACACCGTCATATAATAGCTTCCCTGTACATTTCTATAAATAATTTCAACGTTGTTGATCCTGAGCTGATACCTCGGTTTCAGTCACAATCACGCCGTCATAAAATAGCTTCCCTGTGCATTTCTATAAATACTTTCAACGTTGTTGATCCTGAGCTGATACCTCGGTTTCTGTCACATTCCCACCGTCATAAAATAGCTTCCCTGTGAATTTCTATATATATTTCAACGTTGTTGATCCTGAGCTGATACCTCGGTTTCAGTCACATACTCACCGTCATAAAATAGCTTCCCTGTTCATTTCTATAAATATTTTCAACGTTGTTGATCCTGAGCTGATACAACGGTTTCAGTCAAATTCACACCGTCATAAAATAGCTTCCCTGTGCATTTCTATAAATACGTTCAACGTTGTTGATCCTGAGCTGATACCTCGGTTTCTGTCACATTCCCACCGTCATAAAATAGCTTCCCTGTGCATTTCTATAAATACTTTCAACGTTGTTGATCCTGAGCTGATACCTCGGTTTCTGTCACATTCCCACCGTCATAAAATAGCTTCCCTGTGAATTTCTATATATATTTCAACGTTGTTGATCCTGAGCTGATACCTCGGTTTCAGTCACATACTCACCGTCATAAAATAGCTTCCCTGTTCATTTCTATAAATATTTTCAACGTTGTTGATCCTGAGCTGATACAACGGTTTCAGTCAAATTCACACCGTCATAAAATAGCTTCCCTGTGCATTTCTATAAATACGTTCAACGTTGTTGATCCTGAGCTGATACCTCGGTTTCTGTCACATTCCCACCGTCATAAAATAGCTTCCCTGTGCATTTCTATAAATACTTTCAACGTTGTTGATCCTGAGCTGATACCTCGGTTTCAGTCACATACTCACCGTCATAAAATAGCTTCCCTGTTCATTTCTATAAATATTTTCAACGTTGTTGATCCTGAGCTGATACAACGGTTTCAGTCAAATTCACACCGTCATAAAATAGCTTCCCTGTGCATTTCTATAAATACGTTCAACGTTGTTGATCCTGAGCTGATACCTCGGTTTCTGTCACATTCCCACCGTCATAAAATAGCTTCCCTGTGCATTTCTATAAATACTTTCAACGTTGTTGATCCTGAGTTGATTCCTCGGTTTCAGTCACATTCTCACCGTCATAAAATAGCTTCCCTGTGCATTTCTATAAATACTTTCAACGTTGTTAATCCTGATCTGATACCTCGGTTTCAGTCACATTCACACCGTTATAAAATAGCTTCCCTGTGCATTTCTATAAATACTTTCAACGTTGTTGATGCTGAGATGATACCTCGGTTTCAGTCACATTCACACCGTTATAAAATAGCTTCTCTGTGCATTTCTATAAATACTTTCAACGTTGTTTATCCTGAGCTGATACCTCGTTTTCAGTCACATTTCCACCGTCATAAAATAGCTTCCCTGTTCATTTCTATAAATAATTTCAACGTTGTTAATCCTGAGCTGATACCTCGGTTTCAGTCACATTCACACCGTCATAAAATAGCTTCCCTGTGCATTTCTATAAATACTTTCAACGTTGTTGATCCTGAGCTGATACCTCGGTTTCAGTCACATTCACACCGTCATAAAATAGCTTCCCGGTGCATTTCTATAAATACTTTCAACGTTGTTGATCCTGAGCTGATACCTCGGTTTCAGTCACATTCACACCGTCATATAATAGCTTCCCTGTACATTTCTATAAATAATTTCAACGTTGTTGATCCTGAGCTGATACCTCGGTTTCAGTCACAATCACGCCGTCATAAAATAGCTTCCCTGTGCATTTCTATAAATACTTTCAACGTTGTTGATCCTGAGCTGATACCTCGGTTTCTGTCACATTCCCACCGTCATAAAATAGCTTCCCTGTGAATTTCTATATATATTTCAACGTTGTTGATCCTGAGCTGATACCTCGGTTTCAGTCACATACTCACCGTCATAAAATAGCTTCCCTGTTCATTTCTATAAATATTTTCAACGTTGTTGATCCTGAGCTGATACAACGGTTTCAGTCAAATTCACACCGTCATAAAATAGCTTCCCTGTGCATTTCTATAAATACGTTCAACGTTGTTGATCCTGAGCTGATACCTCGGTTTCTGTCACATTCCCACCGTCATAAAATAGCTTCCCTGTGCATTTCTATAAATACTTTCAACGTTGTTGATCCTGAGCTGATACCTCGGTTTCTGTCACATTCCCACCGTCATAAAATAGCTTCCCTGTGAATTTCTATATATATTTCAACGTTGTTGATCCTGAGCTGATACCTCGGTTTCAGTCACATACTCACCGTCATAAAATAGCTTCCCTGTTCATTTCTATAAATATTTTCAACGTTGTTGATCCTGAGCTGATACAACGGTTTCAGTCAAATTCACACCGTCATAAAATAGCTTCCCTGTGCATTTCTATAAATACGTTCAACGTTGTTGATCCTGAGCTGATACCTCGGTTTCTGTCACATTCCCACCGTCATAAAATAGCTTCCCTGTGCATTTCTATAAATACTTTCAACGTTGTTGATCCTGAGCTGATACCTCGGTTTCAGTCACATACTCACCGTCATAAAATAGCTTCCCTGTTCATTTCTATAAATATTTTCAACGTTGTTGATCCTGAGCTGATACAACGGTTTCAGTCAAATTCACACCGTCATAAAATAGCTTCCCTGTGCATTTCTATAAATACGTTCAACGTTGTTGATCCTGAGCTGATACCTCGGTTTCTGTCACATTCCCACCGTCATAAAATAGCTTCCCTGTGCATTTCTATAAATACTTTCAACGTTGTTGATCCTGAGTTGATTCCTCGGTTTCAGTCACATTCTCACCGTCATAAAATAGCTTCCCTGTGCATTTCTATAAATACTTTCAACGTTGTTAATCCTGATCTGATACCTCGGTTTCAGTCACATTCACACCGTTATAAAATAGCTTCCCTGTGCATTTCTATAAATACTTTCAACGTTGTTGATGCTGAGATGATACCTCGGTTTCAGTCACATTCACACCGTTATAAAATAGCTTCTCTGTGCATTTCTATAAATACTTTCAACGTTGTTTATCCTGAGCTGATACCTCGTTTTCAGTCACATTTCCACCGTCATAAAATAGCTTCCCTGTTCATTTCTATAAATAATTTCAACGTTGTTAATCCTGAGCTGATACCTCGGTTTCAGTCACATTCACACCGTCATAAAATAGCTTCCCTGTGCATTTCTATAAATACTTTCAACGTTGTTGATCCTGAGCTGATACCTCGGTTTCAGTCACATTCACACCGTCATAAAATAGCTTCCCGGTGCATTTCTATAAATACTTTCAACGTTGTTGATCCTGAGCTGATACCTCGGTTTCAGTCACATTCACACCGTCATATAATAGCTTCCCTGTACATTTCTATAAATACTTTCAACGTTGTTGATCCTGAGCTGATACCTCGGTTTCAGTCACAATCACGCCGTCATAAAATAGCTTCCCTGTGCATTTCTATAAATACTTTCAACGTTGTTGATCCTGAGCTGATACCTCGGTTTCTGTCACATTCCCACCGTCATAAAATAGCTTCCCTGTGAATTTCTATATATATTTCAACGTTGTTGATCCTGAGCTGATACCTCGGTTTCAGTCACATACTCACCGTCATAAAATAGCTTCCCTGTTCATTTCTATAAATATTTTCAACGTTGTTGATCCTGAGCTGATACAACGGTTTCAGTCAAATTCACACCGTCATAAAATAGCTTCCCTGTGCATTTCTATGAATACTTTCAACGTTGTTGATACTGAGCTGATACCTCGGTTTCAGTCACATACTCACCGTCATAAAATAGCTTCCCTGTGCATTTCTATAAATACTTTCCACGTTGTTGATGCTGAGATGATACCTCGGTTTCAGTCACATTCACACCGTTATAAAATAGCTTCTCTGTGCATTTCTATAAATACTTTCAACGTTGTTTATCCTGAGCTGATACCTCGTTTTCAGTCACATTTCCACCGTCATAAAATAGCTTCCCTGTTCATTTCTATAAATAATTTCAACGTTGTTAATCCTGAGCTGATACCTCGGTTTCAGTCACATTCACACCGTCATAAAATAGCTTCCCTGTGCATTTCTATAAATACTTTCAACGTTGTTGATCCTGAGCTGATACCTCGGTTTCAGTCACATTCACACCGTCATAAAATAGATTCCCTGTGCATTTCTATAAATACTTTCAACGTTGTTGATGCTGAGATGATACCTCGGTTTCAGTCACAATCCCACCGTCATAAAATAGCTTCCCTGTGCATTTCTATAAATATTTTCAACGTTGTTTATCCTGATCTGATACCTCGGTTTCAGTCACATTCTCACCGTCATAAAATAGCTTCCCTGTGCATTTCTATAAATACTTTCAACGTTGTTGATCCTGAGCTGATACCTCGGTTTCAGTCACATTCACACCGTCATATAATAGCTTCCCTGTACATTTCTATAAATACTTTCAACGTTGTTGATCCTGAGCTGATACCTCGGTTTCAGTCACAATCACGCCGTCATAAAATAGCTTCCCTGTGCATTTCTATAAATACGTTCAACGTTGTTGATCCTGAGCTGATACCTCGGTTTCTGTCACATTCCCACCGTCATAAAATAGCTTCCCTGTGCATTTCTATAAATACTTTCAACGTTGTTGATCCTGAGCTGATACCTCGGTTTCAGTCACATTCACACCGTCATATAATAGCTTCCCTGTACATTTCTATAAATACTTTCAACGTTGTTGATCCTGAGTTGATTCCTCGGTTTCAGTCACATTCTCACCGTCATAAAATAGCTTCCCTGTGCATTTCTATAAATACTTTCAACGTTGTTGATCCTGAGCTGATACCTCGGTTTCTGTCACATTCCCACCGTCATAAAATAGCTTCCCTGTGAATTTCTATAAATACTTTCAACGTTGTTGATCCTGATCTGATACCTCGGTTTCAGTCACATACGCACCGTCATAAAATAGCTTCCCTGTGCATTTCTATAAATATTTTCAACGTTGTTGATCCTGAGCTGATACAACGGTTTCAGTCAAATTCACACCGTCATAAAATAGCTTCCCTGTACATTTCTATAAATGCTTTTAACGTTGTTGATCCTGAACTGATACCTCGGTTTCAGTCACAATCACGTCGTCATACAATAGCTTCCCTGTGCATTTCTATGAATACTTTCAACGTTGTTGAACCTGAGCTGATACCTCGGTTTCAGTCACATTCACACCGTCATAAAATAGCTTCTCTGTGTATTTCTATAAATACTTTCAACGTTGTTGATGCTGAGATGATACCTCGTTTTCAGTCACATTTCCACCGTCATAAAATAGCTTCCCTGTTCATTTCTATAAATAATTTCAACGTTGTTGATCCTGAGCTGATACCTCGGTTTCAGTCACATTCACACCGTCATAAAATAGCTTCCCTGTACATTTCTAAAAATACTTTCAACGTTGTTTATCCTGATCTGATACCTCGGTTTCAGTCACATTCTCACCGTCATAAAATAGATTCCCTGTGCATTTCTATAAATACTTTCAACATTGTTGATCCTCAGCTGATACCTCGGTTTCAGTCACATTCACCCCGTCATAAAATAGCTTCCCTGTAAATTTCTATAAATACTTTCGACGTTGTTGATCCTGAGCTGATACCTCGGTTTCAGTCACATTCCCACCGTCATAAAATAGCTTCCCTGTGCATTTCTATAAATACTTTCAACGTGTTGATCCTGAGCTGATACCTCGGTTTCAGTCACATTCTCACCGTCATAAAATAGCTTCCCTGTGCATTTCCATAAATAATTTCAACGTTGTTATCCTACGCTGATACCTCGGTTTCAGTCACAATCCCACCGTCATAAAATAGCTTCCCTGTGCATTTCTATAAATACTTTCGATGTTGTTGATCCTGAGCTGATACCTCGTTTTCAGTCACATTCACACTGTCATAAAATAGCTTCTCTGTGCATTTCTATAAATACTTTCAACGTTGTTGATGCTGAGATGATACCTCGGTTTCAGTCACATTCACACCGTCATAAAATAGCTTCCCTGTGCATTTCTATAAATACTTTCAACGTTGTTGATCCTGATCTGATACCTCGGTTTCAGTCACATTCACACCGTCATAAAATAGCTTCCCTGTGCATTTCTATAAATACTTTCAACGTTGTTATCCTGCGCTGATACCTCGGTTTCAGTCACAATCCCACCGTCATAAAATAGCTTCCCTGTGCATTTCTATAAATACTTTCGATGTTATTGATCCTGAGCTGATACCTCGGTTTCAGTCAAAATTACATTGTCATAAATTAGCTTCCCTGTGCATTTCTATAAATATTTTCAACGTTGTTTATCCTGAGCTGATACCTCGGTTTCAGTCACATTCACACCGTCATAAAATAGATTCCCTGTGCATTTCTATAAATACTTTCAACGTTGTTGATCCTGAGCTGATATCTCGGTGTCAGTCACATTCCCACCGTCATAAAATAGATTCCCTGTGCATTTCTATAAATACTTTCAACGTTGTTTATCCTGATCTGATACCTCGGTTTCAGTCACATTCTCACCGTCATAAAATAGCTTCCCTGTGCATTTCTATAAATACTTTCAACGTTGTTGATGCTGAGATGATACCTCGTTTTCAGTCATATTTCCACCGTCATAAAATAGCTTCCCTGTGCATTTCTATAAATACTTTCAACGTTGTTTATCCTGATCTGATATCTCGTTTTCAGTCACATTCTCACCGTCATAAAATAGCTTCCCTGTGCATTTCTATAAATACTTTCAACGTTGTTGATCCTGAGCTGATACCTCGGTTTCAGTCATATTCACACCGTCATAAAATAGCTTCCCTGTGCATTTCTATAAATACTTTCAACGTTGTTGATCCTGAGCTGATACCTCGGTTTCAGTCACATTCACACCGTCATAAAATAGCTTCCCTGTGCATTTCTATAAATACTTTCAACGTTGTTAAACCTGAGCTGATACCTCGGTTTCAGTCACATTCACACCGTCATAAAATAGCTTCCCTGTGCATTTCGATAAATGCTTTGAACGTTGTTGATCCTGAGCTGATACCTCGGTTTCAGTCACATTCCCACCGTCATAAATTAGCTTCCCTGTGCATTTCTATAAATACTTTCAACGTTGTTTATCCTGAGCTGATACCTCGGTATCAGTCACATTCCCACCGTCATAAAATAGATTCCCTGTGCATTTCTATAAATACTTTCAACGTTGTTGATGCTGAGATGATACCTCGGTTTCAGTCACAATCCCAACTTCATAAAATAGCTTCCCTGTGCATTTCTATAAATATTTTCAACGTTGTTTATCCTGATCTGATACCTCGGTTTCAGTCACATTCTCACCGTCATAAAATAGCTTCCCTGTGCATTTCCATAAATACTTTCAACGTTGTTGATCCTGAGCTGATACCTCGGTTTCAGTCATATTCACACCGTCATAAAATAGCTTCCCTGTGCATTTCTATAAATACTTTCAACGTTGTTGATCCTGAGCTGATACCTCGGTTTCAGTCACATTCACCCCGTCATAAAATAGCTTCCCTGTGCATTTCTATAAATACTTTCAACGTTGTTGATCCTGAGCTGATATCTCGTTTTCAGTCACATTCACACCGTCATAAAATAGCTTCCCTGTGCATTTTGATAAATACTTTGAACGTTGTTGATCCTGAGCTGATACCTCGGTTTCAGTCACATTCACACCGTCATAAAATAGCTTCCCTGTGCATTTCTATAAATAATTTCAACGTTGTTGATCCTGAGCTGATACCTCGGTTTCAGTCACATTCACACCGTCATAAAATAGCTTCCCTGTGCATTTCTATAAATACTTTCAACGTTGTTAAACCTGAGCTGATACCTCGGTTTCAGTCACATTCACACCGTCATAAAATAGCTTCCCTGTACATTTCTATAAATACTTTCAACGTTGTTGATCCTGAGCTGATACCTCTGTTTCAGTCACATTCCCACCGTCATAAAATAGCTTCCCTGTGCATTTCTATAAATACTTTCAACGTTGTTGATCCTGAGCTGATACCTCGGTTTCAGTCACATTCACACCGTCATAAAATAGTTTCCCTGTGCATTTCTATAAATACTTTCAACGTTGTTATCCTGCGCTGATACCTCGTTTTCAGTCACATTCACACCGTCATAAAATAGCTTCCCTGTGCATTTCTATAAATACTTTCGATGTTGTTGATCCTGAGCTGATACCTCGGTTTCAGTCACATTTACACTGTCATAAATTAGCTTCCCTGTGCATTTCTATAAATACTTTCAACATTGTTGATCCTGAGCTTATACCTCTGTTTCAGTCACATTCCCACCGTCATAAAATAGCTTCCCTGTGCATTTCTATAAATGCTTTCAACGTTGTTGATCCTGAGATGATACCTCGGTTTCAGTCACATTCCCACCGTCATAAAATAGTTTCCCTGTGCATTTCTATGAATACTTTCAACGTTGTTGATCCTGAGCTGATACCTCGGTTTCAGTCACATTCACACCGTCATAAAATAGCTTCCCTGTGCATTTCTATAAATACTTTCGATGTTGTTGATCCTGAGCTGATACCTCGGTTTCAGTCACATTCACACCGTCATAAAATAGCTTCCCTGTTGCATTTCTATAAATACTTTCATCGTTGTTTATCCTGAGCTGATACCTCGGTTTCAGTAACATTTACACTGTCATAAATTAGCTTCCCTGTGCATTTCTATAAATATTTTCAACGTTGTTTATCCTGAGCTGATACCTCGGTTTCAGTCACATTCACACCGTCATAAAATAGCTTCCCTGTGCATTTCTGTAAATACTTTCAACGTTGTTTATCCTGAGCTGATACCTCGGTTTCAGTCACATTTACACTGTCATAAATTAGCTTCCCTGTGCATTTCTATAAATACTTTCAACGTTGTTTATCCTGAGCTGATACCTCGGTTTCAGTCACATTCACACCGTCATAAAATAGCTTCCCTGTGCATTTCTATAAATACTTTCAACGTTGTTGATCCTGAGCTGATACCTCGGTATCAGTCACATTCCCACCGTCATAAAATAGCTTCCCTGTGCATTTCTATAAATACTTTCAACGTTGTTGATCCTGAGCTGATACCTCGGTTTCAGTCACATTCCCTCCGTCATAAAATAGCTTCCCTGTGCATTTCTATACATACTTTCAACGTTGTTGATCCTGAGCTGATACCTCGGTTTCAGTCACATTCCCACCGTCATAAAATAGCTTCCCTGTGCATTTCTATAAATACTTTCATGATAATTGTTCTGGTGAGCTTAGAGCTATTGTAGCTAAACTTTATGAATTTAAAGTGCAGTACTAGATTGGCGGCAAGGTCTCTCCTCATTTTTACTGCTGAAATGGTTAGAAC
>OZ010572.1:44571227-44617653 GCA_963932145.1 Acanthosepion lycidas | reverse complement strand
GTGATGTGATCATACAGCTACTGTAATATCCTTTATTATTAATTTATTACAATATTTTAGCACTACTATTTATTTCTGTTTCTCTGTCGGTCTCTCTACATAGATAGATAGATAGATAGATAGATATGGATGAACACACACACACATATGTATATATATATATATATATATATATATATATATATATATATATATATATATATATATTATTCATATATTATATATGCTCGGTACTTATTGGAGAGCATTCAATATCACTGATAAAGCTAACATAATTATTGCGTTGATGTGAGTTTGTGACCCTGGGTTTCAAATCTGGTGATTCGAAAGGCGTTGAAACCTAGGGTCACAAACTCACATCAACGCATCTCTCTCCCCCCCTCTCTCTCTTTCTCTTTATACACATATATATATATATATATATATATATATATATATATGAAAAAGAAATAAAGAAAAAGTGTAGACATGAAAACAGCATCATAAACCGATTGTTAAGGTAAGATAAATCTCTTTCATTCATTAACAGATATATTTATATTTAATTTAAATATGCTACATAAAAGCTTGAATCATTCCCCAATAAATAAATGCTAATCATTGACTCCAAATAAATTTTAAACTACTTCTATTCGTGCATTTTTTCATATGACTTATATAATTTACATTTTCTGTTCGCTTTGCTTCTTTTTTTTTACTATTTAATGACAGTGTCTTTTCACTATTTCTTAATTTAATCTATTTATTTGTGCTCATCATTTTACCTGTTTTGTGCTCCTCCCACATTATTCGAAGAGAAAATGATGACATAATCAAGACGTTGACGTCTACATTACTTCAAACAAAAAAGTCAAGAAGGAAACCCCCATCGTTTTAAAAGAACGATTTTATAAATTTAAACCGAGAGTAACACCAGCTGGTCAGTTAATGAATACTATATGTTTCCTTATAAGGAAACGGTTATTATTACCATTATCTTTACTATTTGTCTGTTGTTTTTTTTTCTTTCTTTCTTTCACTAATTGCTACTTTCTTCTTCTCTTTTTTTCCTTTAGTCTGAAATTACCTTCTATTACTTCTTCTCAGTGGCCGATCTTCATTTTTTTTAACTTCCGTAAGAATTTATATATTTTTCTTTATTTTAATGCGTTTCTTTCTGCTTGATTATTTTTCCTTAGTATGTTTTCTCCATTTTTTATTAAATTTCTATTTTCTTCAATTCCGTTTCTATTTTTTTTTGTCGTCCTTCTTTGCCAATTTTATTCTTTGCGCCATTTTGCTTACTGCCTTCCATTTTGTTTTATGTTTTCAATGACTTGCATTTTTTATTCTCTTCTTTCATTTGATTATTTTGAATAGTTTTCTTCTTTGATGTCTTTCTGCCTCAAATTTACAATTATTTTCTGTTCTATCATTTACACAGTTGTTGATCTGAGGTAAATTTACAGAGTATGTTGTCTTCAATTCCAACAACACCTAGGAGAGTTATTACCAACGATAATGCCAGGAAAACGCCAGTTCGATCATAGCAGGACTAAAAACCTATAAACAATATCCTGGGTACTTCAAAGGAAACGAATATTGGAGACTAATTACTTTTTAAATGCAATCTCCCTTTAGCACCTAGACGATCACGACTCTCCACGTATTCCTTTTCTTTATTACCTGTGACATAATACGGCTTTTGGGGGAATATGCTTGAGTCGTTTCTCGTTGCCTTCTCTACGGTTTTGAATTCAGAGTAGTCCATCTGTCTAAGGCTAATGAGCTCAGTTTACCCTCCTATTTAATCCATGCCTTTTCCAAGGACATTAGTACGAAAGTGTCTTGGTTGGAATTTGTGTTTGTCTCGTCGGTTCCACTTTCTGGGATGTTTTTTTTTTTTTTTTTGACATTTCAACTGTATCAAACGAGGCATTTAATATAAAATATTATACATTTATTCTGTCAATAATGATTAATAATTTTCAACTTTTTAGATTTTATTTTAAATTCACAACATACAGATGAATGTCGAACCTTACTACATAATCAAGTACATTAAATTTTAAGTAAGAAGTTGCAAAAGTGAACACTTAATCACTTTTCCTATATCGCGAGAGATATTTATTTTGTTAAGCAGAAAATAACTAAAGCTAAGCAGCGTGGAGAGGTAGTAGAGTAGTAGTAAAGTTAGTGGGCATCGATTCAAATGATAATCAGCGATAAAATACGACCGTGATTGTAGTCTGATATTTTTCTGGATAGAGAAGAAAGGATGAGTTCTTCAGATCAGTATAATGCAATAGAAGACGAGCCTATGTATGACAGAGGAAGTGATTCAAATATGGAAGAAGCAGAAGAAATGAGACTAAGATCTTCATTAAAAAGATCAGGAGATCAACCTCAAAGGGAAGTGGAGGAAGGGAAAACATAATGGCTCATTCTGATCAATTAAGATTCAGAACTGAAGAGGAAGACGTCGTGATGGAAGAAGATCTTGACAGAGAAGAAAGGATGAGTTCTTCAGATCATGATAATGCAATAGAAGACGAGCCTATGGATGACAGCGGGAGTGACTCAGATATGGAAGAAAATGAAATGCGACCAAGATATCCATTAAAAAGAACGGGGCATAAACTTCAAGGAGGAAAGAGTTTTTAGAAGAAGGCATTAAAACTCTTCGGTTCATGGAAGTGTAGTGGATTGGGGAATAGGATTGTATCTATTTTCATATGTTAATTAGAAGAGATATAAAGCGTATAGTAAAGAGACAGGCAGAAATTGACGACTGATGATGCGGCGTAGACCATCATAATACACCAATATTTATACAACCGCCAGAGTTTGCTGTGGCATTATATATGGAACCAATGAGTGAATAAAAGTTTTGACGTATTTGTTTAAAAATATCATACTTGTGATAAAACGGTTTGTATAAGAGGCTAGATTTTAATTTTCTTTAGTAAAATATTTATAGATTCCAGTTTTGATTTTTGTTTCTTTGGGCATTTTGTGATGTTGGATGGCTTCGCTTTTTACTTTTGCTATATCAAGCTAAAGCTCGTTATCACTTCCAAAAATACTCGTCATATCCGAGACTTCGTAGACACCGGTAGTAGTAGTAACACCTTCAAATAATCTCCGCACTAGTAATACTTGTTCAAGTAGTAATTGCCAAATAGAATAATGATCAAAAGAGAATCGTAATCCGTATAGTAGTAGAGTAGAGAGACAATAGCAATACTGGACAGACAAGAAGTGTGAACAGTAAACGTACAGACATCATGTTACTTCCTATTTATTTACTTCTTTTATGATCACATGATCTACTTAATGATGGAATCGCTCGTGTGACTCACTGGCGATCTAGTTTCAAACCACAGCGTCGGCAATGACACTTTTATACAACAGTGCATGAAATATTATGGAATGAAGCAATTCATTGGCATATCTGATTATATCTGAAAAGATCTTGCCCAAATGCAACCTGATTGGGAGTAGTCTGGGCTAGATTGTTGTGCTCACTTTCTCATAAATCCTCTTGTGAAAGGCATGAAGCCGTTTCTCCCCCACATACCAACTATAGGTTAAATAGCAGCGCAAACTGGGTTCTGTATCTTTGGAGGCAATCAGTCTCGGAGAGAAGCCTGAAGAAGGATAGAGTCTGCTCTGTTGATCGCGACCTCTTTTATCAGGGTTGTTCCACATATTTTCCGCTTAACAGGAATACTACTACTACTACTACTACTACTACTACTAATAATAATAATAATAATAATAATAATGTACAATGTGTCCTCGCTTCTTCCTGTTGTACTTAAGTTTTGTACAAGGCAAGGCTGCTCAGCTGTCCTGAGAAGGAAAGTAGGTTCAGAGACTGAATTATATTTTCCTTCTGAAATTTGCAAATCCAATAAGAAATACTCGTATAGAATGTTCAGAGGTAATCTCGACGTTATTGGACTTTGACATTTTCCGTTCCGATACGTGTGAGATTGCCAATCATTGTGAAAGGACAATGAAGTTGCATTGTCCAAAGTTTAATTAAAGACGAATATATCATATTTGGAAGATACAAAATCTTAATGGACTATAGCAAACAGTTGTATATGCTATCTATCTATCTATCTATCTATCTATCTATCTATCTATCTATCTATCTATTTGTCTGTCTGTCAGTGTCTGTTTCGTATTTTGTTCAGGTTTATGTATTCCATCTCTCTCTCTCTCTCTCTATCTATCTATATATATATATATATATATATATATATATATATATATATATGTGTGTGTGTGTGTGTGTGTAGTGACCCATTTAAAAAATGAAAATTGTAGAAAAAATCAATAGATGCAAGTAAAATCTGAAATCTCAATTCTGTGCAAAGTAGGGAGACACGAATATTAAATTTAGCATTTATTAACCAATCAGCGAGGTTGTTTGAAACACAGTTCAAAGCTTTGATAAAGCAGACAAACATTTCTGTGTCGTATGCTAAAAAAATTAAAGCTCGCATCCAGGAAAATGATTTGCAAGCTTTCCTCGCCTAAATATCAATATTAAAATCATAGTACTATAAGAAAAAAAAACAAAAAAAAAAACAAAAAACGTGAAAATCCCTGACAGCGTTCGGAATCAGCCAACCTTTGGACATTCATTATATCCAGAAAAGAAGACACGTGTCTTACAAGATAAAATATAAATAAAGAAAATTACATAAGCAACGTTGAGCTTTGTCAGTACTTAGATGGGTGACCGCTTGGGAATACCACATGCTGTAAGCTTAGGTGTGCAGGTGGTCATGATGATCGTTTGGTTCGTTATATTCACTTATGCGCAAATATCATATATTATCCCCCAACTATGGGTTAATTAGTAAGATGTGTATCACTAAAATCATTACTATAAAAAATAAAATAAAAAATTGGGTGAAAAATATTTACATTTCGGCATTAAATAACCGATAGAAGTTAATATGCCGCTAAACAAAAATCAACCAACCGAACAACTTTTTTCTTTACCAATTGACCAATTTTAATTCTTGTTATTACATTGTCGCAATCAATAATAACTTTCGTTAGTTATTTTCTCTGTCTTCCTTTCCTTCTCTAAATAAATCAATCAATCAATCTATCGTATTTATTCATACATCCATCTACTTGAAATGTTTTTGTTGTTTTTTTTCGTACTCTTTTACAAACACATCCGTATTCTCTCCCCCTTTTCGTACAAATTATACATGTTGTGGATTTGAATCAACTCACAGCAAAAGAAAAGGTAAAAAAGGTGTTTAAATATAAAAAATATAAGATATTTTTATTTTCGTGTTATTTACAACTAAATTCTTTTAGCGTGTATGAATGTTAAATTTCTTACTTCTTGTTTATTTTAAGATGAAAAGAAACGCGATTTATTCGTGTGAGAAAGAAGGGGCAAGTGAGAAAGTACGGAGGAAAGTATAAGTGTCACGTAGCTTCGGGAGGAAGATGGATGAATGAATAATGGGATATCTTTTAAGCCGAGCGTCGTGAATTGTTACCGTCTGTTGCCGTCTGTCTCACCTAACTGATTTGTCTCTAGAAATTTTGCTTAAATACCTTTCAAAGCGACCACGAAGCATTTTTTTTTGTTGTTGTTGTTTTAATTGTTGGCGAGAATGCGACTTGTTGGTTGAAAAATGTTAAAAATTTATTTTTAGATCATTAATTTAATAACCGGAAGACTGCGCAATCCTCCAACTCAGAAACCTTTTTATTTATTTGGTGTTTGATTGCCTTGGTGTTTATTTCCGTTTTCGCTCCACATACACAGTTTCTTAATAGTTCAGCCATGAAGCTGATCATGCGAAAGTTTTAAAAAAAGACAGAAAAGAAGTCTTGTAATGCAGTTCTTGTTTAACAAGTGAAGAAGCACGAATACCAGTCTTGTATGAAGCGCGCATCTCTAACCCTTTGACAAATGATCTATCGTCTCCTCCGACGAAATCCGGCTGACCTCATAACTGCAAGTCAGATGTACTGTGACCTTCCGCGCTAGAAGAAGTCACTTTATTGATGCGAACTTGATTTCAGTTGGACTCTGCCTATGTGTACCGTGTTGAAAAGAAAATGTTTGTGGAAAGTGGAAGTCCTGAGATTTCGGTTTCCAGACAGCGAGGCGTCGAAGCTTCAACGGGGTGACTCGATGTCGCATGGCTTCTCACAGCTTCTTTGTGCCCGGGCATGCGCAGAGTAAACTAATACTAATTAAATGTGGATATGAGGAAAAGTTGATTGGGAAGAACGAGCAAAGGATGTGGGCATGAATTTTGAGTGCTAGGAATGAGATTGGGCACAGAGAAATCTTAAAGGACGAAATGCTGTGTCAATCATCGTCATCTGTCTCCTTGAATTCTGTTCGTTTTATTGTCATTTCTGTTCAGTAACGTTTTCTCAATTTCTTTTATTCTGTGGTCTTTCATTCTCAGTAACCTCTTGTGTGGTTTTTATCGCCTTACTTCGGGGAAATTATTAGAGACAGAGAGGAGGAGAGGTGGTAGGGGAGAGAGAGGGGGTGAAGAAAGAGAGGAAGAGAGAGGGAGCGAGAGAGGGTGAAGTGGTGGAAGAGAGAGGAGAAAAGAAAGAGAGGGAAAGAGTGGAAGAAAGGGAAAGAGAGAGAGCGAGAGAGAGGGACGAAGAAAGAGAGGGAGCGAGAGAGGGGGCGAAAAAGGGTGAAGTGGTGGGACAGAGAGAAGAAAAGAAAGAGAGGAGAAAAGAAAGAGAGGGAGAGAGTGGAAGAAAAGGAAAGAGAGAGAGAGGAGAGAGGGACGAAGAAAGTGAGGAAGTGAGAGGGAGCGAGAGAGGGTGAAGTGGTGGGAGAGAGAGGAGAAAAGAAAGAGAGGGAGAGAGTGGAAGAAAGGGAAAGAGAGAGCGAGAGAGAGGGGCGAAGAAAGAGAGGAAGAGAGAGGAAGCGAGAGAGGGTAAAGTGGTGGGAGAGAGAGGAGAAAAGAAAGAGAGGAGAAAAGAAAGAGAGGGAGAGAGTGGAAGAAAGGGAAAGAGAGAGAGAGAGGAGAGAGTGAGGGACGAAGAAAGAGAGAAAGATAGAGGCAGCGAGAGAGGGTAAAGTGGTGGGAGAGAGAGAGGAGAAAAGAAAGAGAGGAGAAAAGAAAGAGAGGGAGAGAGTGGAAGAAAGGGAAAGAGAGGGAGCGAGAGAGAGGGGAAGAGAGACGGTGTAATTTTACGATTTCGAATAATGAAACACGTGGAAAAGAGAACAAAAGTTAAGAAATTAAATTTAGATACTAAAGAGATAGAAGCGTACCAATCAAGATCAGGTGTAAATAAAATGAAAGCATCAAAGACCTAATTAAATAAAAAGAAACGGAAGAATTTTCAGATTAAAGAAGGTGTAGCTGTTGTATTAGAGATCGTAAAACTTTAACCAAGTTCTACAAATCGCTGGTTGTCTCAACACCACCACCCTCTACGGGTGTGAGATTTGGACACTCCTGTCTGAGACAAGAAAAATAAAGTTATTCGAGAACAAATGCCAGTGAAAGCTCCTTCCCATCTGCTACTAGGAGCACAAAACCAACGAGCAAAGTCGAATGTCTCGTGGGCCAACAGAAAACAAACCTCGCTGCTATTAAGCGTCGGAAGATGGCATGGCTGTGCAGCATTACACGACATGACAGCCTCTGCAAGACCATCATGCAAGGTACTATTGAAGATGGACGCAGACGGGGACGGCAACGTAAGAGCTGGCCAGACAACAAAAAGTAGATGAGCATGACAATAGGGAAACCTCCGAGGGCCACCGTCAAAAGATCATCCTAATTTTCTGTTTTTTTTTTTCTGCCCTCAGGTGACCCCTACGATTGAATCAGTCGAGGTACTGATGATGATGATGATGATGATGATGATGATGATGATGATGATGATGATAAAAACTTGAAAAATTAAAACTAAAAAGAAAAGAAAGCTTAACTCATGATTTTTATATGATCGAAAACAGAATACGTTTATAAAATCGGAAGAAAATATTTGAAGGAATGACGCTAGATTTTGTGAGAACAAGGTTAAAGATATAATGATTAACTCAGTATAGCTTAGATGTGAAATAAGCAAGTCAGGAGCGTACTACCCTCAAACTCCCCGACCGGGAGACAATCCTGATTGGGGGCCCCGAGCAGTAGCTTTTGCCCATTGATATCTTATCATCATTTACTTTTTTCTACCTACATTTATATACGCTACAAATTAAAATAAGCAAAATTGAAGGCTGAAAAATTTTTTACCGATTTTGACGTCATTCAGGGGCTTTCTATTTTTTTTTTTTTTTTTTTTTTTTTTTGCTCATGAAGAAGGAAATTACTGGAAAGTAATTGAAACTCATTGAAGCGAGCTGAATGTGTAATGCTCCTCATGCCAATGACACTTCCACCGAGCTTCTCTACGGCATATGACTTCACTGAATTTTGATGTATTCCTCTCGAATTTATATTTAAACTAGGGTCATCAGGAGAGTATTGAAAAAAGAATATATAAATTTCACTAATTTTCATGCATATTGTTGAATGTGTTAAAATTATTCAACTTTTAACAAGAAAAGTCTCAACTTGATGCTAACAATTGTCGCAAAACGTTTATTTTTTAAAGATAGAATGATCTATTATGACATGTCTATAATTTTCATTTAAGTACATTGTATTTACTTTCAAATTTTCTAGTTATATCACACATGATTCATTATTGTATATAACTAGATATTATTGTACATAATTAAAACAATAAAATTTGTATTTTATATGAATACTATCTTATGAAAATTGAGATGTAGTTGAGCATCATAGATTTTTATAATTAGCAGGTTAATTATGCGCATTAACAAAATACAAAGAATGAGAACAGAACCGCTGGATCCAAACAATGTTCTCAGTTATTGTTATTTAGTAGTAATTTAGATCTCCATATGTCCGCCCCCAGTCGTAGAATCCAGTCGCACAGTTTTCAGGACTGGGTTATGGATTGCCTTGGTTTTTATCCATACATCGTATTTGTAATTGTTATATATTAACTGTAGCTTAGCTCTGGAACAAAGACAGAAGCATGAGGCACTCCGCGAAAATTGAAATCACTATTAATGATCATTAAATCTAGTTTGCTGTCCATTACCCCCCAAATGAAACGTCCAAAATTGTAGCTTCATACTGATAAAATCTGTGGTGGCTATTATGTAGGTGTTTTACTGTTATTTTTATTTTATCTTTATACGTTTCCTTTTCTCTTTCGATGTATGAATTGAATGTATATCTACATATATACCTTTTAGACATACACACAATCTTTTATATATATATATATATATATATATATATATATATATATATATATATATATTACGTTTATACATTCTTTTTATAGATACAAATATTTAAGTAAATGCTCTGTTTATAATAAACAGTATTAAACAACATTTACCGGCCTGAATGTCCGAGAAATTCTCACAGAAAATATTTGTCCTCCGACAGTATTCGAACCTGTATCCTATACGGAACCGTCATTTAGCTTAACGTGCCTTTACCGATTTGGCCACAGAGGAGCGTTCGGTTAGCAAGGTCGAATTTACTGTATTTAAACTTCAATCTTCTATGTATCTCTCACGTACATTCATATCTGCTCATGGCATATCAAATGTAAACATATATATATATATATATATATATATATATATATATATATATATATATATATATATATATATATATATATATATATATATATATATATTGTCATCCACAGACAGACTGTTTCGCTTCATTACAGCAGCTCATCAGTGTGGCTAGACATCCGATTGCCTCAAGCCAGGATCGAAACCCAACTGATTTGGCATCAGTCGAAGATTTTTCCCCTAATCTATCAGCTCCCGGCAGAGCGGAAGGTGAATTTTTACGTATTTATTTTTGAATAAACACGCCAGTGACTCAGAGTGCTCGAGTCATACAAGAGCTTTGCATTATCAGCAGAAGCAATTACTCTTTACAAATTCGCGCTTTCCTTCTAAAGTGCTCGACCGAATTTTATTTTGTCGGGGGCATATATATTGTCATCCACAGAGAGAGAGTTTCGTTGTATCACAGCTTATTGTGGCTCGACATTCGATCGTCTCAAATTTTTCCTCTAAGATATCAGAGAAGAATGTGAATTTTTACTTATATATTTTTGAATAAACATATTGATATAAGCTTCATTGAATACTTTACACAAGTTTTGCCGGCTTATTTTGAAGCTCTAAGCAACTTTTTACTTTTTACCATCCCTCTTTGTCCCCGCTCTGTCATCTATTAAGACAAGCACATTAGGTTGATTACTCGCTGTGTCTATCTGCCCTTCCTGCCTTTAATATGTTTCGTGAGCTCCTTTGTCATTATGCATACAAGAGATTTCAATTGTCTCCTTTTGATTGTAAGTATAAATGTCGTTTTAGTTATGATTGTAAGTATAAATGTTGTTTTAGTTTCCATTTTCCTTGAATCTTTCTCAATGCTCACATGTTCCTTTCATGGTATTCTCAGCATCTGTCTACAGAACAAGATCTCTGTCGTTTTGAGTCTTTGCTTTATCTGTAAGAAAATTGTCCAGCATTCATTGCCATATATATTGCATATTACGTGGGCACCCCGAGGCAGTGTAATAGTTAGCAAGCTTCTCTAGCTAGAACAATTACAAATGAGTAGTGACTTCGATCCTCACTGGGTGCCTCATACTTTCGGCTTTGTGCCACATCTGACCTACGCTTGGAAAATCATTTAGGGCACTCCGAGGTGGTGTAAAGGTTAGCAAGCTTTCTCGCTAGAACAATTACGAATGAGTAGTGAGTTCGATCCTCACTGGGTGCCTCATACTTTCGGCCTTGTGTCGCATCTAAGCTACGCTTGGAAAATCACTTTGTTGCATATTAAGTAGAATTTCGGCATTCTTTACTCTGTTTTTAACGAAATTTTCCCATCTCTTAATACCTTGCTTAGTTTCTAGATGACTTTTTTCGCTGTTTCAGTGCCTTCGGATTTCTGTGTCACATTTTCCGCCATCTGTTATTAAACTATCATGATAGTTAAAATTCAGTACCTGCTTTGATTCTGACATCCCCAGTTCGTGACTCACACACTGGACTGTCTCACGTGTTAACGAACATGCTACATTCATAGTGATTTGTGTCCTATAAAACTTACATTCGACATTAAATAACCCAACGAGTTGAGATATTGTTAAATTAACAAACCTAAACAAAATCTTCCCTGACCTAAAAGGAAGAATCGATAAAGGAATATGGTCAACAATAATAGCAACAATAAAATGGAAGCGTTTATCGCTTGAAAGGCCAACGAAATGCTTTAGTTTCTGCTGAGTTGCTTCGGGCTTCGAACACAATGAGAGAAAAAAAATTAATTAAGTGGTCATAAGGATGATTTCGAAAATAAATAAATTGGGGTGGGTATTATAAGGTGGAGGAATCAAGTGTGGCAAAAAGAGGGAGGAGGTATCGGAAAGAGATAATTTATGCGGAAAAGATGAAAAATTAAGAAATCAGTGATGAAGAACGAGAAAGAAAGCGGGTGTTAAAAAGACGAAGGAGGCGAAAAGAAAGAAAAGGAGGAGAAAAGAAGATTGAAGTTGGGAAGGTGAAGATATGGGGGAGGAGGAGAAAGAAGAAGAAAAATAAAGAGGGGGTGAGGTTAAGAATAACCAGAAGAATGTGAAGTTGAAAAGAGAGATATATGGAGGAGGAGGAGGAGAAAAAGAAGAAGGGCGGAAGAAAATGAAAAGAAAGAAGAAATGGACGAGTGTAAGGAAAAATAGTAGAAGGATGGGAAGGAAGATGAACATGGAGGACGAGAGGAAGAGTAAAATAAAATGTAGAAGACGAGGTAGCAAAGAAATGAAGGAAAAAAATGAAGAAGAGGAGGACAGTTAAGAACATGAGAACGACAAGGCTAAAACTGTGAACTATTCTAATCAAGTGCTATTAATTTTGATGGATAATGTTGGTCGCAGACAAAAGGGAAAAAATCTGATTTTCTGAAATTCTGACGAGAATCGGTGAAAATGCTTCCGAGCAGAAAATATGATTGACGTTTTCCTGTTTTAGACTGTCATTGAGTCGTTTTGTTTGGTTCTTGGAATTCTAAGTTTTAAGAGTTTAATCTTCTAATCTCTGTTGCTTTACTAATCGTATTATTATTATTATTATTATTATTATTATTATTATTGTTGTTGTTTTTGTTGTTCTTGTTCTTGTTGTTCTTGTTCTTGTTATTTTCGCATGTTATATTTACTGTTTTGTATCCTGTAGAGCCGGGTCTAAACTATGGTCCTTAGGTTCTATAAGAGAATTATCATTTAATTGATAGCACTTTTCTTAGTATACAGGATGTTTCTCGTAGAGTGATCTTCTAGGTAACTCGTATGCTGATGATGACTGGGACACTGTTAGTAAAATTGTCCATTCCTTTTCTCACGAGGCTCCGATTACTATTGGTATAGAAGGAGAAAAAAAGATTGAAGTTGGGAAGGTGAAGATATGGGGGAGGAGGAGAAAGAAGAAGAACAATAAAGAGGGGTGAGGTTAAGAAGAACCAGAAGAATGTGAAGTTGAAAAGAGAGATATGTGGAGGAGAAGGTGGAGGAAGAGGAGAAAAAGAAGAAGGGCGGAAGAAAATGAAAAGAAAGAAGAAATGGACGAGTGTAAGGAAAAATAGTAGAAGGATGGGAAGGAAGATGAACATGGAGGACGAGAGGAAGAGTAAAATAAAATGTAGAAGAACCTTCATTCCCCACATCTTATTAACCTCGATCTCTAGGTCCTTGTATTTGGACAAGCCCAGGCTGTAGAATTGGACATCTCAAAAGCCTCTGACAGAGTCTGGCATTCAGTTCTTCTCCACTAGCTGAAAAGCTATGTTATCTTCGGACACATTTTTGAGCTGATCCAGTCGTTCCTATCAAATGGTGAAATGAAAGTTGTCGTATATGGCCATTTGTCTACATCTTTCCGTACTAACGCGGGTGCCCGCCATGGCTCCATCCTTAGTCATACGCTGTTTTAAATCTTCATTAACGCTCTTTCCGATGACATCGGATCCCTACTTGGTATCTACGCTGACGACTCTACTATTTATTCCTGCCTCGATAGTAAGGCTGATCAGTCCGACAAGACCAAAATGATGTACTAAATAAGCTTAAGACCGTCGTTAACTGGGCCAAAAGATGGCATGTCAATTTTAAAGCCTCCAAAACTAAACTTCTCTCAATTAATCATCTGAGAGACCCTTCTATCAGCATGGCTGATGCTATCCTCCAGGAAAGTGACTCATTGACCTTCTCTGGATAACGTTCTCAGATGATATGAAATGGAAAGACTATATCGAATCTATTGTGAGGTAAGCTGCTAAGAAAGTCGGTTCACTGTCGCAGTCGATACAATTTTTCTCTCCTGAATCTAGCTTGAATATCTATAAATCTACCATTCGTCTATGCTTTGAATATTACTGCCATATATGGTCCGGTACCCCTGCGATTTATCTAAATCTCTTTGATATGATCCAAAGAAGAATCAGCAATATTATTGATCCTGATCTGGCGGCTATGCTTCAGTCCCTTTCCCGTCGTCGTGAGGTTGCCTTTCTGTGCCTTCTTTATAAATACTTTCATGGTAACTGTTCAGACTAGCTCTTTGCTACGATTCCTAGACTGTATGAATTTAAGCGCAATATTAGAATAGCGACGAGATTTCACCAATTTACGGTTGACCTAACTGTAGCCGTAGCTTCTACGCTAACAGTTTTTTTCTCTCACCTCTCGTTTGTGGAACTTCCTTCCGGCTCCTTACTTTCCGTCTAACTTTAATCTGCAAGAATTTAAAGGCAATGCCAATTGCTTTCTACTGTACTCCTAAATGCACTTTTCTCTTTCTCTCTTTCTACTTATTACTAATGTTTCTGTTCCTAATTCCTCTACACCCTGCATTCCCTTATGTGTTAGTGCCTGTACTGTTTTGCTTGGAGTGACATTGACCTAAAAAAAATCAAACCGCGTTGTCTGATATATCTTTTCCATCTTTCCTCGCAATCAAAACAGAAGAGTGATTCATGAGGTATTAGTAGGACGTATCGTACATGCTAACCAGTGAAGGAGCAGCCCAAATTATTATTATTATTATTATTGTTTATTCATTATGATGATGATGATGATGATGATGATGATGATGATGATATGCGATAGCTTGAACTCGTGAACGAAGACTTAGGGCTTTTTACAAACTTGTTAAAGAACTTCTCACTCTCAAAAGAGGCAAGTAAAGTACCTTTTAATCTTACACTCATGTGGTGGGATATGTGCGTATCACGGCGCCATTCCTTAAATCTTTTGCGTGTCGTAGTCAATCGAGGTTGAACGTTGGAAGAAATATCCCACAGTCGTAGATTTCCTGTTGGCATTTTCCCTCTCTGGGCAAATGTATGTAGAGTTATGCTATATATATATATATATATATATATATATATATATATATATATATATATATATATATATATATATATATATATATATATATATATACGTGTGTGTGTGTGTGTGTGTGTGTTTGTATCTGTGTGTGCGTGCGCCGGCGCATAAATGACAGTTTCTCCATTTATATTCATCTCGTTTTTACCACCTTTTTTCCAGCCAGTCTCTCTTTGGAATATAGCTAAGCCCATGACTTGAAAAGCTTTCCTCTTTTGTTTAAATTACCTGATCTCACGATCTTGATAAGCGGATTCGCATTAGTGATTCAACGGAGAAGAAAGATTTTTGTCTTACCCATAGGTTGATACTCCCAATTATATATATATATATATATATATATATATATATATATATATATATATATATATGTATACATATATGTGTGTGTGTGTATGTGTGTGTGTGTTTATATATGCATGTATGTATGTATATATATATATATATATATATATATATATATATATATATATATATATCGCAGTTCCTTTTACTTCGGAAGCGCGATCAATCCAGAGGCCACCCTTAGAAACAAAATCAAAAGACGAATCCAGGCAACCGGTATCGATTGTTGTACTTTGCGATGTCTACTGTGGGATCAGAGAGGTCTCAAGCTCGTCACAAAGTGTAAGGACTATCGAACGGTTAGCATCTCAACATTGATGTACGTCCTCAAATATTTACTACTATAACGCAGTGTTTATCAAACGCTTGACAAGTTTGCAGTGCCACCACCTGCGCTACATCATGCAAATCTGGTGAAAACCAATGTCTCTAACATGAAAGTCCTTGAGAGAGCAAATATATGAAGTATAGAAGACCTGCTAGCAGTAGAAAGACTATGATGGACTGGGGATGTATATTGTTTGGACGACTCTCGATTGCCGAAAATTGCTCTGTATGATGAACCAAAGCGTGGAAAGGGACGGCGAGCTGCCAAAGACACCGCTACAAAGACTGCATCAAGAGGGACATGAAAGCGATGTGGATCGACGTAAACCAGTTTCAAACTGGCAGAAATGAATGAATCTCTCCTCTTGTCTTCGCCGAATAAAACGGACAGTTGATGATGAGTTAATATATGAGAACGAACTTTGTTTTGTTGATGGATTTGATAGTCGCCATAATAATTGTAGAATTAAACTGCATTATATCTGTGAAGATTACTTACGTTATTTACTTGCTGAATATTGTCCTCATCTTTATTGTTGCTATCACATTTCGGTCGTCCTACCCTCTGGCCTATATCAGGTGTTTGTCGACTCAGGTAACCTTCATGGAATTTCGAACTGAATACTTTATTTAATCTTCGGGAGTAGACTGTTCTTGATCCGCTGTCCAGGGATGTCTTGTTTAGTCCTTAATTACTACTGCTCAGTTATAGCTCGCCCCGTCTCCAATGAGACATAAGTACATAATACCAGACCAGGAACCCACAATTACTATGTCACCAAATTCACAAACCAACGGTTTAATCCATTAGGCTATTGTCCTGTGAGGCAATTCTAATAAAAGAATTTACTGCCACAAAACCTAATCAACCTGCTGATATACTGCTTGATGAACTCACAAAGGCTTCTCTTTTTACTACAGCTGCTGCTGTTGAAGTTTTACTGTCATTTCTCTTTATTTATTAACGGCTCCCATATTATTGTATTTATTTCTATGCTTGGCCTACTAAGGAGTTTCCCATAGCTTGGCGCTGATTTGTTTAGACGTATGTCTTTCCAGTCTTCCTCTATGTTTAACTCATTCCACAAGGGTTGATAACTACACTTTTCCCTCCATACATGATTAGCCGTACCTGATTTCATTGCCTCACCTTTAATTTTACTTTTAGGGTCAACTAGTTTCACAATTTTTTTTATTTATTCATTTTGCTATAACTGCAAAGTCGGAAGAATACACAGTTCTTGGTTATGTTTTCCTCCGTTTTAGGCTTTACTTAAGATTTTTCCGTAGAGTAGAACTGCTTCTGAATTTCGTCCTGATTTTGTATGTCGCAGATCTTCTTTGACAATAAACACTTGACATAAAGAATATAGACTGTGGCAGTTTTCTGCTCCTACTTGGTGACCTTTCACCTTCTGCTTGTAAGGGTTAAATGTCAACTACCTTATCATCGCTACTAACACCACATCTCTCTGGAGAAAGTTTTTGATTTAGTAGCATTTTATTTAGTAAAGTACAATAACAATATTTAAAAAAAATATATTTTTTATATAAATTGGTAAGCATGAAAGAAAATCTTGCATTCTTCGAGTTTTGCTTCTCATTCCACACGCACATACACATATACACAGAGAGACATTAATCTTTGTCATTATACACTCCCACCCATTTTCTGGTTGCCAGAAACAGTACTGGGGATTCATATGAATTTCAATAGCATAAAAAATCTTTTTCTTAGAGTTCAGATGAAAGGTAGTGTACTTATTTCTAGTTTAAAAAATAAACATTGATTTGGCAGAATTTTGTTATGGCAAGAAAGAAAGAAAGAAAGAATGAAAAAAAATGAACGAAAGATAAAAGGAAAAACCGAAAGAAGGAAAGATAGAACGAACGAAGAAAGAAAGAAAGAAAGAAAGAAAGAATAGATGAACGAAAGAAAGAAAACGAACGAACGAAAAAAGAACGTACGTAAAAGAAAGAAAGAAAGAAAGAAAGAACAAACGAACGAAAAAAAGAAAGAAACAAAGAGAGAAACAAACGAAGAGAGGAAAGGTTAGAAGAAACAAAGATAGGTGGAAAATTAATTTGAAAAGTAACTGAGGCTAAGAAATTAAGTAGAAGTATTGTATTTGTACATTAATGTTATAATATAAATCTTTTATCTTTCTCTTTCATTTTCCTTGCTTGAAAATCATATTTTCTTATAACAAAGATGAAAGGTAGTGTATGTGTATTTTGAGTTAAAAGGAATAAACATTCACTTTCTTGTGGCAATTTGATTTAAACAAGTTTTTTTCTCTAAAATCTTGGTCCAAAACTCTAAGTAAACACTTATTACCACTTGTAAATGAACAGAAAGTGCCGGTTGAAATTTTATAATAAACAACATAAGCGAGCACGTTTTAAATTTTCTTGGAGCCTTAATTCAAACATATAACTCCAGCAGAGTCGACGAACATTAAAGAAAAACAATAACAAGAGCAGACAAGAAAATCCAAGAGAGAAAATAATGTATTTCAAAAGTGAGAATAGTTTAAAATATTTTCTTTATTTTGTCTATAAACCAACAAATGTAAATATTTGTCAAATGCTACAAAAAAAAAAAAAAAATAGAAGAATACAAATAATCTAATTCCTTAAAAAGAAGCAACGGCACTTTTCAATTTGTATATAAAAATATCTATATAAATATCTATATTACCACAAGACTATCTGCATAAGATTTTTGCTTATTTATTGCTTGATTGCTTAAAGATGTTTTTTCTTCATTTTGATTGTCAGTATTTTCCATTTTGATTTGTTTTATCAATTTCTCGATTTATGCTCCGCATTTTGCTGTGTTAAAAATCTTCTGTCCTTAGCAGATGTCATTTTGTGTAAATTAAGCTGTGACTTTGACGTTCGTCCATATTTGACGATGATATTTGACTATAAAGTTAGATGGAGAAGACAATGCGATATTGAATAAAAAAACATAGAATGATAGATTTGAATAGACTGAGATAGATAAATATGAATAGACTGAGATAGATAGATCTGAGTCGACTGAGACGGATTGGCCTAAATAGACTGATATATAGAGAGATAGAGAGAGATTTGAATGGACTGATATATATATATATATATATATATATATATATATATATATATATATATATATATAGATAGATAGATAGATAGATAGATAGATAGATAGATAGATTTGAATATACTAGGATAGATACAGACAGAAAGATATACGTACAGAAAGAAGGATGGCTAGATTTAGAGCATATTTTTTGTTGTTTACGAATCTTTTTTCCTATTTCTCTGTGTATATCAGCATCTTTCACACTGCATTTCATTATTCTGGGATTATGTATTCTTACGTCGAAACAGATATTTTTTCACCATCGCTTAGATATTCCTTTCTATTCCATGAAGAATATTACAGAATTATACGTCGACATAAAATATATTTTTAAAAACGACACATTAAACGCATTATTTTCTCACCGTAAGGAGACTGACCACAATTTTTGACATAAAAAAGCTACTCCAATTAAAGAGAAAATAATTAACTAAGACGAAAATGTTTACAAAGTGTTTTAAGCGCTCGTTAATCCACATAATATTTGCGTCCAAGTTCTTAAAACGTTTCACTATTCTTAATAGATCATCTCTTATCGCAATATGGAATATTTAATAACAAAGACAAATGGAAACAAAAGGAAAAAGAATTTAAATGAAATTGGTTAGTATACGTACAGAAAACACATTTTTAAAAATAATCTAAATCTAAAATTACCAGCGTCTCTCGTTTGTGGGCATGTGTAATCCCATCAACGTAAACGAAATTAGTCCGATGAAGTCCTAAGGGACGAAACGCGTCACACGAAAAACTGTTCTTGATATATAAAAATTTATATAACATTATCCCATATGTTATATATATATTTATCATCTCTCAGTTGCGTCTCTGACTTTGGGCAGAGTGCACTCAGAGGCAACTCCGTCAAGGGACAAATTTGCAACTGAGGAAAATTATATTGAGAGGTGACCAGCCCTGGGGAACAGCTACCCTAGGCCGCGCCTCTCATTGCACCAGAACACAGGGCTGCGGGCAATTTTGTTCCTAGCCCCACCTTAAAAAAGACCTCGCGTCACAACTCTTCTTAGTGGGGATACAGAGTAAATAACTATATCTATATCTATATCTAAATATATATATATATATATATAAACAAATAAAATTAATAATATACTACACCAAATTGAAAGCTTCAAACCTAATTGTCCGAAATAGTACTATTCCCCGCAAACCTTACCTCAATAAACCCAATGCATTCTACAGGTTTAGATGCACGTTTTGAGAGTGTTTCTAGCACATACATCGGGCACACAACCACAACTCTCTCACGTCGGCTTAAAAAGCGCCATAAAAAACACCTTAAGGCAATACACTGTACCACTAGTAAGAGATTCAAATCCTCTGAAATAAGAAAAACCCTAATCAACCATACCAAAATCCTTTACAAAAACAAATGCAAAAAACGCTTACAAATTCTTGAAGCCAACATAATTAAAAAAAACAAAAACCAAACATAAATAAAATAGCATTTAATACTGGCAGAAACATATTAAGCATATTTAGTAAGTAATCCTCCAAATAATAAATACCACCCCCTCCGAATTGCTAATGAACTAATCTAACAATACTGCCTAAATAGCCAAAATATTATCTATAAAATAAGATAATGAACATCTTACTTCAAACCAAAAGCCATGACGAAGGTTGGCCACCACCGAAAGCGCTCGACAAAACACTAGGGACTAGGGCCTTTTTTTAACAACTTAAACCCAAATATATGAAAAAAACTTGCGAGAAAGCAAGAAAACGACATCACATGCCTCAGTATATATATATATATATATATATATATATATATATATATATATATATATATATATACAGTATTGTTTAAAATATATTTATGAAGGGGGGGCGTGTTTAATATCAGAAAACATTTGTAGATAGGGTGTGTAAATATGAGTCGTTCTGTTGCGTTTTTATTATCAACAGAATTATATTCTTCTTATTCTCTGCGCGATGTCTCTTCAAGATGTCGGCGATCATGACTTTTACAATTTACTATCCTTTGTCGCTCTTAGTAGCGTTTGTCTTTTTGCTATCTTTCTTAAACCCTGTTCGTTTCTTTTTAGTTTTTTTTTAATTAGTCAGTGAAAAATGTCATGATGTCATTTCTAATCTTAAAGAAATGTGTACACACCAGAAATGAAAGAAATAATAATAATAATAATAATAATAATAATAATAATAATAATAATAATAATAATAATAAACATAACAAGGTAGCGACATATGTGCACTGGAAGATATGCAAGAAGCACAAAATCGAAACCAACGAGAGATGGTATAAGCACAAAACAGACACACTTACCCAAAATAACGATGTAACTATACTCTGGGACATGTCAATTCAAACGAACAGAGAAATAAAAATCAACAGACCTGATATTATCATAAAAGACAGGAAGTGCAAGCTTATTGGTACAGCAGTACCATCTTTAGGAAAATTATCGAGAAACTGTCCAAATACAAGGACTTGGAGATCAAGATTAACAGGATGTGGGGAATGAAAACCGAGACTGTACCAATAGTAATCGGAGCTCTGGACCTCGTGAGTAAAGGAATAGACAATTTTACTAACAGCGTCCCAGTTAACATCAACATACAAGTTGCTCAGAAGATCGCCCTACTAGTAAAATCACATATACTAAGAAAAGTGCTATCAATTAAATGACAATTCTCCTATAGGGCCTAAAGACCATAGTTTGGATCCAGATCTACAGGATACAAAGCAGGAAACATAATTTACACAAATGATGATGATAATATTAATAATAATAATGAACGTAGTGAATATAAAACTCGGCATGATAGAGTGGGCCAATATCTGCAGTGGAAAATATGCAACTTTTACAGGAAGAAAACTACAAGTAACTGATATGAATATCACCCAGATCCGGTCACAGAGATAGGACCTGTAACAATTTTATGAGACTTTACAATACACAGACAGAACAAAGCTCATTGTCCAGACATCGTGATCAAAGACCACAAAAATAGAATGTGCTTTCTTATTGACATGATAGTCCCTGCAGATTGTAATGTATCTTTGAAGATCTTCAAAAAAAAATACAAGGATCCTGAAGTGGAAATCTAAAAAAAAATGTGGCACATGGGGACATCAATAATTCCAGTTGTGGTTTGATCCCTCGGATTTTTACAAAAATGGTCAGGGGAAAATGTTGTGAAGCCATTTCTGATCTTAGATCTCTGGTTGAGACACGGAAGGAAATGTATGTACAATAGAAATGAAAAGAGGTGGAAATAGAAATATTCGAATAATAATAATAATAATAATAATAATAATAATAATAATAATAATAATAATAATAATAAACAAAATGAATGACGTAACTCTTCCAATATTTTTCAAGTTGAGAGAAGAGTGCGATTTAAGAAAAGAAAGTGTTTGACAATGTTAAACAATATTTCGTCAGTATGTCTGTCAAGTTATATTTTATATGATTTTTCAAATATAAAAATATATAAATTTACATAAAATGATAAATTATTATCATAATTTTTTGCAGATTTATATATTTTTATGCTTGAAAAGTCTTTTTAAATATAACTTGAAGAAGACAGATATACTTTCAAAATGTTGTTTAACGTTGTCAAACACTGTTTTTCTTTTCTTTTTCTTAAATCGCGCTCTTAAGTAATAATAATAATAATAATAATAATAATAATATTCTAATTAAATAGAATTTTATAAAATTTTATAATTATTTGTTAAAATACCGAAAAAATACTCTGAATGAGATGTACATATAAATCTGCCTGTGAAAAAGCAAAATATCTTTGGGCATTTGTAAATAAGGGTAACATGCATATAATTTACACCCAGATATTTAAGGGTTCCATCAGATTGATCCCATCAAGGTCCCCTTTTTGTCATTAATTTTTAGCAATTTATCTTTCTTTATAAATAAAAAATAATACGCATTGACTAATAAATGGTTATCTCGAAAAGCGTGAAATTTCGAAATTAGAAGTATTTGCTTTCTTTTAAAAACTAGTCACGCTTTCCAAATCACGTAAAAGGTTATGGACAATTTGGAAAAAAGAAAAACAAAATCAAATAAACCTGATCTATAAGAAAGGGTTCTGTCGACAGTACCCTTCTATTGCACGGAGAGGAATAATTAGGTGATTAATCAAAATATTACGTAAGGTTTACGGCTATTTCACACCTTTTTTTTATCTAAATCTTTACATCTTTATTATGAAATGCTTTGAATTTTTAGATTTTTATTATAAACTGCTTTAGTAGAACTAGTGTTCTCATCTTCGTAGTTATAATATTTTATCTGCTATATTTTTCGACTTTCACCAAGTGCCTGTTGTAGTTGGTAATTGTCATGAGTTCTTAATGGCAGTTAATATTCTGCTACCATTTGATTGTATTGTATTATTATTATTTTCGATTCAGCGAATCATTGGTCGAAAAAGATTTCAATGCATTTTCTATGTAATAGTTTCTTCGACGGCAATTTTTGTACAAACTAAACATCAAAATGGATCATAGAAGCCTGAATAATTCTCCGACTTCTGATTGGCTAATATATGTGAAAAACATTACAACGCATACGCACAGGTGTTTAAAGTCAATTTACCGACAAAATCTGGTTATGTGTTCTCTAGCCTATCACGTGATTCACATTAATTACAAATTCTCACTCATCAATTCATCTCAACCGATTTCATCCCTTTTCAGTGAACAAATTTGAGCGGCAAGATACTTCAATATATTTTTCAACTCGTTAAACTAAAAACACTACATTTTTAGTAGCAAATACTACATCTCGATTTTCAAGCGAAGAATACAATTTTCTCTCATTCAACAAGTTTCTTTGAACTCGTCTTAAAACTCCTGCTATATTTAAACATTGAACTTTCAACTACAGAAACACGTAACATGACATTGCGAGTAACAAACTGTTTAATTCTCTTACAATTAACAATACATCTTACTAAAGTCTTCCAAACTCACAACCTTTTATCAACAGGAATATTTTTCTCACTTAAAAATTCCAAGGACAAGTAAATTTCAGCATTTCAAACACAACTGAATTAGTTTTTGTACAATTGTTGTTATGCATATATAAATTTCATTTACTTATGCAACTTCTCTTGCTAAATATTATTCTTCTTGCTTGCTTATTTCTTGTTAGCACATTTGTAAAGTAAAAAATAGTACGGGTTGATTCGAGGCCGTTCAACCCGCAACAGCAGTTCCATAATTCTAAGGAAAATGACACAAAAAATATTTTTATACAACTGGATGAATATCTCTAAAGGTTGGCCTGGCGTTAATCACAATGAACTACAATTGGCGGTTAAAATGTTAATGGATATAGACGCGACGTGAACAGGATAGAAACATCGTATTCATTTAGGAATAAGCGATATTTGGTTCAATCTGTTCACTGGTTTGATAGATCAAACTTGTTAATCCTGTTCTATGATGCGTATACGCATGCATACATCTGCCTATGATGACGTTTTATACAAGAATATATATATATATATATATATATATATATATATATATATATATATATATATTACGGTGTTAAAATCAAGAATATTTTTACATTGGACCATGATGTTATTAAAATAAAATACCAGCCGACCGGTTTCGCCCCCTCTCTTCAGAGCTGTAAACGGGGGGAAAATTATGAAACGGGAGAAAAAAAAATATATGGGTGACGTGAATGAACGGAAGGGACAGTTGTAACACCTAAAGATGCTAGAGACCCAGAAGAGCAAGTCCAAGCAAACAATCTCTCTGTTTACAAAGAGAAGGTCGCCCAGACCTGATAAACAGCGTCTCCAACACCTTCAGATGAAACAACGAGAGATTATTTGCTCAATCCTCTGAATCTTTTGAACTGTAATCTATAAAGTTTGGGGATGAAAGAAATAAGGAAAAGAGGAAAAAGTAATAAACTAGTTTAAAAGGTTTGAAGGTGACCGAAATATTAATCTGTGTTACTGTTGTGGTAGGATCCACCTAATTTGGATAGTGGAGTACCGACCATATAAATATGGTTGGTACCGGGAAGAGAGAGAGGAATCGGAGAGATTCAACCAGAGACTCTGCCCGACTGCGACTCAGTCAACACACATTCCAGGAACGGTCTTCCCAGGAATATACAAAAGACTATATATAAATATTGTGTACACTTTCTTGTTTCAATGCATTTTGTTCTAAGTGCATTTTGTGTTGCATTATTATTCCATGCATTAGTCAAGTTTCAACAATGGCGACGAGGTAGAAAGAACCAAAAAAAAAAAAGAATTAATAATTGATAGCTTTCAACAATTGGGACAAGTCATTGAAGAACCCAGGCTGAAGGAAAAAATTATTAATTAAAAGTCCAACATCTAACGGAACGGCGAAGGATTCTGAATTTCTGGATATTTAGAAATCGTTAAAGGACGACTAAGCATAAGGAACGTTCACTCAGAAAAATTTGAAAGGTGTCGTAAACGAATAACGGTGATTTTAAATTGGAAAAGTTATCTACGAGACACCCGTTAAAAAAAAACAAAAAAACTGGCCGACTACAAAAACGTGCATGGAATTAAAAGGCGCACAAATACACCGTGTCATTTTTGAAAGGTAACGAACTTTAATAGATTTTTTTTTTTTGTTTGTTTGCTCAACAAAATTTTATAGTGACGAATTTACCTCTGATAATAAAAATCAGAGGTTTGTCATTGAAATACGCGAACAGAAGTGATAAAAAAAAATACCAAAGTTGATTATCACGGGCTTGAATGTAAAGCAAGACAAAATAAAAAAGTCGTAAGTTGTTTCGATTTTTTTGATCAGTTTATATTATATCCATAGATACACAAATTAAAGGTATATTCGTTGTTGCATGAACACTATCAGCTAAAGATGGATGAATTATCCAAAGTCATATCTGAATTATTCAAATCCCAGCAGTTGAGTCAGGCTGAATTATTCAAATCCCAGCAAAAATATCAAGAAAAGCAAGAGGAAAGACTTTTAGAAATTCAAAAGTTAATACTGGAGAAATTAAACAACAATCAGGCAAATGAGGGAAATTCTTCATATTATAATAACACCATATTTAATTCGCTGGAAACTTTCAACTATGTGCCAGACGAAGAAAAAACGTTTGAAGCGTACTTTAAACGATATGAAGATATTTTCTACACAGACTGTGAAAACTGGTCGAATTCAAGAAAAGTCAGTCTATTACTAAGAAAGCCAGGTACAGCAGAACATAGCAAATTTGTAGATTTTATTCTACCGAGAAGAACGAATGAATTGGAATTCTCGGAAACAGTGAAATTGCTAAAAGAGCTGTTTGGAGCAAATATGTCGCTTTGGCATAAGCGATGGTTATGCATGAATGTCACTAAATCCGACGATCAGGATTACTTAACATATGCATCTATAGTGAATAGACATTGTGACAATTTCAGATTGGCAGAGATTACGGTGGAAGAATATAAGTGTTTAATTTTTGCTCAAGGACTGGTATCCAGTAAGAGTGCCGAAATAAGACGTAGAGTTTTGTCTAAACTCGAATCTGAACAAAACCTTACCCTGAAAAAGTTAGCAGAGGAGTGTCAGCGGGCCGTAAGTTTAAAGAAAGAGTCTCAAAATATCGAAGAAGCTGACATTGCTTATATTAAAAAAATAAAAAAACAGTCAAATTACCCATCAGGAAAAAATTCGGCGTATTGTAAAAATAGACAAGAAAAATTAAATAAGAAGAACCAGGAGGAAAAAAGGTTCCACCATATAATTGCAGACGTTGCAACGAAAGACACTGGGAGGTAAATTGCCCATATAGAAATAAGAAATGTTTCGTGTGCCACAAGAAGGGACACAAAGGATCGTGTTGTAAAACGAAAAAATTCAATAGCCGAATTAGACAAACAAATTCGAATAACAAATCAGATAGAGATTTGAGAATATATGTGACGACTGAAATATTTAAAAAGAATATCAAATTTCAACTCGATTCGGGTTCAGATTTAACAATAATGAACTATAAAACATGGAAAATTTTAAAAAGGCCTACAATAATGAAGTCAACGAAACGCGCTCGAACGGTAACTGGAAAGGAAATTAACTTCGAAGGCGAGGTTGTACTTCCCATGAAATTGAACGAGATCGTTAAAAAAATAAAGGTTTTCATTCTGAAAAATGGAGAAAACTTGATGGGTACAGATTTTATTGAAACATTCGAATTGTGGGATAAACCGTTAAACTCATTCTGCAGAAAAGTAGAAAGTAATACGCAAACAAGTCAGGACATTAAAGATGAATTAAAGAAAAAGTTTCCGGAAACCTTCACACCTGGTCTTGGAAGATGTAACAAGTTTGAAGCTAAATTTGAATTAAAGGAAAATACTATGCCAATTTTTAAAAAGAAACGTAACGTGCCTTTCGCAAGTGTAGAGAAAATTAACGAAGAACTTGATAGGTTGGAAAAAATGGGAATTATTTCGAAAGTAGAATCTAATTCATGGGCTGCGCCGATTGTGTGCGTTAAAAAGAAATCAAACCAAATCAGAGTCTGCGTTGATTTTTCGACAGGGTTGAACTCGGTAATCAAGGACTACCATTACCCGTTACCGAGTCCAGAGGAGATTTTTAACAAGCTAAATGGTGGAGTTATATTTTCAAAAATCGACTTATCAGATGCCTATCTCCAAATTCCCGTCGTAGAAGAATGTTCGAAGTTACTAGGGATAAACACGCATAGAGGGTTATTCAAGTACAACAGGCTTCCTTTTGGTATTAAAGTGGCACCAGCCATTTTTCAACAAGCTATGGACGTCATGTTGAATGATTTAGACTGTGCGTGCGCCTACTTAGACGACATCATAGTAAGGAGCGAAACCGTCGACGAACATCGAGAGCATCTCAATCAAGTATTTAAAAAGATTCAGGACTTTGGATTTAAAGTCAAAGAGTCAAAGTGCGAATTTGGTTTGGAGGAAATTAAGTATTTAGGTGACATAATCAACAAAAATGGCAGATGTCCAGATCCGGAAAGGTCCATTGCGATTAGAGACATGCCGACGCCCACTAATGTGGCGATGCTACAGAGTTTTCTGGGGTTCGCAAATTATTATCAAGCATTCACTAAAGGAATGTACAATCTAAGAGCTCCGTTGAATGAACTACTAAAAAAAGACATGGCATGGGAATGGACGGTAGAATGTCAGAAAGCCCTTGATGAAATAAAGAAAATGCTAACATCAGACCTCTTTTTAACCCACTACAATCCAAAACTTGATATTGTAGTGGCAAGTGACGCCAGTTCATACGGGATTGGAGCGTGTATTCAACACAAAATGCCAGATGGTTCTAGAAAACCAATTGCACATGCTTCGAGAACTTTACTCCCAGGAGAAAGGAGTTACTCACAGATAGAAAAAGAGGCGTTGAGTATCATTTTTGCCATAACAAAATTTCACAGATACATCCACGGCAGACATTTTATTCTTGAAACGGATCATAAACCTCTGATCACTATTTTTGGTTCGAAGAAAGGGTTACCCGTTTATACGGCAAATCGTCTGTTGAGATGGGGAACCATTCTTCTCAATTATGATTTTCACATAAAGCACCTATCATCCAAAAATATAATTCATGCGGATAGTTTATCAAAACTCGTACCGAGTCAAGAAGAAAGATTCGAAGAATCAATAATTGCAAATATCAGAGCAGATTATGAGGTGAAAAGCATGGTAAACAACATTTTAAGAGAGCTACCGGTTACATCAAAGGAAATCAAAAAAGAAGCTGAAAGCGATGATTTCATTTTAGAAATAAAAAGCAAAATGGTAGCAAATGACCAAAAAGTGCAGGAGATTTATTCAATGTGTGACGGAGTTTTATTATATGGTGAGAGAGTAGTAGTACCAAAAAAGTTGCAGAAAAGAATACTACGGGACTTTCATATGGGTCACCCGGGGGTTAATAGAACAAAAAGCTTAATGCGAAGCTTTGTATATTGGAAAGGAATGGATGTGGATATCGCAAACATGGTTCATCGATGTAAAGGGTGTGCGTTAGCAGCTAAGGCACCACCTATAGTACACAAACCATGGCCCAAGACGGATCATCCGTGGACAAGATTACACATTGATTTCGCTGGTCCAGTAGAAGATTATTACTACTTAATAGTGGTAGATAGTTTTACAAAATGGCCGGAAGTACTACGCTGCAAAAAGCCTACGTCCAATACCACAACAACTTTCTTGCATGAACTATTTGCACGGTTCGGTGTGCCAGAGTGTATTGTGAGTGACAATGGTACACAATTCACTTCTGAAGAATTTAAGGAATTTTGTGAGTTATATCAAATTAACCACATAACGACGCCGCCGTATCATCCGAGGTCCAATGGACTCGCAGAAAGATTTGTCGATACTTTAAAGCGCGCGCTGAAGAAAGCCTCAGGAGTTCCAACGGAAAAGGCGCTTCAGCAATTCCTACAGGTATACAGAATTACGCCAAACCAGAGAACACACTCAAACATGTCACCAGCCGAACTAATGTTCGCTAGGAAAGTTAAGTCAGTGTTTGACAAGCTTTTGCCAGGTAAAAATAGAGTAAAGAATACTAGGTATACAGCGAGAAAAAGATACACCGCCGGAGATAAGGTGTTTTTCAAGTGCTACAAAAACAACGTTGAGTTCTGGGAGCGAGGCATAGTGGACAAGAGAATCGGTGACCTGATTTACATAATTAAAGGGCCGAAGAATACTCATAAAAGGCACCAGAACCAACTTAAAAAATGTTACGTTCTAGAGCATGAAGAGAGTATACCGGATGAGGAGGAAGATCCCATTGATGTAATGTATGATATGTTTCAAGTAGAACCTCCGCAGAATATTCCTGAACCGAGAAGATCCGGTAGGAAATGAAAGTTCACGGAACCATTGGACGTGAATCCAAAACGAAAAAAATATTAAAAGTATGCAAATGGATCTACAAAGAAATAGCCATAATCATCAACCCATATAGGAAGCCAGTTTGAAATCCAAAAGGGATTCCAAGGCTTGGGAGGGGGTGTTGTGGTAGGATCCACCTAATTTGCATAGTGGAGTACCGACCATATAAATATGGTTGGTACCGGGAAGAGAGAGAGGAATCGGAGAAATTCAACCAGAGACTCTGCCCGACTGCGACTCAGTCAACACACATTCCAGGAACGGTCTTCCCAGGAATATACAAAAGACTATATGTAAATATTGTGTACACTTTCTTGTTTCAATACATTATGTTCTAAGTACATTATGTGTTGCATTATTATTCCATGCATTAGTAAAGTTTCAACAGTTACCTAGACTTTAAGAATTTAAGCTCAGTAGTAGATTAGCGGCAAGGTCTATTTTGTAGTTGTTATGGTCCAGGTTAGGACCAAGGAAGAACAACACGAACACAAGAGTAGAAATAACGAAGGTATATTACACGAAATAATAATAAAGATGTGGAAGGTGTTAGTATAACTGTCAGTCTGGTTTGGAGTGAACTACTATCGGCTCGACTCGATTCGTTATCTAGTCACCCCCCACGAGGGTTGCATGTGGAACAAGGCCGAGTTTAACGTGGGTTTCCCGAGCCCGTAGGCTCGGCCAAAAAATGCACGTAGAACACGTATAAACGGGATAGGGTTGGTCAACCTCCCCGAACGAGACTCTGCCCTTCGGCGGAGCCTCGTCCGGTTTCCTCTCTGCTCAGAGGCAGAGAGTACGACAGTCAAGCCGAGAAGCTCGACTCGATTCGACCCTCTCTCTTGAGAGGCTTAGTATACATAGTGTTAGGAAGAGTTCATTCTGCAGTTATAGGTAAGGACCCATGACAATAGTTGAATTGTCTGGATGCAGCCGTAAGTTCTTTGCTAACAGTTTCTTCTATCGCACTTCTCGCCCGTGTAACGTTCTTCCGGCTTCTTGCTTTCCAACCAACTTTGATCTTCAAAATTTAAATGTCAATCGTTATCCACTTTCTTCTTAATTCCTTTTTATTGTTCTCCCTAAAAATGTCTTTTTCTTATTCTTTCACATTCAGTGTCCCCTTGTGTCTTTATTGTACTTGCTTGAGGTGATATGCTTTAAAAAAATCACTCCGAATATTCATTTAGTTAATCTTTTTTATTACCGTTGTTGTTGTTGTTTCTTTTTATTATAATCATTATTGTTGTTGTTGCTTCTGCTATTTTCATTGTTGTCTATTTTGTCGGCGTATTCAATAATTAAAGAGAATATAAAAAGGAATAGAAAGAAAACGATGGATCCTCAACATAAAATATCAAATCTGGTCTCACTTGAAAAGCGTCTGCAAATGAAATGCTCATCTCCATGTTTGTGATTGGTTCAACAGTAGTGACGAGCTGAAATATTTCAAGTACTATTGGAATCGCCATCTTGCAATCAAGCTGAAGATGGTGCCATGTACTGGGAAGGGGAAAGGAGAAAATTAGAGATATATAGCTGAAGAATAAAGAACGTTTTCGAAAACGTGAATAAAAAAAAGCGGTGGAAATCATTCGAGGCAGGTAAAAACAGAGAAAAGGAAGAATGAGAAGAAAGCCAAAAAGATGGAAATATTAACAGGTTGCAGAAAGAAAGAAAGAAAGAAAGAAAGAAAGAAAGAAAGAAAGAAAGAAAGAACATGGCTAAAAAATTAAATTGAATAAATAATGAAAAGAAAGAAAAAAGAAACAAACAAACGTGGAAATTAATTTGGAAAGGAGGTGAGGTTAAATCAAGAATAAGGAATGAAAGAAGCGAGTAAAGAAAAAAGAGGAAAGAAATGTTAAGTGAGAAAGAAAGAAAGAAAGAAAGAAAGAAAGAAAGAAAGAAAGAAAAAGAAATGGAGAAAAACTAAGTCATATGGAAAGAAAAAAGAAAGGTAAAAAGTAAAGGGAAATGATTAAATTGTACAAAGAAAGAAAGAAAGAAAGAAAGAAAGAAAGAAAGAAAGAGAATTTGATGATTGAGAGCAAAATAAATTTGTTATAGTAAGTGGATTTAGGAGGGAGTTAAAGAAAAGGGAATATAGATGAGTATCAAGAAAAAGGAGAAAGAAAAGGAATGAAAATGAAGAAAGAAAGATTTCTCCGAGAATTAACAATAAAACATTAAAAAAAAAATATTGCAAGAAGAGAAAAGATCAGTGCTAAAAAAATAGAAACTGGATGAAACTGGATGGAGATGATTGTATAAAAAAAAATAAAATATTTTTGGCTTTCGTTGTTAAACTTCTTTTTTTTTTTTTAAATCGGTATCATCCCAAGGCAGTGCAGCCACTAGCAGGCAAGCGGTTACAGAGTTTAAAGGAATAAGGAATCGAAACAATAGTAATGAGGAGAAAGAGAAAAATAGTAGTTAGGAACACAATTGATAGCGATTGACATTACATTTAAATTATTACAGATTAAAGATAGTTAGAAAGCATAGAGCCGGAAAGGAGTTTCACAAGCGAGAAGTGCGAGATAAGAAATTGCTAGCATAGAAGTTACGGCTATATCTAGCTAGCTCAACTTTAAATTGATGATAGCTCACCACCAGTCTTGTATTGCGCTTAACTTCCTATGTACCAAAGCGAAGAGCTCATCCGAAAAATTACCATGAAATATTTATAAAAAATAGGTACAGAGAGGCAATATTACGGTGACGGGCAAGGGACCGAAGCCGAGCCGCGATATCAGGATCAATAATATTGCTGATTCTTCTTTGGATCATATCAAGGAGATCCAGGAAAATAGCAGAGGCACCGGGCCGTATATGGTTGCAATATTCTAGGCATTATATAAACAAGCTAGATTCAGGAGAGAAAAATTATCTCTCCTGACACAGTGAACCGACTTTCTTAGCAGCTGACCTAGCAATGGATTCGATATAGACGTTCCATGTCATGTCAGCTGAGAACGTTAACCAGAGAAGGTGCAATGAGTCACTTTCCTGATTGAAGACAGAGAAGGTTCTCTCAGATGAAGATGAAGAGAAGTTTAGTTTTGGGGGCGTTAAAATTGACAAGCCATCTTTTGCTCCAGTAAACGACGGTCTTGAGTTTGTTTTGTACATCAGCTGCCAGGAGTAAATATTAGGGCCGTCGGCGTAGATGGATGCCAAATAGAGATCTGATGTAATCTGGAAGAGCGTTAATGAAGATTAAAAACAGCATAGGACCAAGTGGGGAGCCCTGGGGCACACCCGCGTTACTACGAAAAGATGTAGACGAGTGGCCGTTCAGAACAACTTTCATTTCTCGATATGATAGGAACGACTGGATCAACTCAAAACCCTGCCCGGAGATACCATAGCTTTTCAGCTTGCGGAGAAGACCTGAATGCCAGACCCTGTCAGAGGCTGACAAGATGCCCAATTCTACAGCCCGGGCTTCACCTTTTTTTATCGAGAACACGATAGACTCTTTCTGCAATTATCGTCAGTACATCACTGGAGTACTGCTTGCCTAAGAAAAGGCCCTGTGCTGAGAGTTGTCACGAGAGCCAAAGATTTAGAGGCTATACGTTGCCTCATTTTCACAGCAAACAGGGACTTAGCATTTTCTAGGACTCGCTTACATTTGTTACGAGCAGTAGCAAATAGGCACCTGTTATGATGAGAGCTGTCATACTGGTATAGCCGGAAATAGTGGTTCACACTTCTCCCCGTCTTTTGAATAGAGGTTTATTCCTTATTTCCTGTTTAGGATTGGGTTTTCAGTTCCCTCTAAAGCCTCTTCCTTCACTTTCACTTCCGGTGGCCCCTTGCGTCTTTGTGGCATTATTACTTTACTTGGGAGGGTGTCTCTTACTCTGTAACCTTCTACGTCGAGTGGCCCTTATGCGTTGTACAGAGTATGACATTTTTTTTTTCGCTTTAACTGCAATAAACTACCTCGTGAGAGTACTTTTTTTCTACTGCACTGGTTGCCATCCAAGGCTAAAGAGTCAGACCTTTCCGGCTAACAAAAAAGGGGGGGTTCAGTTGTAGGATATTTTTGTTAAAGCGAACTCAACGACGTCACTCTGAATTTGAACTCGGCACGCCAATCCCGCTTTCAGCGCTAATATCTGCTACGTTAGGGGTGGGCAAGTAGAAGAGGCAATAAGATTGCGTTATGTGAATCTTTTAAGTGAAGAGGATTACGCTTTTACCAGTCTTGATCCTCAACCACCAGCGTCAGTGGCACACAACAATCTCTGCCATCAAGCAGACCATTTAACGAATAGGAAAATATCTTAGAACTAATAACGTATCAGAAGAGTTCTGTCTAGTTTTATGACATAATGTACATTGCGTAGATTATGTAATTGTGAAGCGTCAGAATAAATTAGTTTTTTTTTTTTTAACTAGAATAAAACCAAATCTTATTCTAACGACTCTTCAAATGTCAAATGTCAAACGAACCCATCAATTTTGTTCACATCTCATATTTTGCCTACTTATTCTATATAAAAAAAAAATTCGGTGAAAGCAAGTACAGAAAACATTAATAAAACAAAATGCTACAGTCTCACATGTTTGTTTTTTTTTTATGTTGACGGCACGGAAAAATAAGTCCCTGTTTACGAATGTCAGTAAAAACTATGAGCAAAAATAAAATAAGATAAATGGTAAACTCCCGATTCATTTTTTAAAGAATTCATTTTATAAGATTTCTGTATTTAGTTTGATAAAAAAAAAAAAAAAAAAACAAAAAACAAAAACACTCTGACGAAAGTAAATCGCCCGCCAATATTTGGATACCTGCACACAACGAACGCACCATTTACAAAGTTAAGTGTCAAATTTGTATTTTTCTGGCTGGGGACAGTAGGTGCGACGCTGAGATCCGAAGATGGATTGGGATGGCCAAGGACACATTCCAAAAGCTGGGTAGAGTACTTCGAGACAGGAGAATTTCTTTGGTGACAAAGAAAAGAGTACTGAGCTACTACGTGACATCTGTCCTCCTTATACGGCAGCGGGTGCTGGACGGTTTCCTCAAAGATGAAGATGAGACTCGAGGCAGCGAAGATATGGTTCTACAGAAGAATGGTAAGGATATCATGGAGCGACCGTATGAGCAACGATGAGGTCTTGGAGAGGATGAAAACAAGGAGGAAGCTTATACTTAACATAAGGAAGAGGCAGATGAAATTTCTGGGACACGTAATGAGAAAGGACGGCCTGGAGAATCTGATACTCATAGGGCGAAGAGAAGGAAAAAGAGACAAGGGAAAGCAACGCATGACATACCTGGCGGGCTTAAGCGAGTGGATGGCAGACAAGGTCTGGAGAGTTGGCAGAGGCACGAAACATTGAGAGCCACAAGGATAGGGAGAAGTGGAGAGCCATGATCGCACATAAAAAGAAAGAATTTTTCTGACTATGAAGAGAAACACACGTGAAAAGCAATGATACAATGATTGTTCCGTTACCACCTATATATTTTTTTTATTTTTATTTTGTTCTCCTATATTTTAATTTCTGTATATTAATTACATTTTGTCCACTTTTTGTTTAGGCATAACCGAAGCCGATACAATAAGCAAGATCAAAGCATGTGGTTACTACTTTCTTATCCGCCTCATTCTACTCTTAAATTATAGCATCGCCGGTATGTAACTTCTTAAAAAAATTCTGTAAGCGTCGATCTGTTTTAATATCTTATTATTTGGACATCTATTTAAGGTAGCCACTTTGTATACATTTATTTTTGCTGTTATAATTCGTTCTGTGAAACTTTTTTCACCTTTGACTGTTTTCCCACTGCATCATACTGCAACGTTATGTAACTTTTTTTCCTTTCTGTATACTAATTATTGTAAAATTTATAACCTAATCCTGTAATCAAAATATTTGTTACCTTCTCAAATCCAATACACTACTCATGCGTCCGAGCTTATATCACATGGTATTCACGAGCGGTCATCCATCTAGGTACCTACACACACGTTCAAGATTACAGCACCTGGCATTCAGAAGCGGTCACCCACATATATGTATTCACCCGCACGTCCAAACTTACAGCACCTGGTATTCCAAACAGGTCAAACATCTAAATACTCAGCCGCATGTTCAAGCTTGCAGCACCTGGTATTCCCAAGAGGTCAGCCATCTAAATACTCACCCGCACGTCAAAGCTTACAGGACTTGGTATTCCAAAGAGGTCACTCATCTAAATACTCACCCGCACTTCAAAGCTTACATGCACCTTGTATTCCTCAGGGGTCATCCATCTAAATACTCACCCGTACGTCAAAGCTTACCACACCAGGTATTCCCAAGAGGTCACCCATCTAAATACTCACCCGCATGTCAAAGCTTACCTCACCTGGTACTCCCAAGAGGTCACCCATCTAAATACTCACCCGCACGTCCAAGCTTACAGCATCTGGTATACCCAAGAGGTCACACATCTAAATATTCACCCGCACGTCAAAGCTTACAGCACCTTGTATTCCCAAGAGGTCACCCATCTAAATACTCAGCCGCACGTCCAAGCTTACAGCAGCTGGTATACCCAAGAGGTCACACATCTAAATATTCACCCGCACTTCAAAGCTTACAGCACCTGGTATTTCCAAGAGGCAACCCATCTAAATACTCACCCGCATATCAAAGCTTACTGAATCTTGTATTCCCAAGAGGTAACCCATTTAAATACTCACCCGCACGTCCAAGCTTACAGCACCTGGTATTCCCAAGAGGTCACCCATCTAAATACTCACCCGCACGTCCAAGCTTACAGCACCTGGTATTCCCAAGAGGTCACCCATCTAAATACTCACCCGCACGTCCCAGCTTACAACACCTTGTATTCCCAAGAGGTCACACATCTAAATACTCACCCTACGTCCAAGCTTACAGCACCTGGTATTCCCAAGAGATCACCCATCTAAATATTCAGCCGCACGTCAAAGCTTACAACACCTTGTATTCCCAATAGGTCACCCATCTAAATACTCACCCGCACGTCAAAGCTTACAGCACCTGTTATTCCCAAGAGGTCACCCATCTAATTACTCACCCGCACCTCAAAGCTTACAGCACCTGGTATTCCCAAGAGGTCACCCATCTAAATACTCACCCGCACGTCCAAGCTTACAGCACCTGGTATTCCCAAGAGGTCACACATCTAAATATTCACCCGCACGTGAAAGCTTAGTGCTCCTGGTATTCCCAAGAGGTCACCCATCTAAATACTCACCCGCACCTCAAAGCTTACAGCACCTTGTATTTCCAAGAGGTCACCCATGTAAATACTCACCCCCACGTCAAAGCTTACAGCACCTTGTATTCCCAATAGGTCACCCATCTAAATACTCACCTGCACGTCAAAGCTTACCTCACCTTGTATTCCCAAGAGGTCACCCATCTAAATACTCACACACACATCCAAGCCTACAGCACCTGGTATCATCCATGTAAGTACTGACCTGGTTAGACTTTGCTTAACTTCAGTGATCTTACGAGAAACGGTATTTCATCATGATATGGTCGTAAGATCACGAAAGAAGTTGTTCATTTGTGAAAAAAATTGGCGCGAATAATCTTTAGACACTTCTTGACGCATCTACCTTATGAATCCGCCATTAAAATCGATGACTGCTTCAATACAAGGCACTGGGAACTTTTTTACAATAATGTTATGCATTCATTAGACAGTATGTACGTATGATGAGTATATATACAAAACTGAATACGTGTTTTCGTAACGTTATGCTTATTAATATATATGTATTGAAATATATTTATATTATTGTACAAATATATTCCTATAGATATACTATCTACAAATGTGTATATATATATATATATATATATATATATATATATATATATATATATATGCATATTGTTCGTACGTATTCATATTCATCAATATATAAACATGTGTGTAGTTGGTATGTATATAATTTACTCCTGTATGCGTATAAACGGATCGAATTCTTCCACATTTGAAAATAAAATTATTAACAATATTCTGATAAATAAATGCATCAAATGGGAAGAAATGTAATTCACTTCAATTCAAAACGTCTTTAAAAATCAAATTCAGCATAAATTTTAACTCAAGTTTACCATAGAGCGTCAAATATAATCTCTCAATGAGATTCTTCAGCAGAATTATTGGTCGGCTTTTAGGTCGCCCTTCCTTGATGAGAAGCGATTAACATCTCTAGTTCACACTGCGCATGACAGCAACTATTTTTTTCTGATGAAGGAGACATCATTTTTTTCTTTTTAAATTTGATTCCTAAAGTGTCTATATCTTATTCATAATCAATGACAGTTCTGTACGAAAAAGAACGATATGAATAGAAGACATGCGTATATATTTGCATGATTTATATATGACTGTATACTTTCTCATTTTTAAAGGATACATCATTAGAAATACATTATCAGGCTTGACTTCAAGTATGAGACGTAATTACATTTTCGTTCCAATGTAGGGACAATTTCCTTACTAGCACAGCTATTATGTTAAATAGTATCATTCCCGCTAAAAGTGATTGGATTATTTAGGTGTAGATTAAAGAACAAGTAAAGCTACCTAACACTAGTATATCTTGGTATTTCTTCGTGTATGCTCGTGTAAAGTGTTACACAAGAACACAAACACAAACACACACACACACACACACACATATATATATATGTATGTATACATGTATTTGAAGTTTTAGCTTCGGTTTTTGAAACTTGTGTAGTGAAGAAACCATACTTTCAATCAGTTAATTTATAACATTTATGCTCTGCAAATTTACACTGAGCACTGTTTTGTAAATATAAAAGAAATTAAAATTAAAATGAATAAGAACACCGGATTATATATCTCTCACTGTTCTTTCTTTTCATTATATATATATATATATATATATATATATATATATATATATATATATATATAATTAGTAATGTATTTTTCATTTATTAATCCGCCATATTATTATTTTCTTGCTTAAACGTTATTTTTAGTGGATACCCATATTTGAATAGATGCTCTGTTTATTTATTAAACAGTACATATACAGACCTGAATAATATTCGCGAAATCTTTAAAAAATATATGCGTTCTCCGACAGGATTCGAACCTGCGCTTCCCAAGGGGAAACCGTCATTAGCTCCCGGCTACACAAGCACAGCCCGACTAGTGCTTTTCAACACAAATCTTTCTCGAATCCTATCGGAGAACGCATATTTTTGAGAGTGTGAGAGTGTGTGTGTGTGTGAAGAAATATAGTTTTAAGGTGCGCTATATTTATGGGATAAAGTGCTCAATATCAGAGATAGAGCTTATGTAAATATAAATATAAAAGTCAACACTCAGAGGCGACAGGCTATTTCATGCTAGGGGCCTGCCGATTGCGCCTAGCATGAAACAGCCTGTCGCCTCTGCGTGTTGACTTCAATGTTCACTTATATATATATATATATATATATATATATATATATATATATATATATATATATATATATATATATATATATATATGTGTGTGTGTGTGTGTGTGTGTGTGTGTGTGTGTGTGTGCGTGTGCGATCACAGAGGTCAACACCAAGCGAAGACAGTTTTTTCAAGCTTAAACGCATTCTTCAAGCTAACCTTACTCTCACTAATATAGCATACCTTAAAACCTAATCTCTAATATAGCATACCTTAAAACTTAATCTCTAATAAAGCTTGCCTTAAAATTTAATCTCTAATATAGCATACCTTAAAAATATATTTTTATCATAGGTTTGCTTATTTACTGGCTTACGCCACTCTCTATTTTTAGAGTTTTATAGACCGTTGTGGAGAGTCAATATGGCTTCTGCATTCGGATCGTCAACCTACGATTACAAAAGTCAAGGGGATGATGATGATGATGATCCTTTGTTACCAGTTTAAGGTTGAGTTTCCGGTTTCTTCTGAAGTTTTCTCATACTTATTACTCCCTTGACTTATCGCCTTGCTTGGGGTGATTTGATTAATAAACGAATATAATTTTACAATTGCATTCTCAGACTAGAGGTTGTAAACTCCGCTAATTTCAGAGTACGAATAAGGTAAATGAACAGTTAATTTTATTTATTTGTATTAATGCTGACGAGCACTACAATTACAAAGATTACTTGCCTTAAAAACGGTATATTTCATACATTTTTTCGATATATATATATATATATATATATATATATATATATATATATATATATATATATATTAAAGACATTTTTTTATGTTTAACGTTCTTTTTATAGATACAAGTATTTACGTAAATGCTCTGTTTATAATAAACAGTATTAAATAAAATTTACCGGCCTGAATGACCGAGAAATTTTCATAGAAAATATTCGTCCTTTGACAGGATTCGAACCTGCATCCTATACGGAACCGTCATTTAGCCGGGTGTGCCTAACCGATTTATTCTTCAGACTTAACAGAAGAACTGTGATGAAATCGATCATAAACGAAAATGACATATTCATTATTAATTAATCAAAGCTAAGGATCGAAATCTCATGAATGATTGATATAAAGTTCATATATATATATATATATATATATATATATATATATATATATATATATATATATATATATATTATCCCACGATCATTTTCCAACTTATTCAAGATGATCTTCTCCCTCTAACCATCTAACCTTCTAACAAGGTACCTCACAAGTTTCACCTACGATTTCATTTCCAAGTCTTTTTTCACTGCGCTGTCATAGGTGAAAATTCTCTCTCACGTGACAAACGTATTATGAATTGAGTTGGATCTTTTCTAATTGATCTCTTTAGCTCTAAGATGATGATCCCTCTTGCCGCTTTGACATCCTGATCCAGTTTTCCTCTCTACAGTTCTCTCTTTTTTAAACTTATTCATCGTTCCCTTGGTGGTTTTTGAATGGACTTTGAAGATGGAAGCCAGAGTATAAATATTGTTACCATTACTGAAGGCCTGGATTATCTTTTTCCTCTTGGAATGAATGCTCCTATTCAAAACAACACAAAAATAAATTACAACGTAACAATCAAAATGTGAGAAAAAAATAATAACACTCTTGAAAATAGCTATAGAATTGGCTGAAAGCGCTTGAAACAATAAAAAAAAAAGTAAGAAAAATGTCTGTGTACCCTCACACTTACAAAACGGAAAAACGTAAGGATACTGAAAAAAACTAATAAAAAATTAATTAAATCTTCCTTGTAGGCCATATTTCATGAAAGATGTTTGAAAGAAAGGTTGCTACGCAAATATACATTAATATATATATATATATATATATATATATATATATATATATATATATATATATATATATATATATATATATATTCGAAAGAAGTTGTAACGGGTTCGGATTTTGAAGTAGTTAACCCGTTCTTACATGTATTTTTAGTAATAATTCATAAAGGAATCATTTTTACTTTTTTATACTGAAAACGAAATGAATTAAAACGTTCAACAATAACAGAAACAATAATACTTGAGACGCATGTTGCCATTAATAACAAGAATTTGTATTTTTCTTTTTCGTGATGTGAATTACAGATATTAATGGTGTAAGTTAAAATGTTCTCAGTGTTACTGTCTCTTTTGTTTCTTTAAGAGTTTGTGCTTACTTGTTTTTTTAGCTTTTTCCGGGAATTTCGTTGGTGAGGATAACGTTTAAGATCGACAGTTTTCGATTTTCCAGACAGATGAGGATACGTGAGTGCTGGACCCTTTTACTACTGTTTTTGCCACATGCTATTCTACTGTTCTCTACTCTACTGTCTGCCATCGCATATGGTGGAAGGGTTGTTTTTATAATCAGATTTTAGAATGATGAAATATCTTTTTAATCTTTCATCACTGGTGGCAACTTTGTTTTTAGGATGATAAAATTTTTTATCTTTATTTCAGGGATGATGAAATATCCTTATTTTCTATCATCACTGATGACAAGGTTATTTTTAGAATGAAGAAATATCATCCTCATTCTGGATTATAACAAAGTAATGAATTTTTATTTATTCATCCAACATATATTTATTACTTTAAACGTTATTTTTAGTGGGTACCTATGTCTAAGTAGAGGCTTTGTTTATTCTTAAACAATATCTAATTTAATCTACCGCTCTGAACATTTTTCTCTAATAAGATTTCTCAAATGAGTAGTATCTGTTCTCCTCGTTTTACAACGTAGCAGACGCCTGGTTCCAGGTATTCCAATGCTGTACCCCCAACCCCCATTGCAGTAATAGAGGAAGAATCGGCGGTATATCAACGTCAGCGTAAAATGAATATACGACCTTGAGCTGCAATTTGAGGTTTGTTCTCACAAGCCGTCGATAACTAGTTGAATAATATCCTGACACAGAACTGGTGGATTTAAAAAAATATCTTTTTTCCAGATAGAGAAAAGAAAGTTGTCATGAAAGAAAAAAAAGAAGAGGGTAAAAGAAAGAAGAGGAACATTTAAAAAAATAAACGAAGATTTTTTTAATCATTTTACTGCAAGCGAAGCGGGAGTACCACTAGCAATGAAGGAGTTACAGTAAGTGTAAGTGAGAGAAAAGACTGTGTAGAGAGGGGGATTGAGAAAAGGATAAAGAAGACCGGGCAACAGAAAATGGCAATTGACGTTGCATTTAATTTTTTTAATATTCTTGTTATCAGGGAAGGAAGTAAAAGGAAGCGCGATAAAAGAAACTGCTGGAGTAGAAGTGGCGGTTGCATTTATCTATTTCAACAGTAAAAAGGTGGGACCTATATGCCAATCTAGTAGCACGCTTAAATTCATGTAGTCGGGTCACCAGGGAAGATAGTTCGTCAGAACAGTTGCCATGAAAATATTTGTAGAAAAAACAGAGGGAAACCACATCATGTCGATGAGAAAATGACTGAAGTCGAGATGTCAGGTCAGGACCGATAACATTACATACCCTTCTTTGACTTGTGTCAATAATCTTGAGATATGCAGCAGATCCTTCTTTGGATTTTGTCGAGAACTTCGAGATGATCAACAGGGACTTCAGACCAGATATAGCAACAATATTCAATACATGAAAGAATGGTAGATTTGTAGATGAACTTTGACGAGTAAAACTTTCTAGCACGACACAGTGAACCGACTTTCCTTGCAGTAGATGCACCTATTGATTCAATGTAATTATTCCACTTCAAGTCAGTTGAAAATGTGAAGCCAAGAAGGTGTAGTGAGACACTCTCACGTAGTCGATCATAAATGTGAGAAAGCGTTAACAGTGGGCAGGAAAGTGAATACAAAGTGAAGGTTCAAAACTGTGCAAAAGAAGAGGCAATAAGTATGTTGAAAATAGAAAGAAAGAAAGAAAGAAGTTAATATAAGAAATATGAGGCCATTTTCTCACCTTGTCTATTACTATTTCATTACCTGAATGATTAACGGGCACTTATCGAAATTTGACATGCTGGATCATTGCGAACATTAATAAGCAATAAAAACAAGTAATTTAGGACTAGACTTCAGTATTCCTTCTTCAGTGTCATATAGAAATGCATCTTGTTTATAAACTAATACATGCATATTACATGCTGATTTGCATTGCGCTAATCAAACAGTAGACTTCTCGCCGTTATTATCCATGAATATCCCGATTAGTTTTCCTTGTGTGAATAATATATCCATTGATTATCAGGAAGCGGGAGCAATGAGGGCTTAACGTCTTGTTCGCACGCTCAATTGATATAATAGACCCAGCACGAACGACGCACAAAACTTTAACATAACTCTCAGCTTGCTTAGAAATCTTACATTTCAGCCTTTATTGAACTTCATCTACTCAATCAAACATTTATTCCTTACGATTTGATGCATATATATATATATATATATATATATATATATATATATATATATATATATATATCCGAATGTAATGAGAACGAAAATAATATAAAATCTAACGTTCACAGCATTAATTCGAAAGAGGGCTCAATACTAAGCATAGAGCAATAATTATTCATTATAATTTTTGTATACGGACAAAAACAACTTACTCACTAGCTTAGGTTCTCGCCAGTCGAGATGCAACTGCATCGAAACAAGAATCCATCTTTGTAGTAAGTTGTTTTTTCCGTATGTAAAAATTATAATAAATATATTATTATTATTATTATTATTATTATTATTATTATTATTTCCTTTGATTTCTGGTGTGTACACATTTCTTTCCGGGTTCCGTCCAGAGACCTAAGGACAGAAATAGCATCATGACATTTTCCACTGATCAATTAAAAAAAAAGAACCACAAATATATTTTACATAAAGCCCTTCGTAAGATGTGGGGTGTACGCGTGAGATCAATGTTTTGTATTTCTTTAAGGCATGGACTTCCAGGAATCCCTTCAATGAGTCTACTGGAATATTTTCCAACCAATCCGAGGGCCTCATCTACAACAGGGATTGTTGATGTTCCCATGTGCCACATTTTTGAGATTTCGATTTCAAGTTCTTTGTATTTTGATAACTTTTTGAAGATCTTCAGATACATTTCTGTCTGCATGGACTGCCATATCAATAAGGAGGTCCTTTTTTGTTTGAGGTCTCTAATAATAATGTCTGGGTGGTTGGCTTTGATTGTTCTGTCTGTGTGTATTGTGTAGTTCCATAAAATTGTAACAGGTCCTATCTCCGTAACCGGTTCTGGGTGGTGTTCATACCAATTTCTTTCAGTTTCCTTCACTTAGAAGTTGCAGATTTTCCAGTGCAGATATTCGCCAACTCTGTCGTGCCGGTTTTTATATTCAGTGGGTGCCAATACCGTGCAACCTGATTATTATTGAGGAATATTTTGTATTTATATATTTATTACTATCCATATCGTTGACGTCCATAATCTATATATTTTTAATTTATATTACTCTCTGTTATAGGATACAAATCCTATATCATTCCAACAAATGACTAAAAAACACAAAGTAAATTTGCACACCCGCAAAATCGGATCAAAACGACTAAAAACAGATTTCGCAATAAGGTGTGAAATTAATTTTTTGACCAATGAAAGGAGGTGATTTGCTAAACTAAAAAAAAAGATAACATGCCAGTGTGAAAAAAAAGTCAACAATAAATAGAAAATCTCAAGTCAATCACCAGTCAGAAAGGCGCAGAGATCATAGAAGACTGACAGTAAATTCCATCACTGACTCAACCCGACACTAAGAGTCGAAAGTGGATTAGGAAAGGACAACAACAACAACAACAAATTTACAACTGACTCCAAAACAATTCCTAAGTACATTTTTCTTTTATCTTTTATTCCTCATTCACACTCTCTTTTTCAACTTAAATTGATCGCCCCTTTTTCCTTTACACCTATACAAAAACAAAAGAAACAGACATTACTCTGCTACTCTGTTGAAAGGCAGCGAACACAGACATTTTTATAAAAATCACATTTTGCTTAAACGAACTAAAGCATTAATCTTTTTTACCCTGTTCACAAGATAATAAATATACAAATGTTCTATTTTCTACAAACGTTCCTTATCGTGTTGTTTCTTCTTGAAATTTACGTTGTATTTTGTGGGCAGGGTATCCCGTATTAAATTCTCCTTTAATCCGGGTACGCTGAACCCCACACTGTCACATAAAACTTATATTGAACAGTAAATCAACCAAGGACTGATATATCGTTGAATTAAGCATTAATGTTTTTGTTTTTTTTATTATAGGAGATTTGATATATAAGAGATTAGATACTATATAGTATTTTCTAAGTTTAGTACTTTCTAAGGATATTTTTCATATCTCTTTCTGAAAGCTATCAATCGCTGTTTATATCCAACTTCTGGTTTCTGTATCGTATTTTCCATTTTCTGTTACTGCACTACTCAGTTGAATTTCAGAACTTTCTTTTAATCATTTCATCCCAAGTAAAGGGCTAATACCAGTAGGGAGCAGCTGGTTATAGGGAGTGAAATAGAATGAGATTTTAATCAGGAGAAGTAAGGAAAGGACAATAAAAGAACAGGATTCAGGAAGAAAGAAGATAGCGATTGACCTTGCATTTTATTTTTTGGAGATTGCAAGTGGCAGTAAAGTAAGAAATCGGATGTGATTTCCACAGGTAAGAAGTACGAGGAAAGAAAGTGTTAGAATAGAAGTGGCTGTTGCATTTAGCTAGTTCCTCAGTAAAATGGTGAGACCTAATTTCCGATCGAGTAGCACGCTTAAATTCACGTAGTTGAGGCATTAGGGGAAAAATCTCATCAGAGCAGTTGTCATGAAAATATTTGTAGAAAAGGCAAAGGAAGGCCACATCACGTCAGTGAGAAAATGACTGAAGACAAGATGCCAGGCCAGAACCGATAACATTACATACCGTTGTAACCTAGAAAGGGTTACTGAATGATGAATAACGAAAAACGGAGGTTGGAAATGAAATGGTAATCTTTATGATACAATACTCGCCAGCGGTGTGAAGTAGGTAAACCACTGCTAGTGGTCGACTACATAGGCATCATGTTACACCCACTTACGATAGTGTCTAACGTATATATGAGCAATATAGCAATTAGTGTTCATAGGTACGGTATATAACACACGCCCTTCTTTGAATTGTGTCAAGAATCTTGAGATATGTATCAAGATCACCAGACTAAATACGGCAGCAATAGTAATGTGCGGATGAATGGTAGATTCATAAATGTGCAACATGGATTCCGATGAGAAAAAACTTTTGGCACACCATAGTCAACCAACTTTCTTACCTATAGACATAGCAATTAATTCAATATAGTCGGCACACTTGGTGTCAATGAAAAACGTGAGCTCATAAGGCGTTGATAATGACGTATCTAAAACGTAACACATACTTTGGTCGGTCTCTGACAATCATTCATTCTATCTTTTTACAGTTAATGATTAGTCCTCATTTCTTACTTCTCTTTAGTACGTATATATGTATGGTGTTTTCATTAAATAAACGATTTGTCGTTTATGTAGAAATACTGTAGAGTTCAAGTGGATGGCAATTCGTTGCTTATTTGGATCGCAAATGACGGTAACCAAAAATCTGACAGGCGAGAGATATCTGTAAAGATTAATGTAATACATAATTTCAGCAATAAACG